>JALGBA010004209.1:0-505000 GCA_023970755.1 Azemiops feae | reverse complement strand
AGAATCTGGAACCGTGGCTATGTTGAGTTGAAGGAGAAGTAGTAGAATACAATGAACCTGGGTGCATGACAAACTCTTCTGCTAGTTTATTCTGAAGTCATACTGGATTCAATCAGGCTTACCACCTTGGTAAATGCGTTTAGGTTCACTCTCTAGAAGTGCCCTTTGATTATGGTTTTTGAAGCCAAAATAATAAATAAGGTCTGTTATAAAGACATCATATGATTTCCTGTCACTAGCTTCCCTTGCAGGGATGTGTACTGAAAAAAAGTGACTCCTTATTTTCACCTACGGCAGAGGTCTCCAACTGGACTGGAGGGAAAGGGAGGGGTAAGCATTTTACGCACGTGTGAGTGCGCACACACAAATGGGGCCGCGAGCAAGCACGACACGAACAGGGCGGTGCTAGCGAGTGTCACACGGGCACTAGCACCACCCCATTTTCACCAAGCGGTGCCGTTTTTGCTCCATGGTGCTCCGTTTTCACCGCAGTAGCGGCGCTAGCACAAGTGGGGGTGCGTGCCCTGGTCAGCCTGTTCCATGGCCCACTGGCCAGTAGGCCACGGCCCGGTAGTGGGCAGCCCACAGATTGGGGACCCCTGATCTACGGTATGAACTTGCCTGAAGGACAGTAATCTTTCTCTAAGAATCTCTGAAACTTAAAAACAAGGCTGACTTGAGAGACGGACTGAAAGTCTTATCTGAGATGGCAGATGCAGATTTGCAAACTGATTCACCTCTGTCACTTGTTTACATCTCTGGACCATCTCTAACGTCAAGTGGCAGTTTCGAAAAGAGAAGATATTTTCATTTAGGGCTATGGCGTAGAGCAGGGGTGTCAAACTCGCAACGTCACATGACGTGTCGTGACGTATCACGACTTTTTTGCCATTGTCAGCAATGGGGTGGGCGCGGTTTCGCTATGATGCATCAGGCCTGTAGGCCGGCAGCTTGACACCCCTGATGTAGAGGAAAAAGAATTAATCCACTCTTCTCATGATCCTGAATGGAGCCAGGAGAACTCTTGTCAAACTCGCAATGTCACATGACGTGTCGTGACGTATCGCGACTTTCTTGCCATTGTCAGCAATGGGGTGGGCGCGGTTTCGCTATGATGCATCAGGCCTGTAGGCCGGCAGCTTGACACCCCTGATGTAGAGGAAAAAGAATTAATCCACTCTTCTCATGATCCTGAATGGAGCCAGGAGAACTCTTGGCTAGTAGAATATTTAAAATGAATATTTAGTGTCAATCTATAATTTTCCATGTTATCTGTCTTTAATAGCCAGAAAGAGATATGTTGATTATACCACAGACACTCACATCCAAAAATACTTTCCCCCAAACAGTACCTTGAAACTGATACCATTTTAGATCAACATTTTGCCAGTGTCTTGCAGCTGTGCAAGAAGGCGTGTATCATGTTTTTAGAAGATGGAGCATCCACCAGAAGTAATAGCTACCTTTCCCAAGTCAGTGCTGTCCAAATGGATTGGATTGCTATGACTGTACTTGCTGGAACAACCGGGCAATCAAACTTTGCCTGGTTTTTATGTTCATGTGTCATTCGTAAGAAACAGGTGGAATTTCAGTCACGCTGTCATGACCATGATTTGATTTTTTTAAGCATACTTTGTGGAACACCCCCCCCCCCCCGGTTGCACAGCTAAAACACTTATTCAGACATTCTGTTTAGGTTATGAAGAAGAGTTACACACAGTAGCTCAAAAGTGTTTTATTTGACATGCTGCTTTCCTAGGATTACATACATACATATACATATACATACACACACACACACACACACACACATATTGCGTTACCGGTCTACCCATTCCAGCTAATCGTATTGTTTCTAGTAATCTCGCATCCGTCTCTATACTCATGGGTTCGGGGATCGTCGCCTCTCCTATTGTCGCTCTCTTTGCCCGCTTTGGGCGTGGCTGGATACCCGTTGCCATGGGTATCCCCGAACCCATGAGTATACAGACGGATGAGAGACTACTAGAAACAAAATGATTAGCTGGGTAGACCAGTAATGCGCTCCATGAGCAGAGCGCAAAAACTGCTGGTCTCATAAGCAGGCTTCCGAACCTCCGGCATTCCACTCTGACAACGACGGCAGTTAGCTGACGAAAGCTAAGTTTATTAAATAGTTGTTATTTTTGTATTATCCCGGTGTTTGACTGTCTTTCTCAACATGAATGTACCCGGGATTCGCATTTTTAGTGTAATTAGACACACACACACACACATATATATCCAACTCTAGGGGGTGGTGCTCATTTCCATTTCAAGACCTTTGAGCCAGCACTGTCCAAAGACATTTCCACAGTCACATGGCTAGCATGACATCACGGAGCGCTGTTACCTTCCCACCGAAGTGGTACCTATTTATCTACTCGCATTTGCATGCTTTCAAACTGCTGGGTTGGCAGGAGCTGGAGCAAGGACGGGAGCTCACCCGGTCACGTGGTGCTCAGGTCTCAAACCCGGGCTGCCGGTTTCCCAGCCAACAAGTCCAGTGTCTTAACCACTGAGCCTGTAAGTATAAACGGGATGACTATAAATGTAAACCGAATCCAGCCTTCACACCTAGGGCTTTTTAGAAAAGGCCTATTTGTGACGAACAAAGGGAAAATGAAGGAATAAAAATGAAATTACCTTTAACAAAAACGTAAACGGAGCTGTTCGAGTTTTTTTTGTTCTTGCATATATAGGTTCCTGTGTCTGCTGGTCTTGCTTGAGTAACACGCACTTCTTTAGTTTTGAAATTCTTGAACCTCGCTGATGGGTCAGCACTGTAAAACCGCCAGGTCACTGGGCCACCATCAGTACAGGTCAGCTTAAATTCTTGCCCGCTATTCACAACCAAAGGAGATCCTGATGGGAAAATGGACGGTGCACCACCTGCCAAAAATAAATGATATGATTAATGTTTTGTTATACTCTCCACTGATTTTTTTTAAAAAAGATTGCAGATTTATGTACATTTAATTTGTTAAACATCTTTAAAGATGAGTAAGGAGTAAGGAGTTTATGCCTACTGTATTTTCTTGATTGTTCCAATACGTGTAGTCCTCGACTTACGACCACAATCGAGCCCAATATTTATTTTACTGAGACATATATTGAGTTTTGCCCCATTTTGTGACCTTTCTTGCCACAATTGTTAAGCGAATCATTGCAGTTGTTAAGTTAGTAACACGGTTATTAAGTGAATCTGGCTTCCCCGTTGACTTTGCTTGTGCAAAGGTCACAAAAGGGGATCACATGACTCCCGGGACATTACAACCGTCATAAATATGAGTCAATTGCCAAGCGTCTGAATTTTGATCACATGACCACCCTTACAACAGCCGTAAGGGTGAAAAACAGTCATAAGTCACTTTTTTCAGTGCTGTTGTAACTTTGAATGGCCACGAACTATTGCAAGTCGAGGACTATCTGTATTTTTATCCTACTCGCTATTTTCTTCAGCCTAAGCTGATCAGTCTAGCCAACCTGAAAAAGTACTATGCATTTATATGTGACACTCTGATATACCATTATTGTTCTTATACAGATATTATTATTGTTATTGATCATCGCACAGTCAGCCAGATGTTCAGACTGGATTTGGCATTTTTGTCTACCTATCGAGTCCTTACCAAGGACCTGGGATAGACAGATGTGGATGTTTGATGGTATTACAGATATCGTCGCAGGATGGAAGCAGTTCCTAGTAAGGCCGCCTTTTGCAATTGACTAATGGCGAATTTGTCAATGCCAATGGTGTTCAAGTGGTGCTCCAGCTGTTTTGGGACTGTTGTTGTTGTTGTTATTATTGTTATTATTAAAACTCCTTTTAGCACCTCAGTAGAATTGCAAATCACATTATCACTTTTATTAATAATTCCATTTATTCTATTAGAGGGAGCTTGTTTAACTTCACCAATTTCGAAACATTTTGTCCTCTGTCTCTTTTAACATTCACCGTTCCTTCTTCTCTTTGACTATATTTTTCTTTACACCGCGTGCAATCTTCCTTTCAACTTTTTTTTTTCCGGCAATCGTTTTCTTGTGTGTGTGTTTTCCTATCCACAGACCCTTTCATTTCATTTCATCCCATCTAGCATCCTATTTTATAACTAAAGCATTTCCATCGCCTATTTTCGTTCACCCACTTTCCATTCAACAAGAGAACAATCTGTCATCTAAAGTTTTTGTACAGGATTCTGGTCCTGCTTTCACTCTCGTTGCTTTCCCTTTATCTTTTATGTTTCTTATTCCACTCTCTGAAACTATTAAGAATCCGTTGTCAAGTTTCAAAAACCAAGACACATTGTGATTCTTCCAAGCTGTTTTTTTTTTATTGTTCCTCACCTAGACCAGGGGTAGGCAACCTTGGCTCTTTTATTACTCGTGGACTTCAACTCCCAGAATTCCTGAGCCAGCATGGCTCAGCTTGGAAACCTCTCCCTTTCCCCTCAGCATGGCTGGCTCAGGAATTCTGGGAGTTGAAGTCCACGAGTCATAAAAGAGCCAAGGTTGCCTACCTCTGACCTAGACAGAATGCTGCCAAAGTAAAGCATGCTACCACTGTCATAAAGCATACATTTTGGGAACTATTGGGGAGGAGCCATCTTCACCCTTTTTCTCTCACACAAACTATCTGCGCTAAGTTGTCTCTTTCTCCTCTGAAATGTATTCCCACCATCCTGGGAATCCAGGCAACGTTCCATCACACGGTATTGTCTCATGCTGGGAGCCTCTAAGAACCTCTTTCATTAACCCCTCTTTTATCATAAACAATCATTTTTATATCCATTATTGTGTTGTTTGTCATGTATATAGATGGTGCTCGATTTATGATCACAATTGAACCCAAAATTTCTGTTGCTAATCGAGACAGTTGCTAAGTGAACTTTGTCCCATGCTACGACTTTTCTTGCCACAGGCATTAAGTTAACTTACTGCCGTTGTTAAGTTAGTAACACGGTTATTAAGTGAATCTGGCTTCCCCATTGACTTTGCTTGTCAGAAGGTTGCCCAAGCTGATCCCATGACCCCAGGACTCTGCAACCATCATAAATATGAGTCAGTCGCCAAGTGTCTGTATTGTGTTCACGTGACCATGGTGATGCTGAAATGGTTGTGAAAAACAGTCATAAGCCTTCCATCCTTCCGAGGTTGGTAAAATGAGGACCCAGATTGTTGGAGGCAAGATGTAAACCACTTTACAGAATGCGGTAAACCACTTTGAAGCATTATAGAACTCCAAGTGCTATTTCTATTGCTGTAAGTCACTTTTTTCAATGTTGTTGTAACTTTGAATGGTCATTAAATGAACGGTTGTAAGTTAAGGACTACCTGTATTTACACTTAAACCACAAATTTGAAAGAAAGAAAAAATACTTTTGTTAAACTGAACACTCACCAAACAGTCCCCATTCTCTTTCATTGTTAGGTGTCAAGTTTCGAAGCACAATTTTGTTGCTGCAGCAATTGTTTGCTTATCAGCTTTCCAACGAACTCGGGGGGGGGGGGAGAATGGAATGCAGACTTCAAAGATTAAGTGAGAAGACCATGGGACCCAAGGACGTTCATCAGGTGTCTGGCCAGACCCAGAAACTTTTTCTCATAACAATATTTTTCCTTCTAATTGGACAATGTGACCTGATCCAGGGAGAGGAGAGAGAATTCTATGCTTTCACTATATGGGGTTTGGGTGGGGTTTAGCCAGAGCTGGTTTTACTTTCATACGTGGCGGAATGATGTATTCAATAAAGTTTTACATGATGAGATTGGAAACTCTCAAAAGTGTTTGCTTGGTTGGGTTCATCAGTCGGAACCTTGACATTAGGTCCCTGGATAGCCGAATCATTTTTTCTCTATCCTCTCCTCTGATTTCCATCCATCCATCAATTCATTCATTCATTCACGTATGGTAGACACTCCCATTCATGCATGGGAGACACCTAGCAGAATAACTCCCCCCCCCTCCCAGATCCCATTCATTTAGAATGCCATACAATTATCCCCAAACTCAATTTTTCTTCTTCCATTATCTCATTCACTAGAGCACAATATATAATTATCACTAATCTATGAATTCTTATTTCTATAGATTCCCCCAAGAACTAAAATGAGGCCAATTCATACTTACTAATGTACACTTTAGCTTTTTCATTCATAGTTAACGCTTTCACTTCCATGCAAATAGCAAACCAGTTAGCAATGTTTGACCCAAAGTGCAAACTGGTTTTATATCTGCAAACATCATTTAACCTGCTTATGTATTATGTGTTCGTTGTACTTTCTACAAACATCAAACCCCTATCAGCATAAACTCAATTATGCAAATCCCAACTTTCTTTGTTCCAACTGTCTGTGACAAATATTTTTCGAAGTCTAGATATACCATATTCCTATTTGGTTACAATGAAGACAATAGAGCAGGGCTTTTCAACCAGTGGTATGGGTACCACCTGTGGTACATTGGCACCTGGCAGGTGGTACGCAACCATCCTAGGAAAGTGGTAGCGGGGGAGGGGAATGAGGTGAACTGGTGGCAGCACCGCACAAGCCTGAGCAAGAGATGGCTGGAGCTGCAGGGCTGTCAGGGCTCAGTGGAAGCGCCAGGATCAGCGCCAGGCTCCACCTGGAGCTCGGCGCTGATCCTGGCGCTTCTGCTGAGCCCAGAAGAAGCGCCGATCAGCTGGAATGTTGCAGCATCTCCAGGGTCTTGTGATTTACATTCAGATGCTTGGCAACTGATTCATATTTATGACGGTCACGGTGTCCCAGGGTCATGTGAAGTGACCAAAACCCGCTGCAACCACCCAGCAGACGGGGGGAATAAAAACCAAACACCCCACCCCACCCCCGCTGCCAATCTCAACAGAAATGCTCACAACAATGAAAACCTCGGACAGGAGGAAGAGCGCGGCCAGGCGGGCAGGCAGGTGTCTTGCTCGGCTGTGGCTTGGGGGGCACTTTTTTCAGTGCCATTGTAACTTTGAACAGTCACTAAGCGAACTGTTGTAAGTCGAGGACTACCTGTACTTTATCACTTTTTTCCTTTGGGGGGGAGTCATCAGGATTTTGACACCTTGCTAGGAGACTGGTGGTACTCGGATGTTGCCATATCCTAAAAGTGGTACAATGGATGAAAAGGTTGAAAAGCCCTGCAATAGAGGAACAGCAGCATCCAGTAACTGCTTACCAGTTACTGCCATCCAGTGAGAACGGATATTTCTCAATGAATAATGGCTTGACTGCTAGCTAGTGTATGATTCACATTGACAAACCAATCTATTTCAAGTAAACAAACCCAACATTAAAGGAGACACTCTGTAGGCCTTTTATTTCCCTACAAAGATGGGCTGCCATAATGGCACATGTGACATTATCTCTTCATTTAGCAGGATAAAATAACAGGGGTGAGGGCCAGGCCAAGCTACCTCTCTATTGATTGCGAAGACCACCTTGTATGGAACACTGTAGAGCAGGGGTGTCAAACTGCCAGCCCACGGGCCGGATGCATCATGGCCAAACCAGGTCCACCCCAACTCCGGCAATGGGGAAAAAGTTGCGATACGTCCAGCCTCACTGGAAATCCCTAAGGGAATGCCAACTGGGAGATCAAATAGCTTTATAAATGGATCTTCGCTCATGTCCAGTAATTTATTTGTCCAACACAGACAGAACACATCAATTAATTATTCCTTTCCAAAGCTGATTTTTTTCGCATTATTGGAGACAAAGTCTACAAATGGAACTGCAGAGACAATAACCCGGTCTCGGATGCATTAGCTTACCATCTTAGCAGCTCTTAAATATACAGAAGTATTAAAAGGGTGTCAGGTAAATATTTTGGATGGTGGGAAATCCAATGAAAGTAAATTACAGTAAGACTCAGAGGGAGGATCAGATTCTTAAAAGAATCTAATCAACTTAGTCAATAAAGGGCTTTTCAAATCAACAATCAAGTATGGCAGTATAATATGTTGAATTTGGAAGGCCAGAATTTAAATTTCAGCAGAGACATGAAGTGCGAGAAGGCCCGTAATGTACCAGGTCCAAATGGAAACATTCCCACTGCTGGAAACAGATAGTAACAGGTCACAAGTAGCACCATTTCAGTAGGTAAAAGCAATGTACTGGTTAGTACTTGGACAAGAATCATTCAAGAAATGCAGTGTGCTACTATTTAATCCATGCAGTATAACAGAATAACAGAGTTGGAAGGGACCTTGGAGGTCTTTCAGTCCAACCCCCTGCACAAGCAGGAAACCCTATACCATTTCAGACAAATGGTTGTCCAATCTCTTCTTTAAAACTTCCAGTGTTGGAGCATTCACAACTTCTAGAGGCAAGTTGTTTCACTGATTAATTGTTCTAACAGTCAGGAAATTTCTCCTTAGTTCCAGGTTGCTTCTCTCCTTGATTAGTTTCCATCCGTTGCTTCTTGTCCTGCCTTCAGGTGCTTTGGAGAATAGCTTGACTCCCTCTTCTTTATGGCAATCCCTTAGATATTGGAACACGGCTATCCTGCCCGCCCTCGTCCTTCTCTTCATTAGACTAGACCTACCCAATTCCAGCAACTCTTCTTCATAGATTTTAGCCTCCAGTCCCCTAATTATCTTTGTTGCTCTTTTCTGCACTCTTTCTAGAGTCTCAACATCTGTTTTACATCGTGGTGACCAAAACTGGATGCAGTATTCCAAGTGTGGCCTTACCAAGGCAGTATTAGAAAATACAATAAGAAAAAAAGATAGAAATATAGCTATTTAGGTTTGTAGACTAGACAGAGAAGTAGAAAAAAACAAGAACCTTGAAGGAAAGCAATGACAGATCATGTCATTATTCTAATTTTTATCATCAACATTAGTGTGTCTATAAAAAAGTAAAGACACTCTTGGATCTTGGTTGAAATGCCATCTTCTCAACAACAATATGGAAGTGACTTGCCACTGCGTTCTTTCATGAATTTTTTTTCAACTTTCCAATTTAACCTACAATTATTTTTATTATCTTGAGGTCTGCACCAAGTGAGATCCAACTTTCCTCAACCGCCCAGGTACCTCCAGTTGCTGTAATTGACACAAGTGCCCCACTGAAATACATTAAAACAAAATTACTACAATGTTTTATAGTTTCAAGTTGGTGCCACAACGGCATTGAAAAAAGTGACGTGACCATTTTTCACACATATGACTGTCGCAGCGCCACGGTGGCGCAGTGGTTAGAATGCAGTATTGCAGGCTAATAATTCTGCTGACCGCCGGCTGCCAGCAGTTCGGCACTTCGATCCTGACTGGCTCAAGGTTGACTCAGCCTTCCGTCCTTCCGTGGTCAGTAAAAAGAGGACCCAGATTGTTGGGAGTAATGTGCTGACTCTGTAAACTGCTTAGTGAGGGCTGTAAGCACTGTGAAGCGGTATATAAGTCTAAGGGCTATTGCTGTTTTACATTGGTGCATTTATGATGGTTGCAGAGGTCAACCATCATAACAACCTTCTGACAAGCAAAGTCAGTGGAGAAACCAGATTCACTTAACTTGTTAGTGTTACTAATTGAACAACTGCAGTGATTCACTTACCAAATGTGGCAAGAAAAGTCGTAAAATGGGGCGAAACTCACTTAGCCAATTTCTCACTTAGCAACATAAATTTTGGGCTCAATTGTGGTCGTAGGTCGAGGACTACCTGTACAAACTATTCAATTCCACTGGATTTTTCATACCCCTTGTACTGTCACTATTTTAATGCCCCTCTTGGATGTTATCGTATAGAGCAGGGGTCCCCAACCTCCAGTCCGTGGACCAGTACTGGGCCGCGGCAGGCCAGCAACCAGTCCGCACAAACAAGCAAAGCCCCATCCTTGGGATGCAGGCAGCACACAAAACCACACAACCTCCGGTCCGCGGAAAAACCTTTCTCCACGGAACCGGTCCCTGGTGCCCAAAAGGTTGGGGACCTTTGGCATAGAGTCCATTTTGTTTTGCTTTTCTGGGGAGAAGTTATACTACTGTGCTTTGTCCTTGGTGTATGCAAAGGCTGCAATAAAAGAAATAAATGTATGGGTGAAACACCACACTATTTTCTCCTATTTCTGCATATTATTATATCCGATGCTTTAAAAACTCACATGGAACCAGTCTCCTTTTACTGTCTGATTTTCAAATCACACATTCAGAGACTATTGTTTCGTTGACAACAAATCCTCTCCTTCAAGTTAAAGTGTGTTTCTAACAAGGTGCTGGATATAAACACGTTCTCCTAGCAATCATGAATGGCAAGACTGGGCTTTGTGTCTGCTACTAATCACAAATACGTTTATACTGCCTGGGGGGGGGGAGCCAAAAGAAATACTTTTAAACAACTTAAACAACCTTAAAAGAAATACTTTTAAACAACTTAAACAACCTTAAAAGAAATACTTTTAAACAACTTAAACAACTTTAAAAGAAATACTTTTAAACAACTTAAAAACTGTGAAAATTGCCCGGTTGAAACAGATTCCTGCGATATGTGATTTAACAGGAAATCTATATGCTATATATGCAACGTGCTACTTTAAGTAACTCCAAAAAAGAAATAATCAGAAAAGAAATTAATAACTAATCAGCCCTCGGCAGAAATGTAGTCACCGTTCAAAGCTACAACGGCAGTGAAAAAAGTGATACTTATGACCTTTGTAGCATCCTCATGATCAAGTGAATAAAATTCAGATGCTTGGCAACTGGCTTGTACTTATGACCGTTGCTGGGTCCCGAGGTCATGTGATCGCCTTTTGCAACCTTTTGACGAGGAAAATCAATGGGGAAGCCAGATTCATTTAACAATCGTGTTACTTAACAACTGCAGTGATTCACTTAACAACTGTAACAAGAGAGGTCATAAAATGGGGCAAAATTCACTCAACACATGTCTCATGTAACGTGTCAGAGCATGCACAGTCTTATTGCGCTGAGATAACCCAGGAGTAAACACAGTAAACAGTGGTTTGTATTAAATGATGGTTTATCTTACACTATCTACAATATCATACACCAGGAACAATATACAGACATGTGCTAATACAGCAGGATCCAACAAACCACAATTACAGCAGGAAATGGAAGAGAGAGAACACATCAGCAGAGCCTTCCCTTTTATAAAAAGGCTCTTAAAAAGACACAAACCCTGCTGAGTCATTCTCATCATTACATCTTACATCTTACATTACATAAGCTGGTTAGCTGTTAAATCAATACCTTGACATAAGGAAATCTGGGGCTCAATTGTGGTCATAAGTTGAGGACTACCTGAACTAGTGTTAAGTAGAGATCCAGATTTCACCTCACATTTGTGGCAGTGCCACAGCTGGCAGTTGGACCACAAAATATAGACTTCCCTCTTTTTTTCCCTTTAAGTATTTTTCAACTTTCTGCTAAGGGCTGACCAGCACCAGGGTGGCTAGGTTTGCAGGGATGAGCAACTTCCATTGATTTAAAGACTACATCATGCTTGATGTAGCATGTTGACAATTACATTTCGGTTCACTGGATGCAATTTAAAGATAATTTGATAGTCTCTGAATTAAATTGATTTTCTGAATTTTTAATTTGGATCAAATCACGTCTAAAATATCCAATCATTAGATGGCCTTATGTGCATTTGCAAAACGTTTTTTTCTCATATCTGAATTTAATCACTGTAATTATCCGAAACAAAATCATAATTGAACTGATTTGCAAATCCAAATCAATTTGAATTGGGCCCAATGTAATCAATGGTGAAAAAAAGTAAAGTTCTACATTTAGGCAAGAAAAACCAAATGCACAGGTATAGTATAACTGGTACCTGGCTCAATAATAGTAACTGTGAGAAGGAACTTGGGAGTCCTAGTGGACAATCACTTAAATATGAGCCAGCCGTGTGCTGCAGCTGCCAAAGCCAACACAGTCCTAGGCTGAATTAACAGAGGGATAGAATCAAGAACACGTGAAGTGTTAATACCACTTTACAATGCCTTGACAAGGCCACACTTGGAATACTGCATCCAGTTTTGGTCACCAAGATGTAAAAAAGATGTTGAGATTCTAGAAAGAGTGCAGAGAAGAGCAACAAAGATGATCAGGGGAGCTAAAGTATATAAGGAACGGTTGCTGGAATTGGGTATGTCTAGTCTAATGAAGAGAAGGACGAGGGGGGACATGATAGCAGTGTTCCAATATCTCAGGGGCTGCCCCAAAGAAGAGGGAGTCAAGCTATTCTCCAAAGCACCTGAAGGCAGGACAAGAAGCAACGGATGGAAACTAATCAAGGAGAGAAGCAACCTGGAACTAAGGAGAAATTTCCTGACAGTTAGAACAGTTAATCAGCAGAACGACTTGCCTCCAGAAGTTGTGGTGCTCCAACACTGGAGACTTTTAAGAAGAGACTGGAGAGCCATTTGTCTGAAATGGTATAGGGTTTCCTATTTGAGCAGGGGGTTGGACTAGAAGACCTCCAAGGCCCCTTCCAACTCTGTTATTCTGTGCATCACAATGACTACTGTCTAGTTTTAAACCTCTGTGTGTGTGTGTGTTTTAAACCTGTGTGTGTGTGTGTGTGTGTGTGTCTGTGTGTGTGAAATATATATATATATATACCGGAGATATATTCATTTACGCAATAATGCTACTAGTAGGAGTGGACTTACAACTAAATCAATGATATCTAAATCTAGAATATATTTTCTCACTCATAACAAACTCCAAGTGTTATCTTTCCAGTCAGCAAGAAGAAAGGGAGGATCACCAGAACTTGCAAGTGTGTAGTAAGGCTGGGAATGAATTATGAACAGTCTTGACTGTTTCTGAAAATAATGTCCAAATTTAGATTCAACACTAAAATGAACTAAGTGGAGCCCAGCATTTGTTCTCATACAAGGACTTGGACATGACCAAAAATTAAGCCACCAACACTCTGGCTCTTCTTAAAAGAAAAAGAAAAAAAAACCTCTGAGCCCACAGTACACAATACCTGCAGAAAAGTTGCCTATACCACGTAACTCAACTAGACGAGCCTCAAGTTTAGAAATCTACAAATCTACAATATATGCAAAATCACTGTAACATTTGTTGCACCTTTGATTGATACATTATAGAGCAACAAAGATGATCAGGGGACTGGAGGCTAAAACATATGAAGAACGGCTGCTGGAATTGGGTGTGTCTAGTTTAACGAAGAGAAGGACGAGGGGGGACATGATAGCAGTGTCCCAATATCTCAGGGGCTGCCCCAAAGAAGAGGGAGTCAAGCTATTCTCCAAAGCACCTGAAGGCAGGACAAGAAGCAACGGATGAAAACTAATCAAGGAGAGAAGCAACCTGGAACTAAGGAGAAACTTCCTGACAGTTAGAACAATTAACCAGTGGAACAACTTGCCTCCAGAAGTTGTGAATGCTCCAACACTGGAAGTTTTTAAGAAGAGACTGGACAGCCATTTGTCTGAAATGGTATAGGGTTTCCTGCCTGAGCAGGGAGGTCCCTTCCTTCTCCTTCTCCTTCTCCTTCTTTTCTTCTTCTTCCTTCTTCTTCTTCTTCTTTCTTTATTATTATTATTATTATTATTATTATTATTATTATTATTATTATTATTATTATTATTATTATTATTATTATTATTATTATTACCACCACCATTACCATTACCATTACCATTATTCACTCTGAGAGAGGGCAACTAAATTTCATTTTTTGATGTGTGCCATTGTGCCCAGTAAAAAAAAAAAAATGACAATAAAGGTTATCTTATCTATCTTATCTATTATTATCATTATCAATAGAAAAGTATATGTTATACTCCATCATAGAAATATAATGAAAAATAAAGGCACTCCATCTGTGATGGGGCTAACGTAGTAAGTTATAGACGCGTGCAGTCTCACGGCAGGTAAACATAATCATCTATTGATCAAATAACACCGGGACTTCCACTAAACTAGCATTTTCAGTTGCTCCTGAATGCCACCTGTTGGCATGGTTCTCCTTTCCTCCGCAGTAGTGTTGCACCTGGGCTGCATGTGCGTTTTGCACATGACTAACCAAACACAATGTTATCAGGGAGTGATTATCACCCCTATTTGCCTCTTGAGCCAATGAAGGGCACTCTAAGATCTGGGCTTTGATAGTCCTTCATACATTCTCAATCCTGATGAAGGGGGACAACAAAGACCACAATACCTCTTCACTGTTTATTGGGACATACACTCTACGAAGTCTTCCCTGAGAACAAAGCGCCCTGTTGCTATAGTAAATAAATCAGGTAAATTATCCCTCACTACTACTGTTCCCAACTATCCTAACATTTGCAAATCAATAGTGCTTTCTTTCTTTGGCAACTCTTCAGCAGGAAGAAGATAAAGAGACAGGATCAACAAAAGCTCCTGTGTTTACCAAATGGGGATGTTTACACCATTGGTGAAGTTAATGTGATCATAACTTCCGCCCACCCTGTTCTTTTAATGAACCCCTTTATCTTTAAAACTCTGAAGCAGAAACCACCATACACCAACGACAAAGAGTTGGAGAGAGAAATGGAAAATCACCATCTTTTAGAACGCCGATTTTGCCAACCAAGCTAGATAAAAATGAAGACAACCTAAAGTGAAATCATCTTTTTGAGATCTGCTTTTTCAGCCCTCCTAATGTATTGGATTAAGTTCTCATCATCCTAAATCTGACTGGTGTGCCTTTGGTGTGCTGTTTAAATGGTGCCATAAGAGACTTTCCAGTAGAGGTACAGGAGGAACAGGAGGAGGCAGGCAGGAACAAACAGCATGAAGAGAGGTAAAAGGCTAAGATAGCCAAAAATGCTACAGAACAGAATGCAAAGTTCAGTAAGCAAATATATTGGGCTTTTGCTTTTTTTCTATTTATTATAATCTTTACTGGACATTTTGATTAACATTTCTTTATTCCCTACCTTTTTCTTAGGAAGCGCTTTTCAAAGTCCTTTTTTTAATTTGGCTTTTATTTATTTCAATGAATGCACCAACAAGAAACCTGGAATCCATACAGCGTTTTGCCAGCAATGCTGCCGTTTCAATCCCAGTCACTTAAAAAACATGGAATCAAAATGAACTGCAGCTTTTTTTAGTAATATGAATGGTAATTATTTCAAGGGCTGGCAGCAATTTAATCAAGATATTGAAGTTTCATTAAAGATATTCTGATAGTCTCCTAGATAAAGCCTTTATAAGAAGGAAAAATAGCAATAACTACATAATTATTCTACTGTTGCTATTTCGCTATCTCTTGGTGTGTTTTTTTTTCCTCCCGTGGCAGTATCTCATTTTGAGAAAAACACGACAATGAATAATACATGCAGATTAAAATAATCTACACAGCTAAATTGGGGACAAAAGAATACTAATATTGTATCCTAAGTAAAATTGACAATGGGTGGCCTCAGAAGAGGCAACTATATCACTCAGGCTTTCCCCGGCAGTAAAAATTCAGAAGTGGCAGAACTATTAGGGCTGAACGGTGCTTCAGATTCAATTCCTGACAGAGTGCAGGGGGCCGTGAACATAAGACCTGTCAGTAGCATCTTAGAACTGAGCATATACGATCCTGGGGGGGAAAAGATACAGCTGCTCCAAACAGCTGTAAACAGGTGCTACGGTGGTGCTGCCATACACCTGGAAGCATTGCATTGGAAATTCTTCCAAGGCACTTCATGGATCCAGAGTCTTTCTAGAGCTGTAGTCTTCAAATCTGAGATACCCGAGAAACCTTTCTTAATGTGAAAAATCAGCGAGGGACCACTAATAGGGATAGTCCTTGACTTACAACCATTCCTTAAGTGACTGTTCGAAGTTACCACGGCACTGAAAAAAGTGACTTTGTCAAGATAAGGATTTAAAAGCTAACCAGCTGATGTAATGTAAGATGTAATGATGGGAATGACTCATCAGGGTCTGTGTTTCTTTAAGACTCTGCAAGCAGGGTCTGTATCTCTTTAGGAGCCCTGTATAAAAGGGAAGGCTCCACAGATGTGTTCTCTCTCTCCCGGTGACCGACCCAGATTGGATTTTGCAGTACTGGGAATCCCTTTCCATGGCTACTTTGTAGCGCCTCCTTCATAAGAAATAACTGCTTCCAACTCTTGAGGCTACTTAACTTAGGCCAGGGGTGAGGAACCTTGGCTCTTTTATGACTGGTGGACTTCAACTCCCAGAATTCCTGAGCCAGCCACGCTGAGGGGAAAGGGAGAGGTTTCCAAGCTGAGCCATGCTGGCTCAGGAATTCTGGGAGTTGAAGTCCACAAGTCATAAAAGAGCCAAGGTTCCCCACACCTGACTTAGGCCTCTCCTAACTCACAAATATTTTAGGTTTCCTCACATGTATTAAGAACTCTCCATAGATGTTCAATAGTATTTAAATCAGAGGACTTAAAGAGCATTTTTCAAAATCTTTGTTTTTCTTTCCTATACTGTATGTATTTCATGGTTGAGTTAGATGTTTCCAATTGTCTTTCTGAAATATCAAACCACTTCAATGCTTTCTTCGTTGAAGTGATATTTTTATTTATAGCAGGCAAAGGTAGTGTTGGCTTCAATTTCATTAGGGATTCACCAAAACATACAATCTAAGCAGGGAATGCTTTAAAGTTATGCATGCAACTGAACTATACATGGTTTAACATGGTTTCGTGGTTATTATTTAACTTAAGAAAACATTATTTTTTCAAAGACATATATTCAAACGGGAGGTACATTTAAAAATGCAAAATGCTTTTCTTCTGCTATTATGCAATCTATTTCAGCAGATTTTGAAAATAGCCTTTTTTAAAAAAAAAATTGTAATATTTACAACCCAAACTGAAACATGGAATTTGGCGTAGCTGGTCTCAGGTTTTGAAAGCCTATTTACTGAGAATTAAGCACACCAAAGATGAATTTCGTATCCTTCGATATGAAAGCATCTATAAACAGTTTAAGACCAATTCATAACATTAAAAATAGGCTGTTGCAAGTCAATCTATCAAAGTATAAAAAATAGTTTGAGTTGCAGAATGAATATACCCTGTTTTTTCACTGATCTTCTCACTGACATAACTAATGAAGGAGTAGATATTGTGCCAATCTATAAAGCACTTGCCCAAGGTACAGAAGCCACTTTTTCCACCCCTATTTTCCTTGGAATGGCGACAGCCAGAAACTTTCTGTGTTTGTGAAGACCAACCAAAGAAAACATAATTAATTGAAATAGTATTTCAACCAACCATTTGAGAACATTTCTTTGTGAGGATTCTCCTCATCTGATCTGCCTTTGTCACATAGTCAAAGGCTCTACTCTTATGTTGGGAAACCATGACGAGATAGTTCATGGGTCATTCCCAACTTCGTTGCACATCTGCAAGTTGCAAAACTACTTCATATAATATATATATATATATACTGTGGGCCGTTTCCTGGACACAAACTAGAATAAATCTGGAGGTCTCCAGAGATGAGTAGCTTGCTTGAAGCACCAGGATCAAATGGGCTTTGGCACAGAATGGCAAGCGACAAAAAGCAATTTCCAAGCTTGTATTTTTATGGAAATCCTAAATTATCTTCTCGTGTCTTCCGGCGAAGATAAACACCCACATTAATGTAACAGCCTCAATTAAGAATAAAATAGCACTCCCTCTTCCCCTCAAAAACCTCGGCCAGAAACAGAATCACTCTGTTCCATTTGCACAGAATCTGCCATGAATTCTGGAACCTGCAGAATTCTTTTTTGTAGAGGTTGCTTTGTAAGGTAAAAGCTTAATGAAGTACTTCCTGTTTTGATTGGACAGTTGCAACTCACATGTCCAGGATTAGGAGAATCTGTCATTGCCATAACCTCGCAGCTCAACAGGCAAGGTGGAGAATCAGCACTGGAAAGGCATAGAGCCGATTTTCTCACCTTTGGTGCCATTTATGAGAAAAGCCGACAGTTTACAAACTAATTCAGAAAGAAGGTAGGAAGGTAGGAAGACAAAAATCAGCATAAATGCAAAGCTATCAAGATAATATATCAATAACACCTAGACTTATATACCACTTCATAATGCTTTACAGCAGAGGTCCCCAACCCCCCGGTCCATGGACCAGCACCGGGCCGCAACATGCCAGAAACTAGTCCGCACAAACAAGCAAATCCCCATCTGCGGGATGCAGGCAATACATGACACAACGCCCCCTCCGGTCCGCGGAAAAACCTCTCTCCACGGAACCAGTCCCTTGTGCCCCAAAGGTTGGGGACCTCTGCTTTACAGCACTCACTAAGCGGGTTACAGAGTCAGCATATTGCCCCCAACAATCTGGCTCCTCATTTTACTGACCTTAGAAGAATGAAAGGCTGAGTCAACCTTTGAGCAGGTCAGGATCGAACTCTTGGCAATGAGCAGTGTTAGCCTGCAATACTGCATTCTAACCACTGGGCCACCATGCACATAGGTCACTTACAAGGAAGGGCATCAAGTTTTAATTTAGAATAGAATAGAGCTGGAAGGGACCTTGGAGGTCTTCTAATCCAGCCCCCTGCTCGAGCAGGAGGACCTATACCATCTCAGACAAGTGACTGTAGGTCCTCTTGCTTGAGCAGGGGGCTGGACTAGAAGACCTCCAAGGTCCCTTCCAGCTCTATTCTATTCTAAGATCTTCTCTATCTTAGTGAAAAACATGATGTGACAGTAATTAGCTGATCCTATTCCCTCGATCTGAAAGCCATCCCTTCTCAAATTTGTGAGCAATATCTTTGACAGCTATACACAATCTGTAATCTGACATATCCATTTACAGAACCGCTCTGACTAATCAATCAATCTGATTCATCATTTGGAAATGATTGCCTTATTTAATTTTCCTTTAGCTTTAAAAAAAAAAATCAAATCATGTTGTGACTGGCACCGTTCAGGATAGATATTCACACGCCCATGGGCCCCTCATGAGCACCCTTTCATAATTTTATTCTGAAATAACGATACTTAAGAGGCAGGTGGCTAGTAGGCAGCACTTTTCATGAGGAAATGTTCTTTGATTCATAAATGCTGCCGAAACAGATGGAAAACCTTAGAACCTATAATCAGTCTGTTACATTAAAAGCAAGTTTTTTTTTTACTCCACCTGTTAATAATATGCAGAAGTTTCACAATCAGAAATCCTAAGAGACTGAGATAGCTATTACAAGAAAAGCACTGTTTTGACACATGTAATAATACCACAAGACAGAAAATTTCATTTCAGCAAATGAAATTTGGCAACAACCTATTCTATCAAAAATTTAAACTCTAGCAATTTTTTCACCAATATTCTTTTTACAGTTTCTGTTTTCACCGTATGGGCCGAAAACAACTATTATTCAGCTTTGGGCTGTTATTTTATTTATTTATTTGTATCCCGTCTTATCTACAGATAACTTAAGGTGGCAAAGATATCCAATACAACTTCCTCTTAGTTTTCCCCCACAACTCTGAGGTGTTTTGGACTAAGACAGGGGTAAGCAACCTTGGCTCTTTGATGACTCGTGGACTTCAACTCCCAGAATTCCTGAGCCAGCTATGCTGAGGGGAAAGGGAGAGGTTTCCAAGCTGAGCCATGCTGACTCAGGAATTCTGGGAGTTGAAGTCCACGAGTCATCAAAGAGCCAAGGTTGCCTACCCCTGGACTAAGAGAAAGTGATTGGCTCAAAGCCACTCAAGCTGATTTTCATGGCTAAGGTGACATTTGAACTCATGGTCTCCTGCTTTCTAGCTTGGTGCCTTAATCGCTAGACCAAATTGGCTCTTTGTAAAAAAAAAACAAAAAAAAAAACCTAAGTTCTTTTTTGATATGACAGTCAAACTTGGTTTTATTCCTCCAGCTCTATATTTCCATCAAGTCTTTGTTTGTAATAATATCAAGCGAGCTATGAGGAACATCCGTTCTCAGTCACAAGTTGAAGTGCCAAGTTGCAATTACTGCCCACAGGAAAGAAAAGGCCCAGCACATCCGAATACCTTTGTTATCTCTCCTCCCAAACAGCACAAATCATCTGTCATGTTTCCAAATAGAAACGTTTAATAGAAAGGAAGAGAAAAACCCTTGACGTTATTAAGATGCAGAGTTAAATTCTTCTATCGGAGAACTCTAAATGCCTAACATATTTGTAAATCTAAGTACAACAAAGAAATGATCCATTAATACTGTGTTCATCACAGCTTCTTTCTTCAAAAGTAAACTTCAGATGTATCTATGAGATCAACGGAAAGAGGTTTTCCTACTGTCAAGTAATTCAAACAACAGCTCAAGTGAAGAAATAGAATAGATCAACATTTGTCCAGTCTCATCGGACCAAGTTCCTGTTGCACTCTAAACAATCACACTGATTGTTACAATTCAGAGATGAACACACCAACCTTGTTTTTAATGAAATAAATGTAATCAGTTATGTTCACAGTCCGCTTCTGTTACTAAAATAGTTCAATAAAATTGCC
Source organism: Azemiops feae (assembly GCA_023970755.1). Lineage (NCBI taxonomy): Eukaryota > Metazoa > Chordata > Lepidosauria > Squamata > Viperidae > Azemiops > Azemiops feae. The sequence continues at coordinate 484,535 of JALGBA010004209.1, read as the reverse complement.
ACATTGATTGTGGTATTTACATCTAAATGAAAGTTCTCTAAAAAATATTTTTATCTCTCTTATCGTTTACGAAGATTCACCATATCGCTTTAGAAAAAGAGGAATAATTCCTTGATGTTTTATTGTGCAACCATATTTTGGGTAACCAAGGAAGGATAAACCCACAATCTTTCTTAAGACTTGGATTCGAATCCTAACCACATTTATAAAATAGTCCTTTCTGATTTCAGAAAAGCTCTCTTTCAAGTTAAATCTCAAGAAACACGGAACACTAGAACAGGCAAGTGTCTTAAAAGGCATTCTCTCTCTCTCTCTCTCTCTCTCTCTCTCTCTCTCTCTCTCTCTCTCTCTCTCTCTCTCTCTCTCTCTCTCTATCTATCTATCTATCTATCTATCTAATTTATTGGCTGCCCATCTTTAGGAGGCTTTCGTTAATTCCTGTTCAGTATAAAATTTAAGAGAGCATCCCTGACAACTGACCATCCAGGCTTTGTTTAAAGACTTCTAGCAAAAGAGAGAACTCATGCCTACATGTGGTAGCCTGTTCCACTGGCTGACAGTTCATACAGTCAGGAGATTCCTTATGAGATCCAGCCTCATCCTCAAACTACATTGTAGTTTTAAGGCAAATGGTTCTGCTCCTGTCTCTGGGACAACAGAAACTGTCCATTCCTTCTTCTAAGTGACAACTCTTCAGATATTTGAAGGCTGTGACCATCCCTTCAAGTTCTTTATGTAGGTTTATGTAGGCTAAACATACCCAGAGAAGTTAACCATTCCTCATAGGGATTGGTTTCCAGACCCTTCACCATTTTGGTAGTCCTATTTTCGTCACTTTTGGGGGGGGGGGAACTGTAGTGCCCAGAAATGGACACCATATTCTAAATTGGCAAGGGTAAACTGGCATGAAACAGTTAATTCCTCTGATCTGGACTGTATACTCCTGTTCATACACACCAAAGCATTTGCTTTGGGGTCATGTGTCAATTCACCATGTTTCATTTGTGGTCAACAAAAATACCAGATCCTTTTCATCTGCACTGCTGCTAAACCAGCTCTCTCTCTCTCTCTCTCTCTCGTGTTTTTCAGATGAAGAACTTTACATTTTACTTACTAAATTCCATTCTATTCATTTCAGCTTAGTGATCATTTTTTCTGAACCTTCTTTTTCTAAAGTTTTGCCCAAACCTCCCAGCTTTTTGTGTCATCTGCAATTTCTTCAAGTTAACTCAAATCTTGGCAATTTCAATTCTATGTCGTCATTTTCTTGGTTTCTCATTGCCTTCCTCCAGGACAGGGGTAGGCAACCTTGGCTCTTTTATGACTCGTGGACTTCAACTCCCAGAATTCCTGAGCCAGCATGGCTCAGCTTGGAAACCTCTCCCTTTCCCCTCAGCATGGCTGGCTCAGGAATTCTGGGAGTTGAAGTCCACGAGTCATAAAAGAGCCAAGATTGCCTACCCCTGCTCCAGGATATTTCTTTGTTTTACTCCCGGTCTATCATATAATCCTAGGACTCTTTGCTGTAATCATCTCATTTCCAAATCCAGACAGGTGCTGCTACCTATTAAATATGAATATCTTTCTTTTATATTGTCAGCCTGTAATAATCCTCCTTATGTATTTTTTACAGACATGACAAGTCTTTCAAAAGAACTATTCCCACTCACGTATTCTCAATAGTCAAGTGATTTGGGTACTTCTGAGAAAGAGTACACAAAAGATAAATCTTATGTTAAAGGAAACCATAATACAGATAACCCTGTATCAGGGACACAACCTCAAGAGTTTTCAACATTGAATTTGCCAGAAGATATGGTACAGGATCACATGACATCTGTATCTTAGATTCAGTGTTTTAATTCTGCAACCCTGGAAAAAAATCTTTTTCATTCCAGGCCTATTATGTTCTGGAATAGAACAAAAGCATCCTGGCATGACAAGAAGCAGTATTAAATAGAGAAGACCTACAACACATCGGGGAAGCACATGCTCTGCTCCGGGTTCAATTCCTGTCTGAAATTCTGAAGAACTGACAGCCCAGGCAGAACAGAGACAGATGATCTGGTGCCCTTGTTTTGCATTTCCTCTCCTATCAGTAAGCCTAAAGATTGTGAAGTTCTAGGATAAAACATCTGGAGAACATCCAATTACCTATATAAGCAACACTGATGTAGACAGATCAATGTTTTTCACATGCACTGTGGTACAGGCAGGATATATCAAGGACTCCCATTTCAGAAAAACAAAAATAAGAGGAATAAAACTTTTTAAGACTCCAAAAAACTGGGTTGTCCATAGATTTCACATGAGGAAACAGTCAAGAGAAGTGCTTTGAGGTCACACCTATGTATCAATCTGAGTACAGAGATTTCACCACAGTCATTCAAGTATGATGATGTTGTATCCATTTTGTGTCATTTCCCCATCCAGAAGAAAATAACAATAAAACATACAAACAGTAACATGAATTTTGTGTAGCTCTTAGGGTAGGCAACCTTGGCTCTTTTATGACTCGTGGACTTCAACTCCCAGAATTCCTGAGCCAGCATAGCTGACTCAGGAATTCTGGGAGTTGAAGTCCACGAGTCATAAAAGAGCCAAGGTTGCCTATCCCTGTGAGACTTAGGCTATCATTTTATGACAATGAACTATTTAGAAAGTTGTGAATGATTACATTCTTCGGTAGCAATTCTAGCATTACTGCAGTTCTACAACCATTCCCAAAGCACATCCAATTACCACTGTTAAGATAGCAGAACAAAAACAAATGGAGCAATTTTATTAACATTTTTTTAAAAAAATGTAATTAAAATTCAATGCAGTATAAAGTAAATCAAATGTACGGTTTCTCTGATTCACTTTGTTAAGAGTTCTATACGCAGGACCCAAATATAATATGGCCTTAGGCCAGGGATAGGCAACCTTGGCTCTTTTATGACTCGTGGACTTCAACTCCCAGAATTCCTGAGCCAGCATGGCTCAGCTTGGAAACCTCTTCCTTTCCCCTCAGCATGGCTGGCTCAGGAATTCTGGGAGTTGAAGTCCACAAGTCATAAAAGAGCCAACGTTGCCTACCCCTGCCCTAGAATCAAAACTGATTGCATGTTGTTCCTCTTCAAATGCACCGGACTTTTGTTCCAATTCTTGGCAGAGTCAGAAATGAAGGAGAATATTTGTAGCTCAGGATTGACATGAGGTGTCCTTGGTGCTCTCTGAGCTTGCTTGTTTTCTTGCAGACGTTTCATTACCGAAACTAGGTAACATCATCATTCCCACTCAAAAGTATTCTCAGTAGTCAAGTGATTTGGGTACTTCTGAGAAAGAGTACACAAAAAATCAATATTATCGGCAGATTGTGTTAAAGGAAACCATGATGTTACCTAGTTAGGGTAATGAAATGCCTGCAAGAAAACAAGCAAGCTCAAAGAGCACCAAGGACCCCTCAGAGTCAGAAATGTAAACTCTGAATAGAATTCAGAAGACTAAGAAGTGGGGAACATTATTTTGGAAAGAAAAAAAACACCCTAAATATGATGTGAAAATAACTGCGTTTCAATAAACCATGAACTGCATATTTTGTGTGTTTGTGGATTTTTTTTAAAAAAAAGAAAGGTTCCTTTCAGGATATTGGAGATAATTTCCTCTTGTCCTTTTAGAATTGCTAAAAGAGACCTGAGGAAGTGAGTCAAAGTCCTGGAAGATGTTTGTACTATATTATAAAGAAAAACAACATCTGTAAAATGGTATGCAAATATAGAGAATAAGGCTGCGAGGGATGGAGAATTGAAAATTACAGAAGTAGAAGGAAAAGATCTACTTTAAGTAGTTTGTTGTGGAGTATTAATCAGAGTTATCTGGAATAAAATTTCAGAGGAGCTCTGAATTTGTAGACACATTCTTAACTCTGAGATATGAACATTTGCATTTGTAAAATGTTTTCTGTGAATAGTCCAATGACCCATAAATTAATATTCCTATATTAATTACAGTATATAGAGATGGAAGCCAAAACAGAAGAAGGTAAACTTGTATTAAATACAGTCATTTTTGAATAAAAAGGATGAAAAATGCCAGATTTGATTTAAATCATTCCAAGTATTTCAGTACTGCTAAAGTAGTATTTTTAGTATTTATGACTGTATTTGTGCTGTGATTTCTGATTCCACATCTGCGCATACCTGAATAAATCCCACTGAATTCAGTAGCACTGACTTTTGAATTGTGTAAATAATGAAAATAGCAGTGTTTAATACGCACATACACAAACACACATACACAAATGGAGGGGGGGAGTGAGAGTGTGTGTGTGCATGCTTTTATAAGCAGAGGTCCAAAGCCTTTTGGGCACCAGGGACCGGTTCCGTGGAGAGGTTTTTCCGCGGACCGGAGGGTGCATGGTTTTGTGTGCTGCCTGCATCCCGCAGTTGGGGCTTTGCTTGTTTGTGCGGACCGGTTGCTGGCATGCTGTGGCCCGGTGCCAGTTCACGGACTGGGGGTTGGGGACCCCTGATTTATAGGACTCATAAGGAAAGCAGATTCTACAGATCAGCGGCACCAACCATTTTTTGTCAACTGTGCTGAACGTTATATCCAATGTCTATGTCTATGATAGGAAATTCCTACAAATGCTGTCCTACATACTGTTCCTATAAAAAATACATTATGACTGTGTGAAACCGCATTGCTTTGCTTCTACAGGTGCCTTGACCCTGATCGCTAAACTGAAGCAATGTCAGAACGCAGAAATGCGAGGTCCCCTGCCTCAACCCCAGCAGTGGAAACACAAGGAAAGGTTCATATGTTCTATCCAGCCAGTTCATACCAGCAGAAATTACTTTAGTTCATAGGTAGGGAAGCCAACAAAGAAGTCACTTTGAGGCAACAGATACAAAGAAGGGCATCGCTCTGCATGGCATCACCGCAGCATCTTGTTGAAGATCAATGAAGCGGCAGCTTTCCTAGAGAGTTTAAAATGCATCTGAAAGTCAGCAGCACTTTATTTTGCAGAGCTGAAACTGAAGGGGTGATCAAGGAAAGCAAAGGTCCCCTTACTCTATATTATGTGTAACCAAATTTAAAAACACTGAATTGAAACAATCACATCATTTCTCTGCCAAGAAGATCTTGCTTTCTCCCAGTTCTGAATTTTAGATTGTTAGCCCCTTGACCAAGATTGTTCTCTTGGATTCTATAAAATGCCACGCACTCACTTACTTGCTCAAACTCTGTATCAGGGGTCTTCAAACTTGGCAACTTTAAGACTTGTGGACTTCAACTCCCAGAATTCCAGTTGAAGTCCACAAGTCTTAAAATTGCCAAGTTTGAAGACCCCTGCTCTATATAAATATAGGCAGTCCTCAACTTACGACCACAATTGGAACTGGAGCTTCCAGTGCTACGTGATGTGCTACGTGATTAACTGAGTCACGCCTGATTTTAACACATTTTTCCATAGTTATTAAGCAACACACAGTCACTAAACGAAACCTGCTTCCCCACTGACTTTACTTTCAGAAGTACCCTGGGAAAGTTGCAAATGCTGGCCACGTAGCTTGTAACCCCTGTGAATACATTCTGGTTTCCAAGATCCCAAATTTTAATCACTTTGCCACCAGGATACTGCCGTGGTCATAGGTGTAGGGACTAGTCATAAGTACCTTTTCTCAGCAGCATCCTAACTCCCAACAGTTGTTAAACAAATAGTTGTGATTATTATGAATTATTATGTGCCTTATGGGTTTTGCGCCTGCTCTGCATTCCTAACCAAATTAAATTAAATTAAAATACAACATAAGGAAAATTTTCTAAAAAGGAGGAAGTTATAAGCAGAGCAGCTCAAAACAAAGACAGAGAGAAAGCTAGGAACTCAGGTAAGTGGAAAGAGTGAAGTGCTTATTTGCAGAAGAGCTGAACTTTTTTCCTCTCTGAAGAAGCAGCAGCAGCTGCTGCCGAGAGTCTAATTTTCCCCTTTAGAGTTCCTTCTCACATTATAGTAGAAGTGATCTAACGACACAAAATGGATCAATTACAAAAGGAGCAATGTCTATTCAGCCTTTGATTATAGGTGATTTTTTTAAAGTCGCAGAAGGGAGTGTTAGATTATTTAGACCAAGGCTGTCCAATCTTGGGAACTTTTAAGACGTGTGGACTTCAACTCCCAGAATTGAATTCCCCATGTTGGCTGGGGGAATTCTGGGAGTCGAAAACGTATAAGGTTGTGAAATGGAGCAAAACTCACTTAACAATGGTCTTGCTTAGCAACAGAAATTTTAGACTCAATTGTGGTTTAAGTCAAGGATTCGTTTTTTCCCCACTTTTTCTGAATTCTAAGAAGTTGGAACATGGTGGAAAATGTTGTCATTTTCCCAAACATTCCCAAAGACATGGTGCTTGTGGTAGAGAAACCTAGACAGTGGATTTGCCTTTTTCTCTCTGCACTAGTCTTTCCCTTTTTTTTCTTCATCAAATTTCCTGATTTATCTTCCTGTATTATGGTGACTAAATAAGCCTTTTGTCGAATACGTCCTGTTAAAGTCCCTTCACAACTTTAAAATTTGGTGAGAGGTTTGCAATGATGCAGCAGGAACGGCCTTACCTGTTTGTGCTTGCTAATGACAAAATACATTTTAAAAAATCCAGAGAAAATAAACAAAGACCCAAGGTGGGAATACATCAAAGGCATCCACAATTGCAATCATCCACTCACTAGTGCAGGGGTAGGCAACCTTGGCTCTTTTATGACTTGTGGACTTCAACTCCCAGAATTCCTGAGCCAGCCATGCTGAGGGGAAAGGGAGAGGTTTCCAAGCTGAGCCATGCTGGCTCAGGAATTCTGGGAGTTGAAGTCCACGAGTCATAAAAGAGCCAAGGTTGCCTACCCCTGCACTAGTGGGAAGCATCTCTGAACTTCTAACAAGTTGGCAGATTTCTCTCCCACAAGCACCATATCTTTGAGAATGTTTGAGAAAATGCCAACATTTTCCACCATGTTCCAACTTCTTAGAATTCAGAAAAAGTGGAAAAAACTAATGCAGGTAATCCTCAACGTACAATCATAATTGAGCCTAAAATTTCTGTTGCTAAGAAAGGCAGTTGTTAAGGTTAGTTTTACTCCATTTCACAACCTTTCTGGCCACAGTTGTTAAGAGAATCACTGCAGTTGTTAAGATAGTAACACAGGTGTATCTGGCTTCCCCACTGACTTTGTTTGTCAGCAGGTCGCAAAAGGGGATCACATGACCCAGAGATACGGCAGCTGTCATAAATATGAGCCAGTTACCAATTTTGATCACGTGACCACAGTTACGTCTTTCAGTGTTGTGATAACTTCAAACAGTCCTTAAATGAGTGCTTGTTAAGTCAAGGATTACCTGTAGAAGTAGGAACTGTGGGAAATATATGCAGGTAAGCATCTACAAATGTAGAGGGGGAAGAAAGCCAGTGATGGTGTTAGATCAGGGGTCCCGGGCCTTGAGCTGTTTGGAACCGGGCTGCAGAAGTGATGGGCAAGCGCACACGCACATCCCCGCTTGCGTGAGCACCAGGCGAGCCCACCACTCACGCAGATGGAGCTGCACACGCACGCTTGCCCGCCGCTCATGCGGAACCATCACCTGCTGGGCCACAGCAGGAAAGCCGGAAAAGTTGGGGAATTCTGTGTTAGATGAATGGTCACTGGGCTGCCTGAATTGCCTGCATCCTTGAAATATCTATTCTCCCGTTCCCTACCCAAAACTGTATATGAATGGAATGGAACGGAACGGAACAGAATAGAATAGAATAACTTTATTGTATAGGGTTTCCTGCCTGAGCAGGGGGTTGGACTAGATGATCTCCAAGGTCCCTTCCAACTTTATTATTATCATTATTATTATCATTATTATTATCATTATTATTATTATTACTATTATTACTATTATTATTTTGAATGTACACTAATTGGCATACATTAAAATGAAATTTTGTTGCATACAGCTCACAAAGGGCCACCACTTCCAATATATACTACATAAATGTAACAAAAATAAATCAATACAGAATTATGCCTTTAGCCACATATATTATACGACAGAGAAAAACAACACAGTCTAGTTTGGATTATGTGTACTGTACATGTGCATGGCGAGAAAAACGAATCTTGCGAGTTTACCAGATGGATGGCATAGGGAACAAAGCTATTACAGAATCGGGTAGTCCTGCTATAAATACTTCGAAACCTCCTCCCAGAGAGGAGCAACAGAAACAGACCGTAAAGTGGGTATGTGGGGTCTCTAACAAAGCTTTGAGCTCTTATGCACAAAGCGCTTATAAGCAGCATCCTGAATACTGGGAAGCGAGTTTCCTATAATCTTCTCAGCTGTCCTTACCACTCTCTGTATGGATTTTCTATCTGAGGCACAGCTGCCACCAAACCAGACAGTGATGCAGTCTGTTAAAATGCTCTCAATAGTGCCTCTGTAAAAAGTGGCGAGGACAGAAGGAGAGAGATGTGTATATATCAGGAAACCAACAAGGCAAACAAGAGACACATACGAAATAAAAAAACATGTTAACCGACAAAAATAAAAGTCTCCCTTGAGTTGGACTTGTTGACTCCTAACAACTGTATGGACACAATTTCAGAAGCTAAGCAGGCTGAGTCTTGATAAGTGCTTGGTTGGGAGAATTCCATGGCCATTAGCCAGATTGGAAAATTGGGGGGGGGGGAATACCAGAAGGTGGCAATAAAGCCACTTTTGTAAACACTCCAAGAAAACTGCAGGCAGGCATCATCAGGAGTCAAGTCTGATTTGAGGGCGTCTTTACCTTTTTTTTTTACATTTCCCACAAAACTAACACCCTTGCTGCAATCATACAACACAGCAGGTAAGGCGAAATAAGCATTAGTTAAGTAGGACAAGTGGCAACCGACTCATGGTAATAGCATTCACGGACTCTTCCAGGTTCATCAACACAACTACAGTACATTGCCAGAAATGTAAAGACTGCTCACTCAAGATTGCCCTGTGAGATACAACACAAACTGGAAGGCAATCAGAAGCTAGAATAGGATGAAAAGGAAGCTCATGAAGTGGAAGGAACTGTATTGGAAGACCGGATGTCTAGCCAGCGTGCCGTGTGAACCTATATAAAAAGCCACAAAATGTAAAGTGAAAAAATACAAGAGTTTTTATTTGAACAACTCTATAGGTAATCCTCGACTTACGACCACAATTGAGCCCAAAATTTATGTTGCTAAACCAGACAGTTGTTAAGTGAATTTTGCTCCATTTTATGACCTTTCTTGCCACAGTTGTTAAGTGAATTATTGCAGCTGTTAAATTAGTAACCCGGTTGTTAAGTGAATCTGGCTTCCCCATTGAGTTTGCCTGTAAGAAGGTTGCAAAAGGGGATCACGTGATCCCAGGACACTGCAACGGTCATAAATATGAATCAGTTGCCAAGCATTTGAATTTTGATCCCATGATCATGGAGATGCTGCAATGGTCGTTAAGTGTGAAAAATGGTCGTAAGTCACTTTTTTTCAGTGCCGTTGTAACTTTGAATGATCACTAAATAAACTGTTGTAAGTCGAGGACTACCTGCATTTCACAGGAAGGCTCCATCTGACGTTCTATCAGATGCCAATTCTGCTCTATTAGAAAGAGTGAAGCCAAACAGTAAACAAAGAACCTCACCTTTATGTAAAGGTCTATCTTATATTTGCTTAGGTAGAGATCTATTAGAGCCGTGCGTCTCTCTCAAATCTGTGCTTCCCTGTATTAATAAATTAATCCCATGTGTCTCTCTCAGCAAAAACAAACATTCTCAAGAAGTCATCCAATATCAGTATGCAAGTAAACAAAGAATAGAAGGCAGAAATAACCTCTCCAATAAACTCAGGTTTTGCGTACAATAATGAGTACACTCATGAGTTTTGTTCTTCTAAAGAAGCTATTAAGTTTGGACATGGTTTCCCAAGTTTTCCTTAAATAACATTCTCTCAAGAAATTATAAGGTAGCTAATCTTTCTCTAGGAAATAAATCAAATATCTCTAATGCGTCTAAACCAGGGGTAGGCAACCTTGGCTGTTTTATGACTCGTGGACTTCAACTCCCAGAATTCCTGAGCCAGCATGGCTCAACTTGGAAACCTCTCCCTTTCCCCTCAGCATGGCTGGCTCAGGAATTCTGGGAGTTGAAGTCCACGAGTCATAAAAGAGCCAAGGTTGCCTACCCCTGGTCTAAACTAAAAGACTTGGTGTCATCTTTCTAACATAGGCTATTATCAGTGGACCCAGTGGTAATCATGTTCTCAAGAGAAAATATTCTGAAACACATTAAAAAGAGATTTCGGAAGAACCTCTGGAGCTAGGGGAAGGAAGGCCAAATTGAAAGAATTGTCCAGGATTCCTATTGCATGAATAGGCACAAAACGTTGCAAGTGTAGACAAAGTCCCATTTGCTTCTTAGACTCCCCTTCTTTCTCAGGTAATCCCACATCTTCCCCATGACTGCCCAAGGGAATCCATTTTTCCTGCATTCTACCTGAATATCCTCTTAGATAGCAGTCAAAAGCAGATGCATGAAGGTAAGATAAACACAGTCCACAAGGCCACAAATTTGCATGGAAGAGACAGAAACGAGCATCCTTCTCATTCAAGGGCTTTGTGAGATGTATTCTTTTCAGCCTTATCCAAACTGGGTGCCCCCAAGAAATGTTGGGGCAAGCTGGCAGGAATAGCCAACACCCCAGAAGACAGGCTCAAGATGCAGAAGGATCTCGACAGACTGGAACACTGACCCCTATCTAACAAAATGAAATTAAATTCAATTCAAAAGTAAGGTTTTACACTTAGGCAAGAGAAACCTAATGTACAGGTATAAAATACCGTGTTTCCCCAAAAGTAAGACCTACCCCGAAAATAAACCCTAGCTTGATTTTTGGGGGTGGGCCTAATATAAGCCCTACCCCCAAAATAGGCCCTAGTTCTGGGGCAAGGTACATGCCTAAAAATCAAGCTAAGGCAGGGGTGGGAGGGTGGAGCTGCCCCACGCACCCTGCACCCGCTTACTTTACCAGGAGGACCGCCGCAAGCAGGCCTCCTACGCCACACTTGTTGCGCTGCATGGCTCATCGCGCCATTGCCGCTCCTCGCGGCAGGAGGCCACATGGTGCTTCGGGCCATTGCTGCTCTTCGTAGCAGGCCACATGATGATTCAGGCCACTGCCGCTGGTCATAGCAGGAGGCTGCGGGGTGCTTCGGGCCATTTGCAGGAGGCCGCATGGTGCTTCACACCAACGCCGCCGATCACGGCAGGACGCCGTGTGTCGCTTCAGGCCGTTGCTGCTCCTCGTGGCAGGAGGCCACATGGTGCTTCAAGCCGCTGCCGCCGATCACAACAGGAGGCTGCGTGGTGCTTCAGGCCATTTGCAGGAGGCTGCATGGTGCTTCGGGCCATTGCCGCCGGTCGCAGCAGGATGCCGCACTATGCTTCGGGCCGTTGCCACCGAAGCACCATGCAGCCTGAAGCGCTGTGTGGCATCCTGCCGCAACCAGTGGCAACGGCCTGAAGCACCATGCGGCCTCCTGCAAATGGCCCGAAGCGCTGCACAGTGTCCTGCCGCAACCGGCAGCACTGGCGTGAAGCACCATGCAGTGTCCTGCCACAACCGGCGGCACTGGCACAACACGCCACATGGCGTCTGGCCGCAAGTGGCCGCTGAAGTCAAGCAACGGTGCAACAGGTGTTGGGGCGTAGGAGGCCTGGCTGTGGCAGTCGTAAGGTAAGACATCCCCCGAAAATAAGACCTAGTGCCTGTTTTTGAGGTAAAAAAAATATAAGACTCGGTCTTATTTTCGGGGAAACACGGTAGGTGGAACCTGGCTCAATATCAGTAACTGTGAGAGGGACCTTGGTGTCCTAGTGGAAAATCACTTAATGAGCCAGCATGTGCTGCCGCTGCCAGAACAGCCAATGCAACCCTAGGCAGCATCAACAGAAGGATAGAATCAAGATCACATGAAGTGTTAGTACCACTTTATAATGCCTTGGTAAGACCAAACTTGCAATAATGCATCCAGTTTTGATCACCACAATATAAATAAGATGTCGAGACTCTGGAAAGAGTGCAGAGAAGAGCAACAAAAATGATTAGGGGCCTGGAGGCTAAAACATGAAGAATGGTTGCAGGAATTGGGTATGTCTAGTCTAATGAAAAGGACTAGGGGAGACAAGATAGTAGTGTCTCCATATTTGAGGGGCTCCTACAAAGATGAGGGGGTCAACCTATTCTCCAAAGCACCTGAAGGCAAGACAAGAAGCAATGGGTGGAAACCAATCAAGGAGAGAAGCAACCTGGAACTGAGGAGAAATTTCTTGACAGTGTGAACAATTAACCAGTGGAACAACTTGCCTCCAGATATTGTGGGTGATCCATCACTGAGGTTTTTAAGAAGAGATTGGACACCAGAATGGTATAGGATCCCCTGCTTGTGTAGGGGATTGGACTAGAAGACCTCCCTTCCAACTCAGTTATTTTCTTCTGTTATTCTGTTAATAACAGGTCTCTTAGACCATATAAGAATTCCAGAAATTTTAGCTCCAATACACCCTGAAAGGCTTAAGTTGAGGAAGTGGAATCTACGTCCTAATTGGTATAATTTTACATATACCTCTCAAAACAATATTTGAGCTTTCAAATAACCCTGAGCCATAATATGGCATGTTATCTTAACACAAATACATGAACCCCGCTACTGTGGCTTATTAAACAACTGTACTTAGAATTAGTACCGTGTGAACTCAGCTAGCAAATGCCTAGGTCAGGGGTAGGCAACCTTGGCTCTTTTATGACTCATGGACTTCAACTCCCAGAATTCCTGAGCCAGCACGAGCCAGTTGAAGTCCACGAGTCATAAAAGAGCCAAGGTTGCCTATCCCTGGCCTAGGTCTTCTTCATGAAAGCTGCAAACAGAAGTACGCAAATTGAATCACAGCGTGGTATAACTTGTTGCACTGGGGAACCTGCACACGTAAAAGGACCTAGAGAGAGACAGATATATACAGATCAACTCCTTCGTTATGTACAGTAGGAACATTTTCACAGCTTCTATTATTCAAAGCAAGGAAAACATTGCACTCCAAGCTCAGGAAAGTGCAAATGTCTTCAGAAATATCTAGATGATAATGTTTTCATGAGTGGCTGACTTCAGTTGGACTTAACGTAGGTTTAACCTCTTCGGGTTCTTATTCTTGATTTGACTTCCACTGCAGTTGCTATAGCAGCCTCTTCTGAAAGACCAGATGTCAATCTAGTAACAGCAGCTTGCTATAGTATACCAGATTCTCGGGGCTCACCTAACTGGGGAAAAAAAAACACCCTAAAGACTTTCAAGATGCAACATAGGGATGTCTGTCTCCTTATCAGTAGTGGACTCCACTATCACTAACCCCATATTTCTCTGGCTACCTTTGGGTTGCACAGATACTTTGTTCATTGCCGTTTTTTTTCAAAAGGAGCCTAACATTTGTCTTCAGTTGCCACTGGAAGCTAATAAGCAAAGCAAAGCATGGCTGAGACTGCCTTCTGCCCTACAGAGATAGAATGGCTCATAAAAGTTATTCGGATCCCACTGATTCTAAACAATGGCTAGCCCTGGGGGGTCTTCAGACTTGGCCCTTTTATGACTTGTGGACTTCAACTCCCAGAATTCCTCAGCCAGGCGCGCTGGCTGAGGAATTCTGGGAGTTGAAGTCCACAAGTCATAAAAGGGCCAAGTTTGAAGACCCCTGGGCTAGCTGGCTGAGGAATTCTGGGAGTTGAAGTCCACAAGTCATAAAAGGGCCAAGTTTGAAGACCCCTGGGCTAGCACTACTCAATACATATTTGCCTGCAACGAGCATCAATCTCAAGATATCCTCACATGAATATGAGAGGTTTCCACTCAGGGCACAAGAGCCAAAGATTCTCCCTCCACTGTAGGCCCAATATGCATATAATTTACACCTACGGAGGGTCCTTTGACCCAATCTTGGATCAACTGAGGGCCCAAGTCATACTTTTTTTCTTCAAATCTGAAGCACCGGGCAGCCCCGATGTTTCAGATTTGAAGAAAAAAGTATTTTAGAGCACATGGAGATCTCAGGAAACACCTGCCATCAATGCCCTCAAGCAGCTGCAGCAATTCGTGTCCTCCCTCCAGCGATGCAGCAGAATCCTGGGAAAGGATGCATTTGGCTTAAAGAGCTGGAGACATTTGCCATATCCACATCCTACCACTCCGAAACTTTTGACCGCAATCCACTGTACAACCCAAATGCACATCAATGCATTCACTGCCTTACAAAGCATCTTGATGCTTCTGCAGCTCAAGCTTTGTGATGCCACAGTTCCTAAAATGAGAAACGAACTGGTGCGATCCCCCCGCCCCGCGAATTAAACTAATGACGTTACTGCTGTAAAGGTTAGGCAATAAGTAAGTGTACCGCTTCCATTTAATAATTACACTTTAATCTATTTAATCCTCACAACTTTGCATTACAGCAACTACTCACGAGTTCCCTGCCCAAGCAAAATGAGGTGCAAAGCCCTGGTCAAGTTTTGGGCAGTGTTCTTGTTTTCTCCGCACAAGCCGGTTTTAAAAAGTTGCGGCCCAAGTAATCCCAACTCCCATTTGTAAGCCCTGTTATAATGGAATGGGAGCAAGCTTAATTCTGGAAGAATAATGATCATTACTGCTAATTTAGTACAACTGATATTTGAAACTGCTTGCACTAATGGTGCAATTATGCAAACCGTGGTGTTATACTAGAGCAGCTGCCTGTCCACCCAGAGTTATCACAAATTACTTTCAAACTAATGTCCCATAATTCTGACTGTACTCTAGAACAGGGGTCCCCAACCCCCGGTCCGTGAACCGGCACCGGGCCACAGCATGCCAGCAACCGGTCCGCACAAACAAGCAAAGCCCCATCTGTGGGATGCAGGCAACACACAAAACCACGCACTCTCCGGTCCGTGGAAAAACCTTTCTCCATGGAACCGGTCCCTGGTGCCCAAAAGATTGGGGACCTCTGGTCTAGAACATGGTTGTCCAAACTTTTGGCTTGCTGGACCGCACTGAATGAAGACTTGTCTTCAGCTACATATTTATTTTATTTATTGAAGAAAATTTATATGGCCGCCCAACTCACTCTCAGTGACTCCGGGCACCTTACAAAGATAAAATGTATAATATAGTTAATGTATATAAAAAACAAACTTCCTTGATTTTTTAAAATATTTATTACCTTATGTGGTGACATTACTAGCTATTCAGGGCTACATGCAGTCCGTGGGCTGGACATGCCTGCTCTAGAATGTATTGGCCAAAGCATTTTTGTGCTAAGAATCAGTTCTAACCTAAATAATAATAAAAATAACATTTAGCTAGTAGAAAAACAAATGATCTCTCCATAAAGACAGGCTTGATTTTTGATTCAAAGTTGTTCTTAAATTATGTATACTCATAAATATAGAACAATAATAGAGTTAGAATGGACCTTGGAGGTCTTTTAATCCAACCCTTTGGTTGAACAGGAGACCCTCTATCATTTGAGACAAATGGCTGTCCAGTCTCTTCTTGAAAGCCTCCAGTGTTGGAGCATTCACAGCTTCTGGAGGCAGGTTATTCCACTGATTAATTGTTCTAACTGTCAGGAAATTTCTCCTTAGTTCCAGGTTGCTTCTCTCCTTGATTAGTTTCCATCCGTTGCTTCTTGTCCTGCCTTCAGGTGCTTTGGAGAATAGCTCGACTCCCTCATCTTTGTGGCAGCCCCTGAGAGATTGGAACACTGCTATCATGTCCCCCCTCGTCCTTCTCTTCATTAAACTAGAGACATACCCAATTCCAGCAACCGTTCCTTATATGATTTAGCCTCCAGTCCCCTAATCATTTTTGTTGCTCTTCTCTGCACTCTTTCCAGACTCTCAAAATCTTTTTTATATTGTGGTGACTCATAATAAATAGCAGTTTTGGTGTCTCTTCCCAACGTACATAAAGAAAAGGTCCCACAAATTAGCTTCCTGAAGGTGGCCAAAAGCGGGTACTCAACGCAGTGCTCAGAATGAACTGAGCAGAAAGGTCTTCGTAAACCGAGATCGACCTGAGGCCACAGAACCATTGATGTATCTTTTAACACTGGAAAATGCAGAATGAAGAAAATCAGTTACAAATTCTGTAGCCTCCATTATGTGCCTTTTCAGGGCAGTTAAAATTGTTTTGGCACTCTCTTAGACCACAAAAACTTGATGTAGCGATATGTGGGCCTCAAGCAGTCCTGGGCAAAAGAGATTGGTACTCCTGCCTTCTGAAGAAGCATAAATCAGCTCGCCAAGCAGAAAAGGAGAGAGAGAAGAACTTGCAAAGGCTTATTAAGCAACTTTACAACTGAATAGGAGTGGTAAAGGAGAATAATTATGATTAACATCTCCTCTCCGTGGCAAATTCTGAAACTGCAGTTACATATCCTACAACCCCCTCACCATTTATCAAATACTATACCTTTAGCAAGAGTGTTAGGAATGTGTTTAGTATTTTAAGGAGCCCATCAGAGCATTCCAATATTAATATTTTGGAAATAAAGCCAACTAAGGTCTGCAAAGTGATTGCAGAATTGTCTTTTGGGCAGATTACCTAGAAAGTAGAAGAGAGATCCAAGCACACACAATTGTGTTTGGAGCACAAAGGGGGACACTACACTGAGTCGTTCCAATTATTATTATTTTTTATTTCTAGCACATGAATTTTGTTTGCAGTGATTTCTTAAGGAAGTTAATTATTGGGAAAACACCAATAATTTCACTGCACTGCAACTAAAATAATTGTGCTTTGTAGGGCTTCAGACCTGTGTCAACATACAGCACAGACTTCTTTTTTTTTTAAGTTAGATTGGATATGGTTAAAGAGCAACATAGATAACTAATCTATCAAAGTTGGTTTAAAAAAATAACTGTGAAGAAGATTGGTCTAATCTATCAAGTCAGGAATCAACAAGAACAAACTAAACATACTGCGCTTTGGCCCCCAGCAGTGCGTAGTACACAACTATTGTCCTATGTGTGGGTTCCCTTTCAGCGTACACTGGAAATAAGTTTGAGATGACATGCTCAAAGCTGGCTCTCTCGCGAAAGGGTTAATGTGCAAGATTAATTTTGCATAGGCTGAATATTGGTGCAAACAAGATTTTTAAGCAGCAGCCAGAAGGGTAGTGTAAATCCACTCAAATTACTACCTCAACTAGCTAGTGTTGGTGTAACTGATCACTTTGCAAAGGTTAGTACAAAAATCTTGCAAAAATCAAGAGAGAGAGAGAGAGAGAGAGAGATGTGGTAGCCTACCTCAATTTTTTCATGGCAGGTCTCTCTGGAATCTTTAAAGCAAAGGTTTTTCTGCACCCCATTCTCTCTTAAGTAATGCCACCCCACCTCGATTTTTCCAACTGGGACTACCCAACTCACAGACTTCCAAAAATATCGATGCTTATTTCAAATCACCTCCACTTGCTTTTAATTGTGCAGTGCAATCCTATACAAGTCTGAGAATTACACGGAGGCATACTCCTCAATAAGGGTGTACAGGACTGTAAAGATATACGTTTGAATACGTTTTTTTTTTTTAAAAAAAGAGTTTTTTACCAGAGCAGTAAAGCTCTATGCGCCACTTTTATTTGAAAATATCACAAAATTCAGCTGTATCTAAGCTGCACATTTTATCTCGGAGTGTGCGGCAACGAAATGAAGGGGACGCAAAGCTTAGTAGACACAGACGGGTTGAAGGGACAGGATGCAGCTACGCAGTCCCCCACGGTTTTTCTTACATTTTCGGTGTAAGGTTGTGGGTGTGTTCCTTAAACAAGTTCTCCTCGTTTTCAGATCACTGGGAAACAGCCCACTGGTGCGATTCAAGGAGGCGCCGATTTGACTCCTCAAACGCTTCACCCTTAAATCTCCCTCTGAGTCGATCAATGGAATACAACTTAAAAGTAGAGCCGCGGAGCGTGGAAGAACGCAAACTTCCACCTCTGGCCTCGAAATCGCTTAAGGGATTTGGGGAAAGGAGCATAAAAGAAACACGCATCTCGAGATTGATCTGGGATCAATCAATCCACTGCTAGTTTAAGACCTAGCTTAAAAATACAGCATTTCTGAATGGGAGGGAGGGAGGGAGGGAGAAAGAGAGAGGGGGGGAAGAAGGGGAAAGAGAGAGGGTGGGAGAGGGAGAGAAGGAGACAAGAAGGTGGGAGAGGGAAAGAGAGAGAGAGAGGGAGAGGGAAAGAGAGAGAGAAGGAGACAGAGAGGGTGGGAGAGGGAAAGAGGGAGGGAGAGAAGGAGAAAGAGGGAGAGAGGGAGGGAGAGGGAAAGGAGAAAGACAGAGAGGGGGAGAAGAGAGAGAGGGAGGGAGAGAAAGAGAAAGAATGAATCAAATCAGCTACCCCAACGCGAATCCACCAAACGCGGAGAACTGACCGATTTCCACCCAAACTTGCGCGGAAATTCGCCGCTTTTCCCAGCTCACCGCACAGCGCGCCTTTCTGCCATTCGCATCTACCTCCGCCACTTCCCGCTTCCCTCCCTAATCTGAGGCGGGGGGGGGGGTAAAGGCTTATTGCGTTTCCACCGCTCCTCCAGGCTCACTCTTCCCGGGGCCACCTTCCAAGGGAGAAGAAGCGCAAAAGCCCGAGGGCGCGCCTGCCTCCTGCGCGGCTCTCCGCTCGCCTGCCTGCTCGGCGGTTTCCAGGTAGCGCCGCGAGCGAGTTCCTGCGTTATCAGCCCGCCGGAGGAGGAGGAGAAGAAGCCGCCGCCGCCCGATGCCCACCTGTTGATGCGCCCAGAAGCGCCAGCAGAGCCAGGCTAAGCGCCCAGCGGCCTCCCATAGCGGGCTGTCCCGGCGTCCGAGCGGCGAGTCCCTCCAGGCTCGACCCTTTCAGGCGAAGCCTCCCGGCTCACAGTAAGGGGGCGAGCCGCACGCGCGCTTCTAACACCGCGCGCGAAGAGTTCCACTCCCGCCACCTCTCTCTCTCCCCCCCCCGCCCCCGTCTCCTCCGGCCACGCCTCTGCCCCTCCCTCTCCTGCAGCCCACTGGCTCCGGCAAGGCAATATTCACGCTTCCAAACGCCGGGAGGGGGAAGGCGCGGGGGGGGGGGGTCTTTGTGTATGTCTGTGTGTCTCTGTGTGTGCGTGTGCGCGCGGGGTGGGGGCAAGGCAGGAGGGGGCGGGGTTACCGGTAACCTGGAGGTGCCGCTTGGAGCTGCGATTGTCTGAAGCGGTTTAGCCAACTTCCAGGGTTTGTTTTCTCCGTGCGAGTAGTGGGGGGTGGGGGGAAACACGACCTGGCCCTAGAAATAAACGTTTAATTACTAGTTGTTGTTGTTGTTGTTTTTAATGGGGAGGCCGAAAAAGCCATCAACGTCCCAGTGCTTCTACAGGTAGTCCTCGACTTGCAACGCTTCATTGAGTGACCGTTGGAACTCACAACCGCCGTGAAAAATGTGACTTATGACCCTTTTTCACACTTACGACCCTGGCAGGATTTCCCCCTCCCCCCCACAGTCATGTGATTTACATTCGGATCTTTGACAACTGACTCACATTTATGACGGTTGCAGTGGGCCCCCCGGGGGTCACGTGATCCCCTTTTGCGATCCTCTGACAAACAAAGACAATGGGGAAACCAGTGTTAACGACCGTGCTCCTAATTTAATAACTGCAGTGATTCACTTAACAACGTTGGCAAGAAACGGGGCAAAACTCACTTAAATGTCTCACTTAGCAACAGAAATTTGGGGCCCAATTGTGGTCATAAGCCAAGGACTACTTGTACTGTATAACAGCCCCACCCCAGAGAAGGAAATATTAAAAGGGCAGAAAAATATATTTCCTCAAAGGATCTTAAAGAGGCAGAAAAGTATGCCCAGTTTTCTTAATAGTCCCAAGTCTCCCTCCCCCGAGCAGAAACCAGCTCTGTAGAAATGCAGATGTAAATAATTCAGGAAGGTTGAAGCTAGAAGATTAAGAAGACAAAGACACCTAAAATCTACATACCCCACCCAGACTCTAAAACAGGACATAATAGGATTAACCCACAGATGCCAAAGGGCACACTCAGACTCAGGCCAAAGTTCATGCCACAGGAACAACTCCAAACAAAAGGCTCCAGAGGGTATAAAAACCCACTCCCTACATGCGCTTGCCCTCTTTCCTTCCAGAGCCATCTTTCTGTCTGCAACCTTCTTTCTAAAGCAGTCGCCATGTTGTTTATTCCCGGCTTGGACTGAACCATGATGAAGACTTTTCCTTCAACAAGCCTTTTACTGAAAAACGACCCGTGCGTAAGACCACAGACATCAGTTTGCCAATAATGCGTGTGGAGCTGATACATTTTGCAGAGCATCTGGCTTTCTGCAAGTAAGCGGTCCTGCTTTCCTCTTGGAGTGTGTTTTTCTCTTTGCCAAAGAAACGCAAGCAAGACCAACATTTGACCTCACCTTCTCCCCCAGGCAGTGTGAGCAAGGAAACATCAAGGCAAAACAAGAGAATCCATAGCTCCGTTTGTAGGATCTTTGTTAGACCTTGTTTATGAAATTAGCCTGTATGGGTAGGATTCACCCAACATGAGTTGCACTGACTAGTTTGTGGTTTGGTGTCCTGAGTGTGGAAATCCAGCTTAAGGCTATATGAAAACTTCCTTTGCTTATAATAATCTGAAGTGCTTACTAATAGAAATCTGAGTGTAGGCAATTAAGGCTTATCGTATACCTAAACATGGTTTACTTCATCGTATCCTGATGTAATTTCATAATATCCATCATCATTTCAATGTGGACGTTTAGGCTACACTTTCATCATCCTTGAGTTCCAAGCTGGAGCTAGTAGCAGCTATACATCCAAAATAAATAGTGAGAAGTAGGTTGGAGAGAGTGTGACAGAAGCAGCCAAGATTAAACCTTTTTTTTATTGTTACTCAGTTTTAAAAGTTAGAGATTCGTTTGGTAAATAAGCAGCACACTTTTACATGTACCAGCCCTTTGATTCTACCTATGATTTTATCCTTGGGTTTTTTCCCTCCCTAACTGCTCTATGCAGAAAGAAGTAGGTCCAGCTGACTTAAGCGTTAGAGGGTTGCAGCCATAATCAATTATAATGTAGTTTTCAAACTCTAGGTCTAGGTCTAGGAACACTAGAGGGAATATGACATGTTATCTGACGTGATTGTGGATCTTCCTTGTAGCATGCAGTACAGTGTACTCACGCTGATTTAAGGTTCACTTTCAGTAAAGGGAGGCCCAACACCACCACATCAAACTGATGTACCACGTGATTGCAGACTAGGGTGGGCATTCTAAGCCCCTGGGCCTAATTTTATACGCTGTCAGCGTGTGAATGGTTCATTTTTCTAACAAGAACAATCTGTCACTCCCTCTGGAAGAAAGGAGGAAGAAGGAATGAGAAAACAGATGGCCCAACACAGGGAGAGGTGGAAGAGCACGTCTCGCATCAGGGACGGGCCACCTTTGTTCTGTGGATAAGTGCAACCCTTCAGGCATAATCTTTTTTTTTGGGGGGGGGGGTCACATAATAGACAAACCTGAAACCGGATCCACAAAGTTGATGAGAAATTTATTATCTGTCTGACCTATTCCTTTTCCTCTTTCTAACATCCTCTTTTCAGAGCGATCTGACTTCCTGAAAGGTGTTTCAAAATTGTATCAAGGAGGCCCACGTGAAGTCAACTTGAGAACGTCTTATGGCCCCCTCTTGGCACATATTCTTTCCCCCCCTCAAACTGTGAGATTGTGCCAAGATTTTTGCACCATTCCAGGTTTTTTTAAGGAATGAGGGCTCAAGTTTGTAATGTTAGGAATCAGAACTCAAGGCTGAAGGACGAAGTAATATTGGTTATTCCACATTATTCCAAAGTAACGTTGCTAACTCCAAACATGGAGAGTTGGAAGCATTGGGAAGACAGCTGTGACTCCCTCAGTCAAAATGCAACAGCCGTTCTATGGGGTCTCAGTAGGGCATGGATAAACACCTGGAATGCAAAATATGTACTGCTGCCAGGGTGTTTCTGGGGAAAAAAAAAA
Source organism: Azemiops feae (assembly GCA_023970755.1). Classification (NCBI taxonomy): domain Eukaryota; kingdom Metazoa; phylum Chordata; class Lepidosauria; order Squamata; family Viperidae; genus Azemiops; species Azemiops feae. The sequence continues at coordinate 462,425 of JALGBA010004209.1, read as the reverse complement.
AGAATTGAGTGGGCTTGTCACCTGACTTTACAGCCACAATATTTGGTAATGCCGTGCATTCAACTTGACAGGTCTGAGTAGAGTAGTAGTGAGTTAAGTAATTGAGTTAAGTAGTGAGTACTAGTTAAGTGAGTAGGGTCACTTAAGACCATGAAGAGCAAGGTAAATCACACCAATCTGAAATCCAAGTTAAATAGGCCATTTAATAGAAACTGTAAGTTTACACAAATATTGTTCGTTCGTTCATTCCTTTGTTCATTCAGTCATTCATTCATTAGACTGGAAGATCTCTCACCTTAGAATTTTCTTCCCATTCCTTAATATATTGTATATAGAGAGAATCCCAAATTAAGTAAATACAGCTAGAAGAGTTGGGGAAAGGAGAAGCCTCACACAAACCCAATTTATTTTGTCCCAAATGTGCTTTTTCAAAAGGGAACTGGATTTCCTTTTTCCAGAGAAAAACAAAAAAAGTCCAGGTGCAAATATGACCTGGATAGACTGAGGATCTCCATAGACATCCAACTTGTTTTGATACAGCACAGGCATTAGATTTCCCCAAAGACAAGACTTGACTTTCTAAAATTTGATTTCCTTTTCCTAAATATTTCTTCTTATTTTTTTCTTTTCTTTTTTCAATGTTTTATTGATTTTCTAATTTTACATTTTAAGTATTCAAAAAGCAACATGGCGGCTGAGTTAATCGATAATTCAATGACATACAAGTATCTTTAGTACAGGTCTCAAACTACCACATTAAATATTTCCTCTCTTTTCCCCTTAGAATTTACTGTCTCATGTTTAAACTAATACAATTCTTATTATATCAATTAAATAAAAATAACATTCTTACATTTATCAATAATTTTTAGCTTATACATATCCTGGTTATTTTAACATTCAGTCTTTATAGACAATCAATGTCCTAATTAGTTTTTCCCAATTGTTAGTTTCCCATTAATATTTAAATTTAACATTTAATATTTATAATTTCCAAGTTTTAAATAACCAAAGTTCCCTTTATCACAATTCATCACAAAGTCTAATATTCAGGATACACGTCTTATCTATTTGAATATATTCTATTTCTCACCATCTTACATCATCTAATTAATAATACAGTATAACATTCTTATTTTCTATTAATTTCCAAATGTCTTAAATTTAGTAAGCAAAATTTCTCTTGTTTCAACATCAAATACTTCCTCTCTTTTTCTCTTAATGTCTACTATCTCATATTTAAGCTAGTACAGTTCTTATTATATCAGCTAAGTAAAAACATGTTTATTACATTTATCAATAGATTTTTAGCTAATATATATCTTAATTACTTTTACATTCAACCTTTATAAACAAATCAATATTCAAATTTAACTTTTAATATTTATACTTCCAAGTTTTAAATGACCAAAGTTTTCTTTATCTCAGTTCATAACAAAATCTAGTATTCAAAGTACACATCTTGTCTATTTGAGTATATTCTGTTTTAATCCTCACTAATAAGTCAAAACCCCAATTTTCTTTAGCCTTTTTCTAGTTTTCTTTCTTTGCCAACTCGCCTTCCATATCCATGCTTTTAAGTCATCAAATAGATCTCCCTCTGCTTTTATATATATTGTTTGAGATAAAGGAGGCCATCCAGTCGCCAGTTTTTTGGAAGGGCTAACAAATTGTCTCTCTATTTTTCCATCTCGACGTAGTTGTCCTGAAATGTTTATCTTCCCTTTGGTCTGTTCTTCTTGATCCTCAGATTTCTTCTGGTTTGTATAGAAAGTCTTTTCCATTTTCAGTGTTGTCAGTCCCTTTTCTGGGTTTTCCATTAACTTTGTTTGTTGATCAGTTGAATCTTCTATCATAGTATTTGATTGTTCCACTTCTATTATATTCTGTGTAGTTGATTTTTTAGTTGTAATCAAAGTTTGGGTTCGTATATCTAGGCTGACTTCTTGTTCTTTTCTGTAGCTTCTTATTTCATCAGAAGCTGAAAGGATAGTTTCATAAATTGCTTTCAACATAAAGAGAATCTGTTCCTGATCTTCATCCATGTTCTCTTAGTGATGTGTTAAATTAAAAGCTTTACAATCAGAAAATGAAAATAATTTTGTCACTGAGCATAGAACACAGCTGGGCTTCTCACAGCTGATATCTGCCAAGGTTGCAAAAGTCTTATCTATAGTCTGGGCTTCAAGCCAAGTCTCTTTTAGACAATAGCAAGTTGTAATATCAGGTTTAGCCACAAGATATCGCCCATACCGTTTAAGATTTTTTTTTTAAGTCCAAAATTTTTATAATCCTTTTTCCAATTTTACTTCTTTTTTGTAAGTAAAAACCCGAATCTTCAATAAGAATAAGAAATCTTTTAGTCCTCAAGTTTTAGAAAGATAGAAATCCAGTTAGAATCAGGTTATTCTTTCAGCGTTTTAAACTCCCCTGGATAGTCAGTCTCTGCTGTTTTTAGAGGGTGGGATAGAATTTTCCTTCCCTCTCTCCACAGGGGGGGAAATACTTTGGGCAGCTTATACAGGTGGAAAAAATAGTTAGGATTGAAGAGAGGTTCAGATCTCACCCAGTCTCATCCACGCTGCTTTATAGGTGCCTGGTGGTAAGTTTGACTTCGGCTGCCTGCAGCCTAGTGATGGGCCATATTTCTATGGCCGGTCTTTTGTCCGCCGGTTTGGAGGGCTGGCTGCCACAGATCAAGCGGAAGAGCTACTGCCCTCCTGCGATCAAACGGGGGTCCCCTCCTTGCTTGTCGCCCCTACAGGGCAACTTTTGACCCTTTTGCAGAGTGCCCCAGCGGTGCAAAATCGGACGTGGAAGACGGAGCTCGCCTTCAAGCGGCCGCGGTGGCCGCGGCAGCAAGCTGGAAGTCCTTCATGCACATTTTTTCTTATTTCCTATAGTATAGACTGATAGCCAACAGCTAACTTCACTGGGAGTGTTTAGGAAGAAGCAACGGAGCAGGATATGCCAAGGCACCCTCTTATTGGCTGAAGTGGATTTATAATAACTTAATCATATTCGTCACAGAGTCACTTGGCATCTTGTTGGAGTGAGCTGCCATATATCTTAGTAAACAAATAAATCCATAATTTCTCCAGGCTAGTACTTGGAGAATCCCAGTTAATACTTTGTTTCTGGAATTTCTAGTTGTGAGCAGTCCTAATTAACCTGCTTCATTTATTCATCTAAACATACGAAAAGCTCAAATCCGGGTAGGAATGGGGTCTATATGCTATGCTGCCCTTTCTCTTTCCAATTTCTTTAAATTTCACCAGGAGCTCAGAATGTCTGTTCTCCTGCTTTATTGGGGTCTCAGAAGATGGACAGACATTCCCACATACAAGGCCTGGTGAGTACAGGTGGGTCCTCGACTGTTTAGTGACCATTTGAAGTTACAACGGCATTAAAAAAAGGGACGTATGACCATTTTTCACGCTTAGGACCGTTGCAGCATCCCCATTTACACTCAGATGCTTGACAACTGACTCATATTTATGACGAGCTGCAGTGTCCCGGAGTCATGTGATCCCCTTTTGCGACCAAAGTCAATGGGGAAGCCAGATTCACTTAACAACCCTGTTACTACCTTAACAACTGAAGTGATTCATTTAACAAATGTGGGAAGAAAAAAATCGTAAAATGGGGCAAAGTCCACTTAGCAAATTTCTCACTTAGCAACATAAATTTTGGGCTCAATCATGGCCGTAAGTTGTGGACTACCTGTATAGTAACTTCAGATATAATTAGATAACCTGTGATCCACTGGTCTTTGTTGCAGAGATATTTCCTTACCTAATATTTGCACACTATCACACACCCTCCCTAACGCTTGCTGTGGCTTCCTCGCATCCTTGCTTACCCCTGAACAACTCTTCATATCCTTCCCAGCCTACGTGGCACCCCCATGCTCCCTCCCCAACTCACACTGCTCCTCTTGCACATCTCCTTGCCTCTCATGTACCCCAGTGCACTCCTGCATGTCCCGTCTGATGGGGAGGGTGCAAGAGGGATGCAAGAGTGGGTTGGAAGGAGGAGTGGGGTGCATGAGAGGTCCCACGTGGGTGAGACAGGGTGCACGGAGGTGCTATGCAGGTCAAGAATAGTATGCAGAGTTGCACAAGAGGAGCTGTGGGGGTGTGCCAGGAGATGCTGCACAGAGGTAAAAGGGTGTGTGGGGATGCTCAAGTGGCTGGTGTGGCACCAGCACAGAGAGACTGGGGAGGATACGTGGGTGGAGGGGACTTACCCAGACAATTTGTCATCTTCTCTGCTGGCTTCCTCATTATTGACACTGTAGGAAGCCCCCCCCCGATCCCCAGATTAAAATATTCTTTATTCTTAATATTAAAAAGAGGCAGAATATTATATTTCCCCAAAGGAGAAATGGAGAAAAAAATCTTAACAAAGGCAGAAAGCAGCCCCAGGAAAACAGCTTCAAACTAAGAAACCTGAAGAGACTGACCTTTAGGAATGCAGATTTTCTAATCCATTCAGGAAGACTTGGCCAATCTATTCACAAACAAAATGCCTCCAGCCACAGAAGGCTGGAGTTGATGGGATTAAGAATTTACATCCCCCACCCAAATTCTAAGGACAGGACAGGACCTTTAGGACATAATAGGATTTCCCCATCACCATTACAATAGCAAAAGACACAAGGCTCACTACATTGCACAACCCGCTGGAGCATCTCACTCTGAAACTGATAAAGATTCGTCCGCTCACTCAGCCATTTTGTCAGCTGTCCCAGAACTGCATGCTTTGCTGGTTCTGCCCATCGATAAAGAGAAACCTTCTTTCCTAAGCAGCCTCCATTTTATTTCCAGTGTCTTACTCCCGGCTTGGAACTGGACCTGATTTTTCTTCCCACAACACTTTCTGCCATCTTCTCACAAGCAACAACTTTGCTGAACGATTGAGTTTACAGTTCCTGTCGGTTTCTCATTGATATCCGAGAAGCTGGCAGGGAGCATAGGAAATTGCAGTCTTGTCACTGCAGCTGACCATGGCACTGTGGTGGTGCTGAAGTAGCAGCAATATGGCAGCATTGAAGCGGTCAAAACTTTCCCACATTTCATTCCCACAGGATTCTGTAAGTTAGCACCTTTGAAGTACCTTGATACAGAAACTGTTCCCTTATGATACTCTGTTTGGCTGAATGTAAGGTTACAAGCAAAGAAACAAACTCAAGAGTTTTAGTAGTGTAGGGATAACCAATGTTGTAGAGCAAGAAGAAAATGGAGTTAAGTTTAAACTGATAAGAACAGATGCTGTACTACACTTGATCTTAGCCAAAAGGCCGAGAAGTATATACAAAGATCCCGGGTGCAAAGGGTCATAACTCTATAACTTTATGCTGCTTGCAGACATTAATCCTGCTACTACAATCCAGAAACTCTGCCTCGAACCAGCTTTAATGAGCATTTAATTTGTTAATTAAGAGTGTTTCGTATAGCGATAGATTTATATGTATTAACTTTTAAATTCCCCTGCATTTATTTAATGGTTTTATTTTTCCTTCAGATTTTTTTTAGACTTGTGCTTTGTTTGTGTTTGTGTGTACACACACACACACACACATACACACCATTTATATATCATCATCATTTTAGCCATGGTCTGTCCACTGCAGGACGAAGGCCTCTTCTGCATGTTTCCAACCTATACGGTCCTGAGCTTTCTTTTGCCAGTTGGACCCGCCATACTTGCTGATGTCGTGGATCCATCTTGTTTTGGGTCTTTTTCATGAACGCTTTTTATCAAGTGGGATCCATTCTATGACTGCCTTGGTTCACCTGCCATCAGATCTTCTTTCTATGTGATCATTTCCATTCTTTTACTCTCTTGATGGCATCGTATGCTTTCGTTTGTTCTCTAATCTATGTGTTTTCTATCTTGTCTTGTGATGCTGAGCATGTATCTTTCCAGGCTCTTTGCACCACTCTTAACTTTTGTATCGATTGTGAGGTTAGTGTCCGTGTTTCACCGGCATATGCTAGAACAGGTAGCACACACTAATCAAAAACCTTTCTCTTTAGGCATAGGAAGAGGTTGTTTTTGAAAATTATGCTTAGCTTGCCGAATGCCTGCCAACCACATTTAACACGCCGTTCAATTTCCTAACTAATATGTGTGTGTGTGTATTAGTTTTATAAAATGTATTTTTATGCTTTTAAACCTTGTGCAACTTTTGCTTTTATATCTTTTAGCTTTTTAAAACTTATTAATTGTTTGTATCCTATTCTCCTTATCCTGGTTTATAACCGTAATAAAGATTTGATTGGAGTTAAGTTTAGCATCACTGTCTATTCAGTTTTAAGGCATTCACGTGTAGATGAGTGCATGAAGCTAATTACTAGTTCTTCTCTAAACAGGAAATTTCCAAACAGATTGGACTTCTGGTGACTTCCTGGACATTTTGATATAGTTTTCTTGGTGAGAAAACAGAAGTTTGCCTTCTTCTGAATTTGTTTTCCCCCCCACAAGGTCTAGAATTCTGTTTGGGGTTTTTTTCTGGTGATCTCTCTTCAATTGCTTAGGTTTTTGAGAACAGTCAAAGTAAACAAAATGCTGCTACCTAACTGGGCTCTCTAACTAGCAGGCAAAAATTTGGGCATATATTCAGCAAACTTTAAAACAGATTATCCTATCCTCAAAGGAAAATTGTAGGATATCTCCTCCGCAAGCAGAAAAAAACTGCAATGAGTTTCAGCAAAGTTTTTTTTTACACTAATGGAAAATATATTCTCAAATCTATTGTTCTGCCCTTGTTTTTGCTTCATGTAAAGTGTGAATTCAGCACGATGGCCCTCTTGGAATTTGCAGACAGAAGTAAATTTATAAGAACTGTAGAAAGGATTCTTATAAATTGATCCGCATATGCATGTAACTTACTTGCAACTTTTGTTCATGATAAACAGGGCTTCCTCATAAGCAAAAAGAAAAAGAATGAAAAATAATTTTTGATCGCTTACCTGCTTAGCTAAATCACACAGGTACCTAGTAACTGAAACGGTGAGGAAGTAACATCACAGTTGTAATATCAATTAAAGCAAATAGAAGGAACAATCACAGAACAATTGATTTAAAAACCGTTCAGAGAGTGCGGCCCCCAACCTTTTGGGCACCAGGGACCGGTTACATGGAGAGAGGTTTTTCCACGGACCTGAGGGGGCGTGGTTTCGTGTGCTGCCTGCATCCCGCGGATGAGGCTTTGATTGTTTGTGCGGACCGGTTGGTGGCATGCTGTGGACCAGTGCTGGTCCATGGACCGGGAGTTGGGGACCCTTGCTATAAAGCACAGAGAGTGCTATAGAGCATTATGGAGCGGTATATGAGTCTAAGTATTATTGCTATTGCTAAATGCTATTTTTTAAAAAACTAATGTTATTCAGCTGCAAAGATGCATCAGACTAGCTTTCATGAATACACAAACTTGTTGTCTGCAAGCTGTCCTGTAATCTGAAAACAACTAAGATTCCAGGAAGCCAAAAATGCCAGGACCACTGGAACTTGCAGACGGAGCAAAAATTAAATAAAATCAAATGATAGGATGAAGTATGCAATATGGCATTATGCAATGCTTTTCAATGCTGCCGTTTGAATTTGTTAAAGATTTTGGCGTATACAGTTAAATTGATTACTGAGTTTGATCAATTCTCTCTCTCTATCTCTCTGAGTTAATAGTAGCCCTTTGGTTGGAATAGGTAATCATTTAACCTTGAGCTTCTATTTTTTTTTTTCAATTGCTAAATGTTGGCAGAATGATCACTCCAGAACAGCCTACTACAGCTAGGTCATACAAAGGAATTATGTCTATTCTTAATCACATTGGCCTTTATGATACTGGTACTCACAATGAAGCTGTAGTGAGTAGTTGGTACCAGATCTGGTCAGACCGAAATGAGGAAATACCTGCAGTTCCCAAACAGCAATTTTTACACACACACACACACACACACACACACACACACACACACAAACACACACACATATTGAAGCTGTGATTCCTGAAAACAATGGACATGCATTTTGAGATAGGAAACCATGAAAATGGTACAGTAAAGTTGCCCACAATACAGCGAAGAAACCCATGGATCTTTTTCTCTGAAACCCAGGAGAAACTAGGCCAGTGGTGGTGAACCTATGGCACGCGTGCCAGAGGCGGCACTCAGAGCCCTCTCTGTGGGCACGTGCGCCGTTGCCCCAGCCCCGCCTCCCCCTGCGGCCGCCTCCTCACCAGCAGCCACCCCCCGGAGAGTCACCCCCGGGCATGGCCCACGCGAACAGCACAGCCAAGCACATGGCAGCCAGGCAGCAGGGACAAGACTCCGCCTTTGCACCCCGACGCGCGCCGATGCTGCTGCTGGGTGCAGGTGGAGGGCGTGGCTGCCATGGCGCTACAGGGCTGCCTGGGCGATCTGCGGCGGGTCGTGGAGGCGGTGGGCGGCCCTGCGAGTGGACAGGGATGGAGCAGGGGATGGAGCAGGGGATGGAGCAGGGGACAGAGCAGGGGTGGAGCAGTGGCAGGCGGTAGAGCAGGTGGGCAGGCCGGGGGGCAGCGCGGGGCGGCTTTTGGGCACTCGGTCTCTAAAAGGTTCGCCATCACTGAACTAGGCAATCCTAGTGTTACTTGTAGGATGCATTGTGATCCATATGCTTGGTTCAAGTTTGTACTAGCCAGAACAGAGAAGATTCCTAACGAGTCTTTTGTCCAAAGGGTGCTTGTTCTTGGTGCTACTCCGAAAGAGTTTTTGATAAGATGGGCTTTGCAATTTGCTAAGGCAAATTGGTGCTTTGTTTCATCCTCTTTCTTGGCATGAAAACCACTTCTGTGGGACTTCTTCCCTGGTCCTTCAGTACTTTGTCCCATCTCAGAACTATGTGGATAAGAGAAATAATATTACCAAGTTAGTCAGCATGGAAAATGTGTCTCTTATAAGGCTGACATGATAGGGCCATCACATAGATTAGTCATACGTGATTTCATTAACTAAATTTATGTGAATGAAGTCAAATAAAACTAAAAGCTACATTAAATATAAAACAATCATATGGGTCAAAGTTATTGTCAATTCCATATAAGTTATTTTAAGGAATGAGACATGGCAAAATCTATTGGCCAGAATCTGTAACTCATTGATTCATTAGACAACCTTAGTTGTCTTAGTTTTATCAACTTTTTTTTGGTCAAATTCAGTCAATTTAATGCTACTGGGTCTTCACTTTTCACTGTATTGTACAACAAATTTGATTTATGCTGCTTGCTAGCTTGCTTTAATAATTTAAGGTATGATTTGAATTGTACGATTTGCTGGGATCTCATAAAAAGCAAAATATACCGTAAAATGCTTACCCCTATTTTGAATGGAGATTTCATTAATGTCTAAGGAGAGGAAACCAAAATATGTTTGTGATAAAAATGCTTATCGCTAATATGGCTCGTATATTTTCATACTGCTTGGTTTGGCTAAGTAGCAGAAATAATTTGCAGTTCATGGCTAAGACTTAAAGGTTCAAAGGAGATAAGTATTTTTGTGGTGTGACATCCGCACTGAATGACTTTTTTAATTATCCCAAGAAGCAGTTTAGAAACATTTTAAGAAATCCTGATGTGTCTAATTCCTGTGTCCAATCAAACCAGACAGCACTGGAGATTTTATGCCTTTAAAGTAAAAGAACACTCTGTGTGATCAAGCACATGAAAACAACACAGACTTTTAAGATAGGGCTCTGAAAAATCAGATTACTGCAAGATGATGAATGAGACATGAACACACAATTCAGGAAATTCAGCAGTATGCTTCTTTCAACAACTGCTAGGTCCATTTTTATATTTTATGTGCTTGTAAATATTAGGTGTGCTTACTTATTAGGCAGAGGGAATGGATCAACATTGAAAAACATCACTTTTTTAATTTCCTGACTTTGGTGATATTACATGCCCAACTTCTATATTTCAGACCCACCATGTTCTCTTGCAGTAATTTGGAATTTAAAAGCAGCCTGCAAAAGGGTGTATCAGACATCTTTCAAGTCATTCTTTGTATTTGTGTAAAGGGTGGGCCAGTGAATTTACTTAGTCATGTCTGAGTAACTGGAAAAGTAAGGATATACATTAATCAGAGAAAAAGCAAGACTTTGGCTTGATGTAAAATACTACTTGATTTATTTTACTCCTCCTTCTCCCAATCTACATTTTTTTGTGTGTTTTCCACCCATGAACAAATATTAGATCTGCAAAAATGATTGTCGTGTCTGTCTGTCCATCTACAGTGATGCAGCTGTAGCAATGAACCCGAAGAATAACTTCACAGAAAGTTGCGGTATGCATCAGATTTACTACTTGCTGTGGATTTAGAATAAATTAGAAGCAGAGCAAGACATTTTATCCAAAGCCACAATAACCAGAGACTACTCTTACACAATTTGTTTTAAAGGCAGCTGCACTGTGCTAATTTAGAGACTGAGGTCAAAGTACGCATGTTAAATAAAGTCTGATGGACATTATTTTGGTTTTGATCCTTAGGGTAAGGTAAAATGGTGTCTCATGTCTTCGGACCTGTCAGCTGCTCTTCCTTGATAGCATCTACCCCAAGGTGTTGTTGACAATTGCTACTTATGGTAAACAGAAGGGGACCATCCTGTTCTTCCAACTGTGTCTTTTGTTTTGGTTTTGAAACTTGTATCCAGTTCCAGTACCCAGAGGCTTCAGGGAAAATAAATGGTCTTATTTTTTTCTTTTTGACTTACCTGGAAAAAAACAGTTTCTTAAAAGAAACCTATTGGAAAGGGCAAGCAGGTTTATTTGATCCTAATTTACTTCGAATGGTGTAAGGAATAAAAAGATCCTTACACATACTGTATACTAAGTAAGGGTAGATCTTCTTACTTTTGAAGTCAAGAAGATATTTAGCAGACCAAGGCTGTCCTTTTTTATGGAACTTCATAAAGTTTCAGTGGAAACTAAAGTTGTTAAAAGTGTTGATTTAGGACTAGGTAAACTGAGACTCAAATGAATCTCTTCACCTTGGAAGCTCACTGAGTGATTTTGGACCAGCCATTATCTCTCAACCCATTTACCTCATCATAATTGGTGGGGAGAAAAAAATGGAGGATGGCTATCTGTGAAAGTCTGAGGAGAGGCAGGATAAAAATTCAGCAAATAAATAAGAAGTAATTAAAATGTTGTGTAGAGCAGAGGTGCCCAACCTTTTGGGCACCGGTTCAGCGGAGAGAGGTTTTTCCGCAGACCGGAGGGTGCGTGATTTTGTGTGCTGACTGCATCCCGCAGATGGGGCTTTGCTTGTTTGTGCGACCCGGTTGCTGGCATGCTGTGGCCCGGTACGTTTCCACGGACCAGGGGTTGGGGACCCCTGGTGTAGAGTGATTTCATTGAGATCAACAAATTTACTGGGGTTTATTGTTAACCTTTTTTAAAAAAAAAAATCCCATCACATTGTTTCTAAAATAAATTTGTTATGTGTATATTTGCTGGAGATGAAAAAAGTTAAATGTATTATTAGTTTCCGTCCATTGTTTCTTGTCTTACATTCTGGTGCTTTGGAAAATAAGTTGACCCCCTTTTCTTTGTGGCAGCCCTTCAAATATTGGAGCACTGCTATCATGTCCTCCCTAGTCCCCCCTAGACAAATCCAATTCCTGCAATCGTTCTTCATATGTTTTAGCCTTCAGGCCCCTAATCATCTTTTTTAATAGGTATAATATGAGGAATTATAATATGGTCAGGTGATGTTTTACATGACGGTAAAAGAATTTTAAGTATATTGTTATTCCTCAGCTTTTATCAGAATGTATTTGGGTCTGGTATTCTTCCAGCTTCTCTAAGCTTCGATTGTGGTCATTTCTAAAGCAGATAAAAGTTTATACATGCTGTGCTCATTATACTTATTTCACTAATAAATGTCAAATGTTAAAATAACATCTGGGATTCTTGCTAACCTATTCCAGAGGCAGTAGAAAATTCACTAATTACAATGATCATGCAGGATTTATTCACCATAGGCAAGCAGGTGAGAATAGGAGATTATTAACACATCTTGCAGCTTAAATAATATTAAAGTAAATCTTGCTAATATCAGTTCACTAGATACAGAGAAGGCCTTTGATCAAATCTATTGGCAAGTCTATGATTTATTCTTTATTTATGTTTTAAATGATTACAATTGTATTCTCCTAAAAGACAAGAAAGAGACTTTATCCAAAGCCTTTTTTTTTTTACTGAAACTACAGTATATTTATTGCCAGAATGATTGGGATCTAATTGCAGCATTTATGTCATGATGTCACTGCATATGTGTCATCATTTTGCTGTCACTGAGGTTTGCTGTACATCCTGCTGGATTGTCTTTTTGTGTTTGAATCTTTAGCCCCAGCATTAGAAAAAGTAGTCCGGTTCATGGATTGATATAAAATATAGTCCTATTTGCAGATGATATGTTTGGCATTTCTTGATAAACCTGAATCTTCTACATTAATTGTATTAATTGAAGGTTTTGGACTGGAGACCTAGTTAACTATAATGTTAATTGTATTGTTTGGGTCAATGCCATCCTTCGCTCTCAGCCTGAGGACATATGAGATTACTTTATGAAAATTTTGGTCATATTACTCATCTTCTTAAAGCCAAACCCAAACTGCAGTTTTTCACGCCTTTAGATCTGTGTAGAAAGATCCATCTGCATTCATATTTACAAAGCATATCCTATATTCTGCAGCTTGAGACAGAAAACACAGATCTACAGTTAGAATGCTAATGGCTGGAAAACTAGCAGGGTGCAGCGAAACTGCTGAGAATTTTATTTATTATAATAAATAAAAATAAACTCACTCCTGAATAGCAAGTCCATTAGGAACCTTGCTTTGGTCACAAGTTCACTGTTAAATAAAATACAGTCTCTCATTCTCAATTTCTCCATCTATAGGAGGGTGAAAAATAACACTGGCAGGATTGTTATAAAGATTACATTTGTTGAGTATTATTGGGGGGTGGGTTAAGATAAGAATATAAATGCAAACACTTCCTTGGAAGACATTTTGAACCTATTAGCATAAAAAACCAGGAAAATAAGTCTAAGGACTTTTCCAAATAGCAGCCTTAAGTTCCTGGTCTGTAGCACTGACATTGTTTGGAAATGAAGCTGGCTTAAGAGATTGCTGTCCTCTTTGAAATACTTTCTTCAACTTTGGCAGCAATGCTGACCAGGAGTTCTGTCCAGATGGCCCTTACCACAGGCCTTTGATTTGTGAATTCTTCCACTTGTTACTTGTCAAGAAAGCAAGCACCAATCACTCTTCTTGCCATGGATGGGTCTTTGAAGTCACAAAGTTTCCATGGACAGGCTTTTAGGTGAGACCTACTTTGTGATATCTCCTCGACCTGATATCTTTCTGTCTGGCACATCTACCCCATAGACCAGTGGAGGAAAAAAAAATGTTTCAGAGAAGAAAATTATATTAAGCAAATTACTGAGGAGAAACTTCCTGACAGTTAGAACAATTAACCAGTGGAACAACCTGCCTCCAGAAGCGGTGAATGCTCCAACACTGGAAGTTTTTAAGAAGAGACTGGACAGCCATTTGTCTGAAATGGTATAGGGTTTCCTGCCTGAGCAGGGGGTTGGACTAGATGACCTCCAAAATCCCTTCCAACTTTATTATTATTATTATTATTATTATTATTATTATTATTATTATTATTATTATTATTATTATTATTATTATTATTATTATTATTATTATTATTATTATTATTATTATTCAACTGACACAGATTAGAAAAATGCGGGTTTTTTTCAGAATAGATATTAATTTAAGGACCACATTTTTCTTATTTGAAAATGGTGTGGAGATCAGAATGTTCCAGTGAAATCTGAATAGTAAGTATCCCGAAAAAGATCCCGAAAAAGATTTAGGTGAATAATGCTTCAGTCTTTTCAATTTAATATTTTGGCTGCCCTTTTTCATTATTTCTGCCCATTTCTTATACATGAAAGTGTTCTGTTTCATAATAGCTGTAGCAAATATTGTACAGAAATATTCATTTGTTCCAGTGTCATTTATAAGCGACACTGCAACTATTAAAGTTGTTTCAGATTGTGTACACTTCAAAATAGCGTTGATCATTTCACTGAATTAGGTTTGGCCCCAGACAAACAAACACAAACAAGCTTAAAAAAAAAACCAGACAAACAAAGAATATTGGAGGTTGTAGTGAATTTTAGGATATCCTTAGACCATCAGCTTTGAAAAGGCAGGTGATGAAGAACCTGTTTCCTCCCCTTAACCATTGGTGGTTCATTTAAATTTACGCATTATATGTACTAAATGAGTCTAGGTCCAAAACAAATTTGCAAAATTTCCCCTTAAAATCCATATGTCTGCAACATTTGGATCAGTTTTGACCAAGTTCAAAGCCAGCACTGACTGCCATTTGTGCTCTGAAATAATTCACAAATGGAAGAATGTATGCATCTCTTGAGTCAATAGGACCCAGGTGCATTATCTCTAGGGCATATTTGATTTATTTTTTTTGTACCTTACATATTGTGAATGTCATTACATTAATGGGCAGAAATCAAAGTTATTTTTTTTATTTCCGCGTGAGATGCATGACTGTCCAAAGCTCCAGATGATATTAAACTACAGCTCCCAGCATTGCTCATGCTACCTGACTCTAGAGCAGGGGTAGGCAACCTTGGCTCTTTTATGACTCGTGGACTTCAACTCCCAGCATGGCTGGCTCAGGAATTCTGGGAGTTGAAGTCCACGAGTCATAAAAGAGGCAAGGTTGCCCACCCCTGATCTAGAGGGCCAATGGGAAATGAGAAGCCCCCCGGCCACCATCACTGCTGTGCGCTTTGCCCATCTGTTCTTTCACCCAACTGCCCAGCTCTCCTTCCAGTGGGAAGCCCCCTGCCACTGCTGCTCTGTGCTCTGCCCACCTGCTCTCTTGCCTGCTCGCCCACCCAGCTCTCCCTCTAACTGCCCACGGCAAGTTGTCCCCACGGCAAATTGGTTGTGTTGAGTTGTCCTGCGGCAACTTAGAAATGGCAAGCTGGCCGCAATAACCTGGCCATGCCGAGTCATCCCAGTCTGAGGCTCCTGGTTTCTAGGTCCATGGATTTATGAACACATTCTCACTCCAGAACGTGTAGCTAGTACAAGACTTTATTTCCTCTGTTCTTCACAAAATATCCATCATTAATTGCTCCCCAAATGTTCATTGTTAACAGCTACTTTTGTTGCTGTTCTTGTTTGACACTTAGGAAGCAGAAATCCATGGGTGGTTCTGCAAATTACCTAACAGTTCTGGAACTATCTTCTGGTCTATTATTGAACTACATTATAATAAGTGCCTTCAAAATTAAAACTTTAGTTGTCAACAGATGTTTTTAAATAAGATATCAGGAAGTCATATAAATGAAATTGCTCTAAAATCCAAATGGAGGCATTATTAGCCATTAATAGTCTTTTTCTTCATCAGGCATGATGTCATATAACTGGATGCAAGATTGCTTTGTTTGCCACAATATCTCCATTTGCTGTGGAATTGCAGTTGCATATTTCCATGACTCATTTCGCCAAGGTAGCTTCCTGCTTATCCCTGGAAGAAATATAGCACAAATGTACCACGCACAAAGCATGTTAAAGATAACGTTTCATAACATAATGTTGTATTGTGGAGTCCTTGGTGCTCTCTGAGCTTGGTTGTTTGCTTGCAGATGTTTCATTACCCAACCATGTTGTATTCTCATTTGTATTCTAATTATCCAACTAAGTTGTGTTTTCCGAAAATCTATTTGGTTCTAAAAACTAATTAACTAAGGAGGCATAACCTGACTTCCATTATCCTTGGATGCTCAGTGGATCATATGAATAAATCTTGCTCATGCTTGCTTCATTTACCATAGAACATGTTTTATTCAATTTATACAGTTCATTTTTAATAACATGGAAAATATTTTGCTTGAAAATGGTAGAAATATATGGGGAAGCAAGAGGGACATCTAGCTCAGTTAGAATCCTGATGTTCTTATAGTTTCTGGTTCCATTTCCTAAGATCCAGGAAATTTCCAAATATCCAGCTCATTCTATTTCCAAGGTTTGGAAGGGAAAAACAATTAGTTTTTAGTGGCCCCTTCTTGCTATTTTGAATTCATAAAACTCTCTTATATCCACAGGAATGGCAGGAGCAGCAGGAGGAAGAGGAGTCTGCCAATCCACAGAGACATCTCTTTGTCTTGTAAATTCAGAACAAGCTCTTTGGAAACTATCCAGGTTAGCAACTTGAAATCATGGAATCATATATGAACTACTTCATATACAACTGAATTATCCCATCCAGGCCCCATTGATAAATTTGTATTGAAGAGAAGGCAATCACTGTTGGATCTAGAGTCTCTTAGAGGACTTAGAGAGATTTTGGTGTCCTATGGACCATCACTTACGTATGAGTCAGCAGTGTGCTGCAGCTGCCCAAAAAGCCAGTGATGTCCTAGGCTGCATTATGATCATGGGAAGTGATGGTGCCACTCTATACTGCACTAGTAAGGCCACACTTGGAATACTGCATCCAGTTCTGGTCACCACAATACAAAAAAGATGTTGAGACCCTAGAGAGAGTGCTGAAAAGAGCAACAAAGATGATAAGGGGTTTGGAAGCTAACTCATAGGATGAATGGCTAAGGGACTTAGGTATGTTTAACCTAACAAAGCAAAGGATTAGGGGTAACATGATAGCTGTCTTCCAATACTTGGAAGAAGAGGAGGTTGATTTATTCTCCATAGCACCTGCGGTCAGGACAAGAAGCAATGGATGGAAGCTTGTCAAAGTAGATCCAACCTGGAACTAAGGAGAAATTTCCTGACAGTGAGAGTAATTAATCAGTGAAACTCCAGGTTGCCTCCTGCAGTTGTGGGTGCTCCACCACTGGAGTTTTTAAGAAAAGATTGGACAACCATTTGTCCGGGTTGGTATAAGGACTCCTGCTTTGTAAAGGGGTTGGAGTAGAAGACCTCCCTTCCAACCCTATGATTCTATGGTTCTAAGCATGCTTAATATTCAACCTCAATCATCTTTTGTTTCATCCCAATGCATTATCTTTGGTTTGAACAGAGAACAAGTCAATGAGTCTTACACATGGCAGCCTTTTTTATATCTGTAGACCTCTACTTGATCAACCTTCTCTTTTGTAGTTTAAACATGCTCATCCTTTTAACTATTCTTCATACGGCTGGTTTCTAGGTCTCTTAGCATCCTGGTAAACCCACTCTAGCTTCTCCATATGTCCTGTTTGGTATCCAGAAACATTTGTTTCAATGAGGCAGGGAAAGGGTAGATTTGTGAGGGGAAAAACAGTAAGGAAATACTCAAAGGATGACTTCATAAAATAGTCATCCAGAAAAGTTCTCAAACTTCAATTGGAGGGTCCTGCATGGGGCTTTTAGCAATTGCATTCAGCTAAATATCAGAAACCTGCCGCCACCCTCAATTTTTCCTTGGAAACTTTGGGAGATAGGTCACACATATATATAATATATATTTACTCTGTGTGTGTGTGTATATATATATACGTGTGTGTATATATGTGTGTATATATATATGTGTGCGTCTATGTGTTGGCTGGAGCACCCGGTCTACCAAGTATAGGATAAATCAGTCTGTTCTGCGTTTCGCTCCAATCTAGGAGCATGTTTTGCAGGCAGACGTCACATACTGTGAACACTGTAAATTCAAAATTTTTGTGGCTGACAAAGAGTTAGTGGGAGACTAGTATAGCTATTTCAAGCTCTTTAGCTGAAGAGCTAAAGAGCTTGAAATAGCTATACTAGTCTCCCACTAACTCTTTGTCAGCCACAAAAATTTTGAATGTATGTGTGTGTATATATATGTATATGTATATGTATGTATATTTATATATGTATATGTATATGCAGGGCTTTTTTTGTCATAGAACGCCCAGAATGGAGTTCCGGCACCTTTTTTGGATGGAACCTTGTAGGGTAG
The DNA here is from genome assembly GCA_023970755.1 of Azemiops feae. Classification (NCBI taxonomy): domain Eukaryota; kingdom Metazoa; phylum Chordata; class Lepidosauria; order Squamata; family Viperidae; genus Azemiops; species Azemiops feae. Next base: position 444,394 of record JALGBA010004209.1, on the reverse strand, counting down.
GCAAGACGGGTTGTATGACGTGTGTGAGTTCCGGCACCTTTTTTTTTTTTTTTACAAAAAGAAGCCCTGTGTATATGTATGTATATATATAAATTTCAGATAATGCCAAATGATGGTCCTGACAGCAAAAAGGTTGCTATAAAAAAAGAAAGAAATCCTAAAAAAAACAAGTAGAATGTTCTACTGCTGGATGTGACAATTTCTTTTATGTTATTCAAATTATTACCATGTTTTCTGCACATATTAAGTAAACTGCTTTATTCAGAGTTATTGTGTGTTAACTAAATTAATTTTTCAGCAAAACTTCATAATATAAGGTTTATTAGCATGGCCAGCCTTAAACCTTAATATGTCAAGGAAGATTTGATAATTCATAATATGTAGGAAAACAAAGAATGATTACCTGTTTTTCATTCCACACTGTAATTTTAATCTCCAAATATTTTTTTTCAAAGATAGCAAACCACGTAGACAGGGAGAAAAACAAGCTAATAGAGAAACTCTCATCAATTTAAAGCCAGCCTCAATATAGAAGGAAATGTCATTATTTTTTCTCCTCTAGGCAAGCTGCTTTAATACTATATGATTACAAAACCATATTGAATACACATTATCTCAAGTACTGACAAATTTACACATGCCTACAGGTCTGCTTATATAAAATTATGATTATTGAGGAATTATGTCCATTTGCATAAGAACCAAAAGATCGTCAAAACTTCTGAAGAAGCAGATGTCTGCTAGCCACATCTCCATGGCATAATCAGCTGAAGTCAAATTTAAATGTAACCCATACGAGAAAAGCATATTTTTCCCATTGTTTTTTTTTCTTCCTTGTCAAATGTATTCTCAATGGACTGTAACTGCATCATGTTTCTACTGTAACTATACAAATTGCAGACTGCCTATAATGCTAGGAATGTTGTATTTATATAGTCTGTAAAACAAGGGAAGCTTATAGCTAAAATGAATCTTTCCCTGTAACGTTAGAGCAGATATTCCCAATCGGGTTCTCTGCTTCCCATAACCCTCAGTCTATATTACAACATGCTATTCAGCATGGCTGAGAAAGCACTAAACAGGGTTAATCGTTGGCCTAGCTCAAGGGTAGGCAACCTTGGCTCTTTTATGACTTGTGGACTTCAACTCCCAGAATTCCTGAGCCAGCATGGCTCAGCTTGGAAACCTCTCCCTTTCCCCTCAGCATGGCTGGCTCAGGAATTTTGGGAGTTGAAGTCCACAAGTCATAAAAGAGCCAAGGTTGCCTACCCCTGGCCTAGCTGTATGTACAAGGATTTCTAGTACATAGCATTTAATCTCCTTTGAAGCAAGATACTTCATAGCAACAAACACGAATCCTGAAGTGAAGTTGTGATGGCTCTCTAAAAATATATATATATCAGTTTTTCGCTGTTCAGTGCTGATACAATGGACTTCTGAAGTAGGAGCCATATCTGCATCTTATTGTATAGTTCTGGTTCTGGCTCACAATTGGGATGAAGTGAAGTAGGACACACCCCGATGCTATCTCTGCACATGGCAAGACCTGTTTACTTTGGGCTGTGAAGGTGAAGAGTTGGATCTGGCTATGGTTCGATCGGATGCTTTTGAGAAGTTCCAGGACTACACTGGGCTAAAATGTTTTGGAAGAAAACAGCAAAAACTATTTCTATATTAGGTGGGCATGGAGCAGGCTTGAGGAGTTCAGCTCAGAGGAGAGATTGTTCTTTATCAACATGTTATCTAATCCAGAGATCCCCAACCTTGGCACCTTTAAGACTTGTGGACTTCAACTCCCAGAATTCTGGCTGAGGAATTCTGGGAATTGAAGTCCACAAGGCTTAAAAGTTACCAAGGTTGGAGACCCCTGATCTAACCCATCTGTTTTGGCCTATGTATGGATAGCAGAGAAGGTAAACAAAATCCTCTTAAAAGGAAGCTAATTCTTGATTTCTCTTTTGAGGTTGCAACCTTAGAATTATTGAAAGAGAAAGCATATCTTGGTAGAAATGTCCACAGCATTTCAGATTGCAAAACATGTATTGAGCAGTCTTTAAAATGGTTGAGGAGAGAAACATTTTACCTCATCAACCATGAGCTATTCAATGGATTGTTTTAAGATGGGCTTCTCAAACTTTGTGACCCAAGGAGCCCAAAACAGTATATGAATTTCTGTGACTCCTCCCATGCATAAAATTAGTGTGTCGCTCGGTAGTAGTAGTGAATGTGGCAACTATCCAATTAACCCGATTTTGCTTTTTTTACCCCGTGCATTATTTCCTTTCTACATCCAAAGTGCAGCCATATCAAAACTTGGATTTACTGCCAGCTTGTCCAGCTGGAGCAGGACCAAATTCTGGCAAAAATCCAGCTTTGCAAGTACAAGCCATCGCTTCTCCATTCTTCATGCAAAGCTAAATTGCTCCCCAAATTCACTTCCATTCTGCCTGATCAAGTTCCAATCTTCTTTTTCCACTCCTCCATGTATCCTGGGCACCATTGCATCAGGAAGGATTTCATCTGCCCTTACAGCCTGCATGCCAGTCTGAGCTTGCAGGATGAGCACAGGTAAGAAAACTTGCTTCCTCTGACCATATTCAGGCTCAAGCAGGCTTGCTTCCAATGACTTATTTTAGTTCAGGTATTGGAGAATCCCTGGCAATTTCAAATCTGAAATCTATGGTCGAATTGTTGGAAGTCAGCACCCAGCCACCCTCCTAGAGAAGGAAATATTTTGGGGGTGTGGGAAGTCAGCCCCCCAGAGAAGGAAATATTAAAAGGGCAGAAAAATATATTTTCTCAAAGGATCTTAAAGAGGCAGAAAAGCATGCCCAGTTTTCTTAATAGCCCCAAGTCTCCCTCCCCCAAGCAGAAACCAGCTCTGTAGAAATGCAGATGTAAACCATTCAGGAAGGTTGAAGCTAGAAGATTAAGAAGACAAAGACACCTAAAATCTACATACCCCACCCAAACTCTAAGACAGGACATAATAGGATTAACCCACAGATACCAAAGGGCACACTCGGACTCAGGTCAAAGTTCATGCCACAGGAACAACTCCAAACAAAAGGCTCCGGAGGGTATAAAAACCCACTCCCTACATGTGCTTGCCCTCTTTTCTTCCAGAGCCATCTTTCTGTCTGGCTCTCCTCTTCAATAAACTATAACCTTCTTTCTAAAGCAGTCGCCATGTTGTTTATTCCCGGCTTGGACTGAACCATGATGAAGACTTTTCCTTCAACAGGGGATATTAAAAAAGGCAGAATATTATATTTCTCCAAGGGAATAATAGAAAAATCTTAGGCAGAAACCAGCCCCCAGTCTCCTTCCCCAGGCAGAGGCTAGCTTTTAGAAATGCAGATTTGGGGCCATAAGCAAAATGCCTTCAGCCACAGCCCCAGAGAAGCAGGACATGACCTTTAAGACATAATAGGATTAACCCACCACCATTAGAATACCAAAAGGGCACATTCAAGCTCAGGTCACAATACAAAGCCACAGGAACAGGAAGAACCTCAAATATAAAGCCCAAAGAAGGTATAAAATCCCACTTACCCCCACTCCATTTTGTCAGCCACCCCAGAAACATGCTGCTGTCACTGAAGTTTCTGGCAACTAAATAAACAAGAACCTTCTTTTCCAAGCAGCCTCCATTTTATTTCCAACGCCTTAGCCTCCATTTTGTTTACTCCCAGCTTGGACAGGACCTGATGATTTTTCTTTCAACAGAACCATGGCTCAGTCTGCAGGCTGGTTTGTAGAACCAAGACTGCATTGATCCAAGTAATAACAGACTGGAGCTACTCGCCGGGGAGGAACACCCCAGAGGGAGTTCAGCCAAAACCTATGGTGATTATGCCCTGCTAGGATGCTCCACTCCACAGCTGCCTTGTATTGCAGGATCTGTGCTCCTGATATAGGCCGCCACAAAGAAGAGGGGGTCAACCTATTCTCCAAAGCACCTGAAGGCAAGACAAGAAATAATGAATGGAAACCAATTGAAGAGAGAAGCAACCTAGAACTAAGGATAAATTTCCTAACAGTGAGAACAATTAATTGGTGGAACAACTTGCCTCCAGAAGTTGTGGGTGCTCCAACACTGGAAGTTTTTAAGAAGAGATTGCACAACACATTTCTCTGAAATGGTATAGGTCTGTCTGAGCAGGGGGTTGGACTAGAAGACCTCCAAGATCCCTTCCAACTCTGTTATTCTGTCCTGTTCTGTTAATTCAATTAGAACCCTTTGCTCTTTCACATGCCTCGGTGAGGCCACACTTGGAATACTGCATCCAGTTTTGGTCATCACGATGTAAAAAAGATGTTGAGACTCTAGAAAGAGTACAGAGAAGAGCAACAAAGATGATTAGAGGTCTGGAGGCTGAAACATATAAGGAACGATTGCTGGAATTGGGTATGTCTAGTTTAATGAAGAGAAGGACGAGGGGGGACATGATAGCAGTATTCCAATATCTCAGGGGCTGCCACAAAGAAGAGGGAGTCAAGCTATTCTCCAAAGCACCTGAGGGCAGGACAAGAAGCAACAGATGGAAACTAATCAAGGACAGCAGCAACCTAGAACTAAGGAGAAATTTCCTGATTGTTAGAACAATTAATCAGTGGAACAACCTGCCTCCAGAAGCGGTGAATGCTCCAACACTGGAAGTTTTGAAGAAGAGACTGGACAGCCATTTCTCTGAAATGGCATAGGGTTTCCTGCCCGAGCAGGACTAGATGACCTCCAAGGTCCCTTCCAACTTTTTATTATTATTATTATTATTATTATTATTATTATTATTATTATTATTATTATTATTATTATTATTATTATTATTATTATTATTATTATTATTATTATTAATTACACCATCTATGTAGGTTTTGTATGATTACTGTACTAAGCTGGAAACCTCTTTGGAGGTCTAATTCATATATTCATTTGTTATGCCTACGACAATGACTCTTCCCACTCCTATTGGTCACCTGGCCTCTCTCCCATAGAAGAGTTGCTCAGCCTTGCAACCCCTGTGTGCTGAACCAGTTGGGGGGTGGGGGAATCACACAGGTGTGCTAACTTTCTCAGCCAACAGGTTGTGCAGAGAAAGCTGCAACTGTGTGAAAACGCAGTTTCCCCTCCACCTGATTAAGTTGGCATGATGACTTTGTGATAATCCAGTTTCATGTCCCCCCAAATCGTGACCCTCCTCAGATTTGTTTTCAGTCATCCCTTGCTTGCAATTGTCCTCCTTTAAGAAGCTCCGGTTTTAAGGCGGGAGGAATAACAATAGCATGGTGGATAATGTTGTCTTGTGATCAGTTTGTGCTGGATAATATTTGCATAAGTCAGGTAGGGATTAAAGGCAGCAGGATACTGTTGGATATCGGCGGTTTGCAAAACCAGCTATGCAAATAGAGCTAGATCCTGTCAATAGTTGAATAAAGGGCAATAACGGGTAGTCTTTGTTTAACCTTTCCTTTCTCACATAGTTTCTGTTAAGATGTCACCTGTGGCATTGTGCGCCAAAACAAATAGATTGTGTTCATCTGTTGCATTTCTGTGATACCTTTCAGCTTCTTGAAGCAGATGCAGTAAAATTGTGACCAATGCTAAAAACTTTACGTTCCAAGTGGGAAAATAAAAGGATTGTCTTTCTTACTACCTATTCTGGGATCAATTAATCTCCAAAACCGAAGATTATATATGTACATATATATTTGTGTGTGTGTGTGTGTGTGTGTGTTTGTATGTATAATGCGTTTTATTAAGAGTTGCATATTAGCGCTTGACCTCGGTAGATGCCATACGCTAGATAAATAAAATAAATAAACGTATGCCAGAAATCAAAATTTCCTTTTAAAAGGAAGGCTCCTCAGATAGAAAAATTGCTCCTCCAGTAAACAAAAAGCCACTGTCAAACAGCGTGTGCTATTAGGAATGTTTTTCCAATACTTGTCTGAAACTCACCTCCCTGATATTTTTGTCCCTAAATTCTAGTCTTGCCTGTCTAAAGTTACAGAGAAATCACCACAACAAATAACACTTCATTTGCATGCTTTTTTTCCCCCTGTTACGCTTAACGATCTCTACACCACTTGATGACAGAAAAAATAACAATAAAGAGGTGGGCTGGCAAATAGGTGGACTGGCAACGTTATTGATTCTGTCTGTCTGTCTGTCTGTCTGTCTTGCTGCTGAATCCAGAGCAATTGTTACCCAAGTACTAACCATTGTCAGTTTGCAAGATCAACCTAGGTTGCTTCAGTGCTGCCACCTGCTGAGGCAAGAAAACACATTTTATTTATTTAACTTGTATTTTTTTTTTTATGTACTGTACTGCAGCAGTCCCCAACCTTTGTGGCTTGGTGGCCTGGCGGCGGGGGGAGGGGAGAGAGGGGAACCGGGTCGCGAGTGGTGGGCCGGTGCTCAGGTGTATGTGTGCACAGGCCCACCACTCGTGCGGCCCGATTGAAAATAGGCTTTGGCCCGGTATTAGGGACCCCTGCTATACTGCTTCTATATTCTGCCTTACTTCATTTTCTTTCCTATGGAAAGAAACTGTCCATCATCTATTTCACCTAAGGTAGTGGTGGCGAACCTATGGCACGGGTGCCAGAGGAGGCACTCGGAGCCCTTTCTGTGGGCACATGTGCCGTTGCCCCAGCCTTGCCTCCCCCCGTGACCCCCTCCTCTCCAGCAGCCCCCCTGAAGGAGAGTCGCCCTCAAGTGTGGCCCACACGGAGCAGCGCAGCCAAGGACATGGCAACCAGGCAGCGTAGACAAGACTCTGCCCTCACGCCCCATCATGCAGTTGATGCTGCAGGGCGCGGGCAGAGGGTGTGGCCGCCATAGTGCTGCTGGGCTGCCTGGGCGATCTGCGGCGGGCCCTGGAGGCGGTGAGTGGTCCTGTGGGCAGGCGGGGTAGGAGATGGGGGGGCAGAGTGGGGGCGGGGCATGGTGGTGGAGCAGGGGTGGGGCCAGTTTTTGGGCACTCGGTCTCTAAAAGGTTCGCCATCACTGACCTAAGGACTGAAAAATAAAACCCATAAATTCTAAACAATTTCTGTATTTCCTTGCAAGTGGGATTTTGCGTGTCTCAACGCTCTCCCGTGGCCTATAAAATGGGTTTCAAGCTTCTGATGCGTTCCGGTTGAAGAACTGAATCTACAGGTTGACTTCCAACAGGGAGAGCTTCTGTTTCCTTGACATATTTATGATCGCTTGACACACCAAGCATGCCAGGGTGATGGGGAAGTTTAAAAATAACTAATAGTTTAATACAGGCAGTCCTCGACTTACAACAGTTCGTTTAGTGACCATTCAAAGTTACAACGGCACTGAAAAAAGTGAACCTATGACCCTTTTTCACGCTTACGACCGTTGGCGGCATCCTCAGGCTCACGTGATCGAAATTCAGACGCTTGGCAACTGACTCATATTTATGAAGGTTGCGGTATCCTGGGGTCATGGGATTCCTCTTTTGCGACCTTCTGACAACAAAGTCAATGGGGAAGCCAGATGCACTTAACAACCATGTTACTAACTTAATAACTGTGGCAAGAAAGGTCGTAAAACAGGGCAAAATTCACAACAAATGTCTCACTTTGCAACAGAAATTTTGGGCTCAATTGTGGTCATAAGTCGAGGACTACCTGTATATACCTGTATAACAGTGTAACATTAATAATTATAATGCAGTCCTAGGAGACTTCCCCTACCCAAAGGGCCTGTGGAGGGGTTGGTGGAGAGGAATTGCAGTGGGGTTAACAATCCCTTTCCTACAGGCTATGATACTGATCATTCTCTACTTGCAACTGCTGATTAGCTACATTTTACATTCTACATTTTTTTAAAAAAAAATGTTCTCATTAAACTACAGATAATTTTTCCACTGTATTAAAACATAAGCTGTTTCTCTCTGGTTCCTTTCCCTTAACAGGCCATTTGTCTCCTGCTTATGTATATATTGCCGTTATGGGTATTTTAAGGTGCAAACTCTCATGTTGCAAAACAACCGATTTTTCAGTTTTCTGTTGCTGGTAATCAAAGTGTTTTTCTCAACTGCAATACAAGATAAAGGCTGGCAGTTATTAATTGCAAGAACATATTAAACAATACAGAAGCGCCTCGTTTACTCTCGCCCCGTGATGCATTGTGCATCTCAAGAACCGTTGGTATAACTGGAAGAACGTGATGTTTTCGACGAAAAGAAGTTCAGGGGGCCAAATGAATGTTTGTGTCTTGACTAGGCACTGACAGGGTTCTTTGGGGGCTTTACCATTCAGTGGGGCCCCTGGTAGGTATTGGGTTGAAGCACCATTGTTGTTAGTTGCGAAGTTGTGTCCGACCCATCGCAACCCTGTGGACAACGTTCCTCCAGGCCTTCCTGTCCTCTACCATCTTCTGGAGTCCATTTAAGCTCACGCCTACTGCTTCAGTGACTCCATCCAGCCACCTCATTCTCTGTCGTCCCCTTCTTCTACTGCCCTCAATCTTTCCCAGCATTAGGCTCTTCTCCAGTGAGTCCTTCCTTCTCATTAGGTGGCCAAAGTACTTGAGTTTCAACTTCAGGATCTGGCCTTCTAAAGAGCAGTCAGGGTTGATCTCCTCTAGGACTGACCGGTTTGATCGCCTTGCAGTCCAGGGGACCCGCAGGAGTCTTCTCCAGCACCATAGTTCAAAGGCCTCAATTCTTTGGCGCTCAGCCTTTCTTATGGTCCTGAAGCACCATGCCAGCCCCTAAAGACTAGGATTTCAGATCTAGGCTGCAAAGCTCTGAACATCTACTAGATGGCATCAAAGTGGTACTTTGAGCCTTTGAGATAGTCCAGGCAAGAAGCAGCAACCATGATTACTAAGATCATCTTTCCGAGATCCAAGATTCTGCCTGGAATCTTAGGTAATGGAATCTTGTCCCCTACCCATTTAAAATGTTACCCACCCATTATTCTGAAGAATGATAGGCCCGTGTAGAGAAGGGGTAATGAGGAACACCAAAGGTTCCTCATTACCCATTCACTGCTTCATCACTGCAGGTTTTTAAAAGAGAGATTGGACAGCCGTTTGTCCACAATGATATAGAGTCTCCTGCTTGAGCAGGGGATTGGACTAGAAGACCTCCAAGGTCCCTTCCAACTCTGTCAATCTGTCATTCCAAAAGGTTAACATTTAAGAATAGAAATGTTTAGTTTAAATTAAAAAAAAAAAAATTCTTCTAAATTTTGGGGAATTTTTGAAAATGTTTATTTTTAAAGGACGGATTTTTTTTAAAAAAAATTAAATTCTTTTAAAAATTAAGTTTTTTTAAATTTTGAAATGATTTAGAAATTTTAAATTTTTTATTTTTATTTTTTTTAATTTTGGGGAAAAGATCCTTTACACTGTTGAACATTTTGAAAACTTTTGAAATTTTTCAATGAACTAGTCGTGAAAAGAAACGGAGACTGATGTTGCTGGTAGATGGCACTTGAACAACTGAATCGTTGGTGCAAGTACTTCCAACTCTGTTACAATCCTGAAAGGGACTCCCGTAGAATCACCAACTTACAATAGCCCAAAGGGAACCACTGAATAATAATAATAATAATAATAATAATAATAATAATAATAATAATAATAATAATAATAATAATAATAATAATAATAATAATAATAATAATAATAATAATAATAATAATAATAATGATGATGATGATGATGATGATGATGATGATGATGATGATAAAAAAGTTGAAAGGGACCTTGGAGGTCATCTAGTACAACCCCCTGCTCAGGCAGGAAACCCTATACCATTTCGGACAAATGGCTGTCCAGTCTCTTCTTAAAAACTTCCAGTGTTGGAGCATTCACCGCTTCTGGAGGCAGGTTGTTCCACTGGTTAATTGTTCTAACTGTCAGGAAGTTTCTCCTTAGATCTAGGTTGCTTCTTTCCTTGGTTAGTTTCCATCCGTTGCTTCTTGTCCTGCCTTCAGGCGCTTTGGAGAATAGCTTGACTCCCTCTTCTTTGTGGCAGCCCATATGAACATGAACCCAGAAACTCTCAAATCAGACTGCCACTAACCAATAAAAAGCTGCTGGAACATATGAAATCATAGCAGAAGTCCTAAAGGCTGTTAATGATTCACTTAAGTTACCAGCTCGACTCACTCCTTCAAATGACTTGAAAGTCTAAAGAAGTACGAAATTCATGCAAATAGGCAACAATAGTAATGATTTTCAAGGAAGGAGATAAACCAGAAATGCAAAATGTATAGTACGATTAAGCTGTTATCAAGCCGGAACGAGGTAATTAAGAAAGTAACCCAACTAAGAGAACAGCTGGATGCTATGACCAAATATTTGTACTATGACAATTGCTCAAGGAACTAATCAGGTGCTGGAAGTGACTCCTCACTTTGTTCATTGACTTTGCAGTAGCATGAAGGTATGCCTGCTAAAAAATACAGTATGCCTCCTGCAGCAGGTGCATGAAGGATCATGAAGTGTTGTTTGTGTTAAAGATAAAATGCTCAAAGATTTCCCTACGACGTATACTAGCGTGAGTCAAGATTAAGCTGCATCTCTCCCTTGCTCTCCATCATTGTATTTGATGCACTCGTGTAGACGGGCTTTGCCAGTCAACGTGGTGTTAAATTTGAACACGTTGAATTCATCAGAGTGCAAATCTTTTTGATGTGATGTTTGCCAGGCAGTGAATGCCTGTGGCACCCTATTTGATATAAGAATTCCTGCTTATTCCTATGGCTTAATTATCATCGCTGACAAGACCAAGGCCTTCCCAACGGATGGTTTTCAAGCAACCGGCCACTTTGATCAAGCTCGGCACGAGCTCAAATTCAATTGTTCAAGGATGGAAAATGGCTGCCACAGCCAATGGCAATAGTTGAATTGGCCAGACTGTTTCAGCCCTTGGAGCACTGAAATGGCGTCCGTGGGGAAAAAAGCTACCAAAATTCACACGAGTTGGTCACTAGTGCTTCTGATACGGATGTATATGATATGGATTTTTACAGGTTGCTTCAAATTGACTTGGAAAAGCTCAAATGTTTTTTTTTTAATGTGCTGACTATTTAAATGAAAATTAAATGAAAATTTAAATATTCATGAAGAGCAAGGGAGTCTCGTTCATTTTAGTCTCTGGTCTCACCACCCTTTTGGGTGTGTTTGTGTATGCATCATAAGGAAAAAAATTCTCACTGTTAATCTATACTATCTAAACGTCCAAACACTACTTTTTTACATGTGAAGACAATATTATTATTATTTATTAAATTTGCTTGCTGTCCATCTCGCTGTGGTATATACACCATGAACAGCCAATTTGACTACTTTCCAAATATTACACACTGTGAAACCCTCACTGTCCGAGAACACCTCATGGCAGAGTTCAAAGTGTGTACATGGAAAAGATTTCAGCTCAAGATTCAGAGCACACCTCTTCGATATAAATAATACAGTCAAGCTGAACTAGTAAAATCACAATTGTTCCACAGTCTCTAGAAATCCTTAAGTTTTCCTCCCCAAATCAAAGTCAGGGCCCAAACTGGAACTAGAAGGAAAATCTGTTGATATATGGTGTTTCCCCCCCAGAGAAGGAAATATTAAAGAGGCAGAAAAGCATTCCCAGTTTTCTTAATAGCCCAAGTGTCCCTCCCCCAAGCAGAAATCAGCTCTGTAGAAATGCAGATGTAAATAATCCAGGAAGGTTGGAGGCCCCCAGCTATAAGATTAAGAAGACAAAGACACCTAAAATCTACATACCCCACCCAAACTCTAAGACAGGACATAATAGGATTAACCCACAGATGCCAAAGGGGCACACCCAAACTCAGGTCAGAATACATGACACAGGAAATACAAAGCCTCAAACAGGAACAGGAAACAACTCCAAACAAAAGCCCCAGAGGGTATAAAAACCCACTCCCTACATGTGCTCTCTCTCTCTCTTTTCTTCCAGAGCCATCTTTCTGTCTGGCTCTCCTCTCCAATAAACTGCAAGCTTCTTTCTAAAGCAGCCGCCATGTTGTTCATTCCCGGCTTGGACTGAACCATGATGAAGACTTTTCCTTCAACAATGGCATTACACCTCTCAGCTTCCATTATTGGGAGGCACAAGAAATTCTGCCCTCCCTCTCTACTCCCAGAGTAAACCAAAGGGCTAAGGGTGGAATAGGAACAAAGCTTGGATCCAAAGGATTAAAAGCCCCAGCTTTGGGAAGATTTGTGGAGGTTTTCAAGAAAAGATTGGACAGCCATTTGTCCAGGATGGAATAAGGTCTCCTGCTTTGGGCAGGGAGTTGGACTAGAAGACCTCCAAGGTCCCTTCTAGCCCTATGATTCTATGATTCTATACTAGTTTTTAGTGCCAGGGTTTAAAAAATAAACCCAAAAAGGAAAACAATCAACATGGAGTCTACTGCAAACAAGGGTTATGGCTGTAGAAGACACTGGATTTAGCTTCGGCTTAATCTGTCTGAACATGTACTATGAAGGCTGTTATTTTATGCAATATAATATCCAGAACCACAGGAAACATATATGTTGCACCCCTCTTAAATGATTATTTGTGCATTTATCCAGCAGCCAGAGAACAGCTTTACAGAAGTGCCTGTTTGCTTTTCGTTTCACGAGAGGATTCTAAATGCAGTGTAAACACTATAATGTGGCTTGTGGAAATGTGTACCAAGCTAGGCTTGTCAGTTACTGAAACTTGGAGAAAAGAATCAGCCAGGAAAATCAAAAGACCCACCCCTCTCATTCCAAAGACTTCAAGCCTTAGTCCTTTCTCTTGGTTGAGTTATCTTCCTTTTCATTGCATCTAAATAGTCTCCCGCACCAAAACCTAGCTATGACTCGCCCTCCTTGTTGTTGTATGTTCACAACTTGAGCCTAAAAGCTGGTAACCCAGGACCTTCCCAGGTGAAGATGCCCTACCTAGTTGAAAAAAACCTCTGGAATTCTGCATTGTTATCGGAACTGGATCGCTGAAGTGCAGTTCTCTTTTTTGGAAGGAATCTGTTTACAGATTATTTTTGCTGAGCTGGATCTACAGTTGTTTCTTGTAGATTTTGCTCCACTTCAGCCATTGGAGGAGGAAATGAAGAAGAAAAAAGCATTTCTTGTCCGCTTGTTCTCGTGATATAATTCTTTGCCAGAAATCCTGGAAGGATTAAAGTGAAACACTTGCTGTCCAACGATCCTTTCACGATCTTTACGTTTTATGGCTTCAGTGCAGAATTTGGACACATCAATTATTGCAGAAGGAGGGAAGGAAACTGATGCAAAAACACTCAGGATAAGAGAAAAATCCATTAGTCGGTTTAGAATATGAAGGGTAGGCACCACACTGATATCTTGTGACCAAGACACATAAAACTAAAAAAAGTATAAATGGAAAGCCAAGCCCAAAATCCACACTCCAATCCTTAGGACACTTTGGGGAAATAGATGTTTTTATGTAGGTGTGCATGTCTCTATAAATGTTAGCACCTGGCTCACCTCCGGACTTGGAAGCTAAGCAGGATCAAGCTTGGAAGGGAGAGCATCAGGAAACCAGAGCTATAGGTTAGACCAGGGGTAGGCAACCTTGGCTCTTTTATGACTCGTGGACCTCAACTCCCAGAATTCCTGAGCTAGCATAGCTGGCTCAGGAATTGTGGGAGTTGAAGTCCACGAGTCATAAAAGAGCCAAGGTTGCCTACCCCTGGGTTAGACCTATATGTTGGCTGGAGAATTCTGGGGGTTGACATTCACACATCTCAGAGTTGCCAAAGGTAGGAAACACTGGGCTAGACACAGAAGAAGAACTAGACATAAAGCTATACTGGACTTAATCCTTACTAATAGAGAAGAAGTGATAGAGGGAATTGAAATTGCCAGAACCTTGGGTGAAAGGTACCACGTCATACTGGAATTTAATATAATACAAACACTAGCAATAGAAAACAATCCAACCAGTGTCTTAAACTTCAAAAGAGCTGACTTTAACAAACTTAGAGAGAACCTAAGAAAGATCCCATGGATGAAAATCCTAAAGGGGAAAACAACCCAAGAAGCGTGGGAAACTCTGAAAAATGCGATCATAAAAGCTCAGACCAGCCCAATACCACTGAAAAAAGAAAAACAAGAAATTCAAGAAGAAACCAGCATGGCTGCACAGAGATCTCTCTGACAAACTGAAAGACAAAAAGGACAAATACAAAAAATGGAAAGAGGGACACATAACTAAGGCTGATTATCAGCAGACAGCCAGAACATGCAAAGATGAAGTCAGGAAAGCAAAGGCTCAGAATGAAAAAGACTTGCAAAAGAATTCAAGGATAATAACAAAAAGTTTCTTCCAACATATTAACAACAAGAAAAAAAGTCAAGGAAACTGTAGGTCCACTAAAGAGAGAAGATGGCAAGGAAATAACGCAACAGGGAGAAAGCAGAGCTGCTTTGCATCAGCCTTCACAGAAAAAGAAACTATAGCTTAACATACCAAAAAAAAACCATTGCAAAAGACAAACTAGAAACAAAAATTAAAATAAGCAAGAAAATGGTAAGAGAACACCTATCTGACCTTGATGAATATAAATCACCAGGACCCAACAGGCTACACCCCAGAGTTCTGAAGGAGCTGGCAGATGTTATCTCAAAACCATTGCACCACATCTTTCAAAAATCCTGGAGCACTGGGGAAATACCTGAGGATTGGAAAAGGGCTGATGTGGTTCCCATCTTCAAGAAAGGGAAAAAAGCAGACCCAGGAAACTACAGGCCAATCAGTCTAATATCAATACCTGGGAAGATCCTGGAAAAGATAATCAAAAAACAGATCTGCGAACAACTAGAAGCAAACAAAGTTATAACTAGTAGCCAGCATGGGTTTGTTAAAAACAGATCATGCCAAACCAATCTTATTTCATTCTTCAATAAAGTGACTAAACTAATAGACCAGCGAAATACTGTGGACATAGTATACTTAGACTTCAGTAAGGCATTTGATAAATTAGAGACCACAACCTACTCCTTGGTAAGCTAGAAAAAGGTGCAATAGACAACATCACCACCAGATGGATCTGTAGCTGGCTGGCAAACCGTACTCAACGAATAGTCCTCAATGGCACTACATCCACATGGAGAGAAGTAAGCAGTTGGGTACCACAAGGTTCCGTCTTAGGTCCAGTCTCTTCTTAAAAACTTCCAGTGTTGAAGCATTCACAGCTTCTGGAGGCAGGTTGTTCCACTGATTAATTGTTCTAACTGTCAGGAAATTTCTCCTTAGTTCTAAGTTGCTTCTCTCTTTGGTTAGTTTTCATCCATTGCTTCTTTTCCTGCCTTCAGTTGCTTTGGAGAATAGCTTGACTCGCTCTTCTTTGTGGCAGCCCCTGAGATATTGGAACACTGCTATCATGTCCCCCTCGTCCTTCTCTTCATTAAACTAGACATACCCAATTCCAGCAACCGTTCCTTATATGTTTTAGCCCCCAGTCCCCTAATCATCTTTGTTGCTCTTCTCTGTACTCTTTCTAGAGTCTCAACATCTTTTTTACATCGTGGTGACCAAAACTGGATGCAGTATTCCAAGTGTGGCCTTACCAAGGCATTGTAAAGTGGTATTAACACTTCATGTGATCTTGATTCTATCCCACTGTTGATGCAGCCTAGAACTGTGTTGGCTTTTTTGGCAGCTGCAGCACACTGCTGGCTCATAATGGGAATGAAACCACCAAGGGAAATAAGGGATGGTAAAGAAAGCAGAAAAGGAAAGGAAGAGAGAAAGAATAAATGAAAAAAGGGGCCAGAAAACAAACGCTATCATAAATATTACAGTAGCCTTGGAAGAGCTGAAGGTGTAAGTTGGGGACAGATTATAATGGAGAAAGTCTATTTGTGTGGCTGCTGACAATTGACAATGACTCAATGACACATAATGATATTCACGATACACAGAGCAAACAGCAAATGAATGGAGACAAATATATGCCTTTCACTGAAAAAAGAGTGTAAAGATTCAGAATGAACGAGAATGATCTGTGGAAGAACAGAACAGAAAAAAAGAGGAAGATGGAAATGACCTATCTGCCACTGTGCAGAGAGGTGTATGTATAGCGATGTATTGATGCAGTACAGAAGGTGTTCAGTGATATCTAAGGCTAAGATCACGTGAAGTGTTAATACCACTTTACAATGCCTTGGTAAGGCCACACTTGGAATACTGCATCCAGTTTTGATCACCATGATGTAAAAAAAGATGTTGAGACTCTAGAAAGAGTACAGAGAAGAGCAACAAAGATGATCAGGGGGCTGGAGGCTAAAATATATGAAGAACAGTTGCAGGAATTGGGTATGTCAAGTCTAGTGAAAAGAAGAACTAGGGGGTGACATGATAGCAGTCTTCCAATATCTCAGGGGCTGCCACAAAGAAGAGGGAGTCAACCTATTCTCCAAAGCACCTGAAAGCAAGACAAGAAGCAACGGAGAGAAACTAATCAGGGAGAGAAGCAACCTAGAACTAAGGAGAAATTTCCTGACAGTTGGAACAACCTGCCTCCAGAAGCTGTGAATGCTCCAACACTGGAAGTTTTTAAGAAGAGACTGGACAGCCGTTTGTCTGAAATGGTAGGTTTCCTGCCTGAGCAGGGAGTTGGACTAGATGACCTCCAAGGTCCTTTCCAACTCTATTATTGTTATTGTTACAATAGAAGTTTCACATTTCACATCTGTATCTTGTTGTTGTTTTTTTCAAATAAATCCTCCCCCCCTCACCTTCATACCTTACAGGGAGATTTTTTTAAAAAAAAACTACTTGACTAGGGTCCTGTGCTTTTGTGGCTCCCCTGAGTCTAATTGGATATGGTTTAAAAAAAAAACCAAACCCCATGACAGTCACCAACTGCAACATAAGTTGTGATCACGAAGTCATCAGTAATCAAGTGGAACGTGTGGGAATCTTAATGCTACCCTTTTAAAAAATAAGCTAACACAACTTAAAACAATGGAGAAAGCTTACCCATTCAACAGCCCCCTGAAAATTCCAATTATGCAAATAAGTGTGGCAAAAGCCATCACTTGTGATCTTCCTTGTTTTTCCCAAAACTAAATCTTTGCCCTAGTACTTCGTGAGAGTACAAAAAAGAGAGAGGCAGTGTTCTCATTTTCGTTTCCATATTTTTTTTTTACTCCTATGATTTAAATACACTTTAAATGCTGTCTTAAAATGAGTGTCTTTATTTCCTCAGTGAGGGGGACATGGTTGTTAGACCATCCAAATGAGTTAGAAATTAATTAACTCTGACCGATTTAAACAGAGCCCATATTGTCCTTTTCTACTGAAAGCATAAAGTTTCTTTAACTGCTGAACTTAATAGCTGAAAAAATGTTCTAATTTTGTAATGATAACACCCCTCATTGTATTTCTTGCTTGGTATTTTTTGCCTCACATGGAACTGTTATATCAGGGGTCTTCAAATTTGGCCCTTTTATGACTTGTGGACTTCAACTCCCAGAATTCCTCAGCCAGCGTGCCTGGCTGAGGAATTCTGGGAGTTGAAGTCCACAAGTCATAAAAGGGCCAAGTTTGAAGACCCCTGTGTTAAATACAATGGAGCCCAACATTTCTGTTGCTAAGTGAGACATTTGTGAAGTGAATTTTGTCCCATTTTACATCCTCTCTTGCCACAGTTGTTAAATGAATCACTGCAGTTGATAAGTTAGTAACCCGGTTGTTAAGTCCCCATGGACTTTACAGGTCAGAAGTTTGCAAAAGGTGATCACATGACCTTGGGACACTACAATGGTCATAAGCACGAGTCAGTTGCCAAGCACCTGAATTTTGATCACAAGACCGTGGGGATGCTACAAAGGTCGCGAGTGTGAAAAACAGCCATAAGTCACTTTTTTTCAGTGCCGTTGTAACTTTGAACGGTCCTTAAACAAACTGTTATAAGTTGAGGACTTCCTGTGCATGGAAGTCTGTTGAATTAACACATTTCTGAATAAAATAAAGATAGCTTGATTGTTTGGGATTGTTAATATATTTCGTGATAATATCCTCGTTACCTTCTGGGAGGAGGGGGCTCCGTGGTATCCAAAGTCAAACATCCAGATTCAGTCACAGTTTTGTCCCATACAGCATCAATCTTGTGAACTCTTTTTCAGCTATGTATTCAAAATGGACAGTGATTAATATTTATATATATTAATCTAGAGGTTAATACAGCTGCCCGGGTTCGAATCTCAGAAGGGTATGGCTAGCTGATGAGAGCTAAATAGCTCGAAATAGCTATACTAGTCTCCCTTTAACTCTTTGTTAAATTTGGATTGCTAACAAAGAGTTAAAGGGAAGCTGATATAGCTATTTCGAGCTCCTTAGCTCTCATCAGCCAGCTACACCCTTCTGAGATTCGAACCTGGGCTGCTTGCACGTTAGGCAGCTGTGTTGACCTTTAAGCCACAGACTCTTTCTCACTTTGTCAGCTGTGTCAGGGAGGGAAGAGACCGGGGGAGGAGATATGTAAGTGTTTTTTTATGATGCACCCGGTCGGCCCAAATATGGGAAGAAGATACAGGCAAAAGATTTCTGGGCCTGGGCACAAAAAAATAGCTACTGGTTCTGCCGAACTGGTGCGAACTGGCTGAATCCCACCACTGGTTGTAGGTATATATACATATATGTACGCTATGTATGTAGCATGTGTATATTTGTGTTATGTATGTGTATAGGTAGATATATATTTTCTTTTGAGAGCAAGGCCACCAAATTTCATTTTTAATGTGGGCCAGTGTGCTCCTAGTAAAAAAAAAAAAGTGACAATAAAGCTTATCTTATCCTATCTTACATATGATTCTTGCCTTTTTGTTTAGTGGGATGGATGACCTAGCTGAAAAAAAAAGAAAGATTCAACCCTGTTGAATGGAGGGAAATGAATTATTGTATTTTTATATCCTCCAGCAGATTCCAAGGTTCTGTGGTTTTCTTCACAGCTGTAAAAGGGGGATTCAAACCAGGGAGAAAAGTAATGCAGCTGTATCTTCAAAAGCATTTTCCCCTATGTAAGTTGAGACTTTGCTTTGTAATTGGGGATATGTTTTAACGATCACATTATCTCAGACTTTCCCAATGGAATTTTTCTGCCAGTGTAGATTCAGGAAGGGCTTTTAGATGACGCTTTAATTTTGTGATTCTCCTGGTGATGCTTTTCACAAATTTTTTACAGAGGGCAAAGTTTTAGCCAGGGGTCGTTAACTTCTATTTCCAATTCCTTTTGATAGCTTCGTTTGGCTTTTGTCATTTCTACACACCTATGCACACACACAAATGCAAATAACAGAAACAATCCCCCAATACCATTTGATTGATACGCTCGGGGCACTTCACTTGAAAGCATCCATTGTCTCCTGTAAATGAGGAGCTCATTTTACAAGAAAAAGGAATATGTTCCCGTTCCTAATTTTGATACTGGGCGTTCATTTCCCTGGCCTCCTTCATATACACGACCAACCCAAACCAGGTTACTAGCTTGCATTTATACATTCTCCGTCTGACGTTGCATATAATTAAAAAGTGTCGAGATTTGGAAGCTGCAGTCTGGGCAATCCATTGTATCACCTGGACAAATACATGATTTTATTTAATTAGCTTTGACGTTTTAATGTTTCTCTGGGTTTTGCTGCCTTTTGTGGCAAAATTAAGGATACCTTCCCTTGGCCTGTTATAGGCCAGACTTCAGATTTTAAATCTTTTCTTTTCTAGAAAGTCAAACCACCTTCTGAAACTTTAAGTACCTGATACTACAAAATAGGTTCTTTACTGCAGACAAGAAATAAGTTGTGTAAATGCTGAACTTCTGTCTCCCATGGCACAAAGAAATTAAGAAGTATGTATGTATGTATGAGTGCCAGGGTTTAAAATCAAGGGTATTCAACCTTGGCAAGATTAAGACTTGTGGACTTCAACTCCCAGAATTCCCCAGCCAGCATTCTGGGAGTTAAAGTTCACAAGTCTTGAATAGAATAGAATAGAATAGAATAGAATAGAATAGAATAGAATAGAATAGAATAGAATAGAATAGAATAGAATAGAATAGAATAGAGTAGAGTAGAGTAGAGTAGAGTAGAGTAGAGTAGAACAGAGTAGAACAGAACAGAATACAATAGAATACAATAGAATACAATAGAATACAATAGAATAACAGAGTTGGAAGGAACCTTGGAGGTCTTCTAGTCCAACCTCCTGGTTAGGCAGGAAACCCTCTACCATTTCAGACAAATGGTTGTCCAATCTCTTCTTAAAAACTTCCAGTGTTGGAGCATTCAGAAGTCGTTCCACTGATTAATTGTTGCCAAGGTTTAAACCAACACCTGGTTTAAATGCTAGCACCTTTGCTTCTGCCCTTTCAAGCCAATTAATTCTTGGCTGTGCTTTTCCCAGCCTGAGGTTGGAATGCACCTACTCCTTGTTTACACAACAGTTCTGCCTAGCCTGAGCACCACTAGTTCCCACATCATTCGCTTAAAAAAAACACATAGAAGCCTCTCCCAGAAGTATCTGGTTAATATTATCAGGGCCTCACTGAGAAGGACTTCTATATCCCTATGCCAGCAAATCATGCATTCAGCCTACCTCGATGGCAGGTCCTGCAAGCACCTGATGAACAACATCTCTGTCCTTGGGATGTTGGTTAAGTAGAGGACCTCATGGTGGCACAGTGATTAGACTATAATATTGCAGGCTAACCCTGCTGACAGTCTCGAGTTTGATCCCGATGGGCTCAAGGTTGACTCAGCCTTCCATCCTTCCAAGGTTGGTAAAATGAGGACCCAGATTGCTGGGGGCCTTAGGATGATTCTGTAAATCTCTTAAGAGAGTGCAGTTAAGCACTGTGAAGCGGTATATAAGTCTAAGTGCTTTTGGTGTTGCAGTTATCCATTGTATCCTTCACCGCCCCTTTTACAATCAGATTAGGGCCATATTATTGATATTAGGGGGACTCTAGGGCTTGGACCTTGAAAAATGGAATTATCTTCTTGCAAACGTGCTCCCAACTATCAGCAATCAAGCTGCTATTTTTATTCTGCTGTCATTTAAACTTAGAACATAGAATCATAGGGCAGGAAGGGATTTGGGGGTCTTCTAGTCCAACACGATGCCATTCCAGTCAAATGACTGTCCAGTCTATTTTTGAAAACCTCCAGTGATGGAGCACCACAACTCCAGGAGGCAAGCTATTCCGTTGATTAATTGTTCTCACTGTTAGAAAATTTCTCCTTACTTCTGACTCTCTCATTAATAACTTCCACCCATTACTTCTTCTCCTACCTCTACGTACCTTAGAGCAGGGATCCCCAACCCCTAGTCTGTGGACCAGTACCGGGCCGTGGCATGCCAGCAACCGGACCGCACAAACAAGCAAAGCCCCATCCGCGGGATGCAGGCAGCACACAAAACCACGCCCCCTCCGGTCCGCGGAAAAAACTCTCTCCATGGAACCGGTCCCTGGTGCCCAAAAGGTTGGGGACCTCTGCCTTAGAGAATAAGTCAATCCCCTCTTCTTTGTGACAGCCCCTCAAGAACTGGAAGATAGTTATCATGTCCCTCCCCAATCCTTCTCTTCAATAGGCTAGACATATTTAGTTCCCTCAACCATTCATCATGCGGTTTAGCCTCCACACCCTTTTATTATCTTAGAAAGAAGTATATAAGTTCCTTATTGTTCCTTATTCCTTATTTCAGCCCTGGAGGCACAGTGGTTAAAGTGTAGATATTGCAGGCAGTCTGGAGTTCGATCCTGATGGGGCTCAAGGTTGACTCAGCCTTCCATCCTTCCGAGGTCAATAAAATGAGGACCCAGATTGTTGGGGCAATAGGCTGGCTTTGTAAACCGCTTAAAGAGGGCTGTAAAGCACTGTGAAGCAGTATATAAGTCTAAGTGTTATTGCTATTCTTATTGGCTTTAGCTCTGGCTTTATCTTATTTTAACCTTCTTACCTCTTTCTTTTTTATGATTTCATCTTACTATTTACTGATACTTTATTTTATTTTAGAGCCACTTTGGTCTAGTGGTAACGGCACCAGGATAGAAAGCGGGAGACCACAAATTCTGGTCCCACCTTAGCCATGAAAACTGACTGGGTGGCTGATTCTCTTTGCTTGCAGTAGTTTTTGATACCAATAATCACGGTATTCTTCTAGATTGGCTACAGGACTGGAAGGCACAGTGTAGTGGTGGGTCTCCTCCTTCCTCCATGGGTGGTTCAGTCATCAATTAGCGGGGAGAGATCCAGAAATTCAAACTGCCTCAGCACACAGTGTTCTTGCCCCTCCTGTTTAATATTTACATGAAACCACTAGATGAGGTCATTCATTGACATGGGGCCAGTATGCCGATGAAATTCAACTTTATATCTCAGTTCCTGCTTCCCTAAGAGTTGTGGTTGAGACCTTGTCTCCCTATCTGGAAGCTGTTCATGTCTGGATGCATGACAAGACCAAGTGGTTATGGGTGCATGGTTACTCCAATGCCAGAAATTCTCCATCTTTGGATCTGAATGGGATGTGTCTTCCACTTACAGAACTGGTGCACAATGTGAGGGCCCTCCTGGACTCACCATAACGAACAAGTGCCATTGGTGGCTAGTAAGACCTTCACCCAGATTCTTCATGTCCCTTCTGCCTTGGTCACCCAGAGTTCTGAAGGAGCTGGCAGATGTTATCTCAGAACCGTTGTACCATATCTTTCAAAAATCCTGTAGCACTGGGGAAGTACCTGGTGATTGGAAAAGGGCTGATGTGGTTTCCATCTTCAAGAAAGGGGGGGGGGAACAGACGTAGGAAACTACAGACCAATCAGTCTAACCTCAATACCTGGGGAGATCAAAAAATAGATCTGCGAACAACTAGAAGCAAACAAAGTTATAACCAGCAGCCAGCACGGGTTTGTCAAACACAGATCTGCGAACAACTAGAAGCAAACAAAGTTATAACTAGTAGCCAGCACGGGTTTGTTAAAAACAGATCATGCCAAACCAATCTTATTTCATTCTTTGATAAAGTGACTAAATTAGTAGACCAGCAAAATGCCATGGACATAGTATACTTAGACTTCAGTAAGACATTTGACAAAGTAGACCACAACCTGCTGCTTAGTAAGCTAGAAAAAAGTGGGATAGACAGCAACATCATCAGATGGATCTGTAGCTGGCTGTCAAATCATATTCAGCGAGTAGTCCTCAACGGCACTACATCCACATGGAGAGAAGTAAGCAGTGGGGTACCACAAGGCTCCGTCTTAGGCCCATTACTCTTCAATATCTTCATTAATCTTAGATGAGGGAATTGAAGGGGAACTCATCAAATTTGCAGATGACACCAAACTGGCAGGAATAGCCAACACCCCAGAAGACAAGCTCAGGATCCAAAAACATCTTGACAAGCTTGAATAATGGGCCCTATTCAACAAAATGAGTTTTAATGTGGAGAAAAACAAAGTTTTACATTTAGGCAGGAAAAATCAAAGTTTTAAGTACAGATTAGGCAAGACCTGGCTCAAAAACAGCAACTGTGAGAGGGACCTTGGAGTCCTAGTGGACAATCACTTGACTATGAGCCAGCAGTGTGCAGCAGCAGCCAAAAAAGCTAATACAATCCTGGGTTGTATAAACAGAGGCATAGAATCAAGATCACGCAAAGTATTAGTACCACTTTATAAAACCCTAAGACAGTGATGGCGAACCTTTTAGAGACTGAGTGCCCAAACTGCAACCCAAAACCCACTTATGCATCGTCGAGTGCCGGGTGGGTGTGGCCCATTGGCTGGGTGTGGCCAATTGGGTGGGTGTAGCCCATTGGGTGGGCGTGGCTGCAGTGGTAACGGCAGACAGGGTGGGACTAAAAAGTTCAATCAATCAATTCCACCTTTGCAAGATCTTTTTTTTCCCCGCAAGAAGTTGAAATTGACTGATTGAACCTTTTTTTTTTTTTTTGCACACGGCGGCAGAGGCCTAAAGTGAAAAGGTTTTATAAAACCCAGCTGAAGGCCTAGGACTGGGGCAACAGCACGCGTGCCCACAGAGAGGGCTCTGAGTGCCGCCTCTGGCACCTGTGCTATAGGTTCGCCACCACTGCCCTTAGACCACACCTGGAATACTGCAGCCAATTTTGGTCACCATACTACAAAAAAGATGTTGAAACCTTGGAGAGAGTTCAGAAAAGAGCAACTAAAATGATCAAAGGCCTGGAGACTAAAACATATGAAGAACAGCTGTAGGACTTGGGTCTGGCTAGTCTAAAGAAAAGAATAGGGGAGACATGATAGAAGTATTCCAGTATTTGAGGGGCTGCCACAGAGAAGAGGGCATCAAACTATTCTCCAGAGCACCGGAGGGCAAGACAAGAAACAATGATTGGAAACTGATCAAAGAGAGAAGCAACCTGGAATTAAGGAGAAACTTCCTAACAGTGAGGACAATTAACCAGTGGAACAGCTTGCCCCCAGAAATTGTGGGTGCTCCATCACTGGAGATTTTTAAGAAGAGGCTAGAGAGACAGTCGCTTGTCTGAGATGGTATAGGTTCTCCTGCTTGAGCAGGGTGCTAGACTAGAAGACCTCCAAGGTCCCTTCCAACTCTATTCTATTCTCTATTCTCAATTCTCACCTCACAGGTGGATGCTTGCAATATGTCTTTATATGGAGCTGCCATCAGAAGCTACAGGTCGTAAAGATAGCTTTGACAGAAGCATTTTCAGGCATACCTCAGTATGATCACGAAACGTTTCTGCTATGTAAGTTGTATTGGTTAGTGGTGAACTTCCAGATGCAATTCAAGCAACTGGTTATCATCTATGAAGCCCTTTATGGCATAGAGTCTAACTTTCTCAGAGACCACCTCTCTCCCGTCATTTTGGGAGTTTTGACTGCTTCAGACATTGGGAATGAATATAGACCTTTTTTATGGTCCTCTCTCTCTAATATGTACTCCATCACCTGTACTCTCATCTGAATACCTGGGACATCTGAGCTAAAAAAAACAAACCAGTAACAAATGTGACAGTTTTATATACATAAAGCTAAAGTATAAAGCAGGATAATGATTTGTTTATCTTTCAGAGGAGACATTGGGCTAAATATTGGCAGAAGAATTAATACTGATGTAACACTCAACTTAGCATAATATGTTTTTTCTTGTCTGTCATTGTTTATGGAATTATATGTCTAGCCAATTGCCAATTAATGCAGACAGACTGTTGTAACTTTAAGTGATGTGGATGACATGGAGCTTAACTTATTCAGTAGTGCAATGGAAAGGGGCTGGCTATGTTGTTTTATATTGAAAAGTCACAATCTTTCTGCCGTTCGAAACAATCCCACCACATCTTTTAAAACAAATAAAGATAATATTTGAACTATTTTGTTAAGGTAAAACATTACCACTCTATGCAGCTCCAGGAGAACTTTATCAATAATGGTGGGATGAAGTGGCATCAGTCTGTAGTTAAGTTGCCTTGTCTCTTCTTGTGGTAATATGCCCAGAAAGTACTAAAATATATGTTCCTTAAGACCTAGTAATGCTCCTTCAAAGGCAAAGAAATTTGTCCTTGTTGAAATGCAATAAACCAGATTTGAAACGAGGCAGAAGACAAGAATTCAAACAAATGAACAAACACTTTTATTATGGCAACTAACCAGAACCTCTAGGCTACTTTATGTATTGTATGGGCTTCCAGTCTTATATTTCTGGAAAGAGAGACCAGCTTGAATTGGGCTATGACACAACCCTGGGCTTCTACTTGGATAGGCCATCCTAACAGTGGACAAGCCATCCTAACTGACGGTCACAACAGTGTCTTCACTGTCAAAATTGCAAGATGGCAAAATGCCGTGAGCCCTCCTTTGCACATCCGTTGACATCTCATGAGCATTTAAAAAGAGAGTTTGCATCACAATACTATGTTTGCCAACTTCCGTGTTGGGTTCCTTTCCATGATTGCTGCTAGTATAAAAGTTTTACCTGACCTACTTACAAAAGTTAGGTAGGAAAAATAAAATAAGAGGAAATTTTCGTTGACTAGAAGACGCAAGGAGTTCTAATAGCAGGATAAAATGTACCAACTGCACAATGGTCGAGAATTTAGCCAGCCAAAAGTTACTAGATTCATAAAAACCAAGCAATAGAATCCTTGGCCTACTGAAATGGGTGGATACTGTTAAGTAAAAGAGTCTGTGAACAGCAGAACTTCAGGTATCTATCCTTGCACCCATAACAAAATGAAATCACATATACAGTACTGTAAGGCCAGAAACTGAAGAAGAATTAACATGAAGGGAAATGATGCAAGGGTGTAGTTCAGGGTTTTTTTGGTTCAGAATCTGAATTTTCCAATGGTAAAACTTTATGCTGTTTCTACATTTTGAATACATTAACATAAATACATGACTCTACTTAAAACTCACACTATCCTCCTGTAGGAGGAATAGATAGATGTGAAGGACAAGTAGAGACACAAATGGATAGTTAAGACCAGTGGTGAACAACCGGTTCTCTGTGTGGATGCCGTTCTGGGCCTGGGCAACAAAAAATTAGCTACCGGTTCTGCCGAACTGGTGTGAACCGGCTGAATCCCACCACTGGTTAAGACTGCAGAAAAAAAACATTGCAACCAGCCTGCCTTCCATTGAGGTTCTGCATACTGTACCAGCCAGAAAGAGGGCTGTGAAAAATATCTACAATCCCCTCACATCCTGGACATAAACTGTTTCAACTTCTTCCCTCAAGACGACGCTATAGGGCATCGCACACCAGAACAATTAGACACAAAGACAGGTTTTTCCTTCATGCCATCACTCTGCTGAACACCTAATTCCCACAGCATGTCTAAGGATATTTACCCATGTAGTAGGGTAGTATTACTATTATCCTTCTCCTCTTTCCTTCTACCTTCTCCTATTGGCATTTTATGATTAGATTACTTTGTTGTTGGTATGTACATTGAGACCTTATTCACTGGAGACAACTTCCTTGTGTGTCCAATCACGCTTGGCCAATGAAGAATATTCTATATAGATATCCATTATCACTTCTCTCTGTGCATCATGACTTGAATTAGTCCACAGGGAAGTGGAAAGTGCTTTATATATTTGATAATCTCCTCTGTCCAGGTGTCCCAGCAGTTCTCTTCTTTCTTCAGCTTTGACTTTCATTATTGGCTTTCTTTTATGTCCAGGAACTCATGCATGTTTTCCTAGCTGTGACATTTGCATCTGCGCTCTTTTACCATGCCTATTCATGCTAAACAAGCATATCCGTTGCAAATACATTAGCATGGATTTATTTTTCATTGCTCAACTTTTTTCCCCCTCAGGTCAGTAGCTGTTTCTCATGTAGAGACTCTTCTGGATCTCCCATCTTTGATTATTTTCTTTCCCAGATATTTGAATACATAGATATGTTCAGGTTTTTCCAGTATGTGAAAAATGGAGGTTAACCTGTCATTAACAGACTTGCCTCATTCTGGTTTATTTCTTGGCCATCGTCGTGAAAAATGAGAAGCTGTCTAGGGGGAATCTATTTTTTTCTAGCCAAAAGGTGGAGTTTTTTTTTCCTTAAAAAAAAAAAAAAGACAAAAAATTTATCACTGTCTACTTCACAATATTTTTTTTTTCCACTTACAAAACATACAGCGCAATCCTGCATAGTCCTCTCAGGAGTAAATCTAGCTGAAAATAGATAACAATTACATTTAACTAAACCTAATTCCAGGTAAATACACAAAGGATTGCAGCCATAATTTATTTACTGTTAAATTGTATTTTCAGGACGTACCTTCAATGGGGTGTTAATATTCATTTTGGGTTTTTTTTTAATTAATTTTGGCTAGGAATGTCAATAAAGTTCACATTCCAGACAGGAATATGAATCTCAGCAATCCATAATGCTTGTTTTCAGTATGAATTACGATGCTATAATCTTTCATAATTTCATGTAGAGCCAAGCAAGGAATCGTTCCGTGTCTAAAATGGCTCTTTTCCTGCATCACCATTGCTCCCTTAAGCCTAGCTACATGGTTCTGAGCCATGATTGTGTGGATTACATCATGTCAGAATGACAGTTGCCTTAGCCATGCAGGACATCATGCATGCTAGCTAACCTCTTTTTAAAAAAACATGGGTATTTTTCCCGTTCCCCCCCCCCCCCGACTTGAGACATTTACACATTCACAGCTTTTGTGTGCTGCAGAATTTACATATGGGATTCTGCCGTGGAAGAGGGCATGCAAAATCTGGTACAATCATGCTAGTGAGTTTATTCGGCCAGACCTCAACTTATAACTAGTTGCTTAGCAACTGCTTTAAGTTATGATGGACCTCCCCAGGGCTACCTTACAACCCAGATTTAAAGTCCCAACACCTGCCCCCAAACCAAAACTCAGCAACAGGTCCCCATTTAAGCTGCTTGCAGCGTCCCACATTCATGTAACCGTGGATTACAATGGTTTTTTTGGCCGAAACTTTTCGTTTCCAGCAAAAAAAAACCAGTTGCAGACCATGACATTCCACTTGATGCCCACGGTGTTCATTTAACAATTGCTGCAGAAAAGGTCATAAAATTGGACACCGTTACATGATGACCCACTTAACAACTGGTTTGACAACTGTAATTCCGGGCTCATTTATAGTCATAAGTCAAGGACTACTAATATTGGCAAACAACACTGGAATGTGGTAATAATTGACTATAGGACAGGTAAAGCACCAAGGGGACACTAGAAGAAAGCGGTTCCTTCTGTTCACTGACTGGTAAGCGGGAAAGAATGGATTTCTTTCATGCAGCCTATTCCAAACAGGCAGGGAAGATGACTCATGCTTGCAGGTAGAAAAGTTCATTAAAAATTTAAAAAGAAAATATGGCAGCAACTTAAACTTAACAATTTTGAACCTACATTGCAGGAAGGAGCAATAATAGAAATGCCAGCTGGATTCACCTAATAGGGATTCTCTGTCCCGGCTATGGAGTCCTAGTGGACAATCACTTATATATGAGCCAGCAGTTTGCTGCAGCTGCCAAAAAAGCCAACACAATCCTAGGCTGCATTAATAGATGGATAGAATCAAGACCACATGAAGTGTTAATACTACTTTATGATGCCTTGGTAAGGCCACACTTGGAATACTGCATCCAGATTTGGTCGCCATGATATAAAAAAGATGTTGAGACTCTAGGAAGAGTGCAGAGAAGAGCAACAAAGATGATTAGGAGGTTGAAGGCTGAAACATATGAAGAATGGTTGCAGGAATTGGGTATCTCTAATGAAAAGAAGGACTAGGAGTGACATGTTAGCAGTGTCCCAATATCTAAGGAGCTGGCACAAAGAAGAGGGAGTCAAGCTATTCTCCAAAGCACCTGAGAGCAGGACAAGAAGCAATGGATGGAAACTAATCAAAGAGAGAAGCAACCTGGAATTAAGGAGAAACTTCCTAACAGTGAGGACAATTAACCAGTGGAACAGCTTGCCTCAGAAGTCGTGGGTGCTTCATCACTGGAGGTTTTTAAGAAGAGACTAGATAGTCACGTATCTGAAATGGTATAGGTTCTCCTGCGTGAGCAGGGGGCTGGACTAGAAGACCTCCAAGATTCCTTCCAGCTCTATTCTATTCTAAAGAAGAGGGAGGGGTCAACCTATTCTCCAAAGCACAAAGAAGGCAGGACAAGAAGCAATGGATGGAAACTAATCAAGGAGGGGAGCCAACCTAGAACTAAGGAGAAATTAATAGTGGAACAACTTGCCTCCAGAGGTTGTGGGTGCTCCAACCCTGGAGGTTTTTAAGAAGAGATTGGACAACCATTTGTCTGAAATGGAACAGGGACTCCTGTTTGAGCAATGGGTTGGACTAGAAGACCTCCAAGGTCCCCTCCAGTTCTGTTATTCTGTGGCTTCTACCTTTTCACAGCATTATAGCAGAGGTGGGGGGACAGAATCCCCTTCTCTTCTCAAAATGTCCTGCTCTTGTTATAAAGAATATCTTTTTAATGTCTCAGGAAGGAGTTAGAGAGAAGGAAGAATGAATTACATTTGGAGGAAGAAGTTAACTCTTCTTTCCCCACTGTAAACTCTGTGAAGGTCACTCCGTACATTGGGACAGTGGTGGGTGGGATTCAAATATGTGAACAACCGGTTCCCTGTGTGGGTGCCGCTTCCGGAAGTCCATTCTGGGCCTGGGCAACAAAAAAATTAGCTACCGGTTGTGCCGAAGTGGTGCGAACTGGCTGAATCCCACCACTGCATTGGGACCACCAAGAATGTTTCCAGGGAAATCTGCAACAAGGTTGAGATCATAGTGTGTGCCAATACAACAGATACAAACACATCCACAAACCACATTTCCTGCATGCGTGCTATTGGCCATTTTTAGATAATACCACTGCTTATGCCTCCGTATGAAAACTTCATGTGATTTAATTGCAAAACAGGGTTTTTTTTTCCCCTACAACATGAACAAACTGCTTGTGCTGAATCAGACCCTTTGTTTGTGTCATGTTAGTTCCCAGAGAGTCATTTTCCTAGAATTCTTTTCCAGGAAAGAGTAAATCTTCAATGAGGTTTCTTATTATGCGTCTATTGGGTGTTTGGGGGCAATACCACTGCTTTTGGTCAATCCAAAAATTTGCAAGACTCACATTTTATACTATATCAAAACACCTGGAACTGCATGCTTGTTCCTTAGAACTGCATCATTTATGTCTGGTTGCAGCCTTTATTTTTTCTTTTAAGGCCCAATATCATAAGAGAACAGATCTTCAGTTCTGGGGAAGCAGGAGCTGGCAAGGTGGAAACTGACCATGCATCATGCAAGATATCTAGGACAACTCACCACGGCCAACTTGTTGTTGCCAACTTACCATGGGACAACTCGCCATGGGACAAGAGTTACACTAATATCAAAGAAAGGTGGAATAGAATCATTAAGGAAAGAATGAAAGAGGAGGGACAACATGAATTGTGAATGACAAAAATTAAAATAAGTTTTTAATTATTTTAAATAATTGAATTGTTGAGTTATCCATGGTGAGTTGGCTGTGGTGAGTTGTCCCATTCGGTCAGGCAGGACAGCATATAGATACAAACCAGATGCCAATAGAAAGACAGCAGGAGAACTGGATTACAATCAGGCCAGGAAAGGACAGGAAAAGGAATCTTAAGATTTAAATCTTGGGATACTACACTTATAGAGAATCAGATTCATAAAATGCTGTTCATCTTACCAAGCTTGCTTGTATCTACAATACTCCATCTTTTCTACTTAATGAAAAGTTAATATATATTGCTAGTCCATGTATGATAAAATAGAATAGAATAGAATAGAATAGAATAGAATAGAATAGAATAGAATAGAATAGAATAGAATAGAATAGAATAGAATAGAATAGAATAGAATAGAATAGAATAGAATAGAATAGAATAGAATTCTTTATTGGCCAAGTATGGTTGGACACGCAAGGAATTTGTCTCCAGTGCAGAAGCTCTCAGTGTACATACAAGTAATAGTGGTAATCATGATCATACACAACGTGAAAATACATTCATCATAAATTGTGAAATACAACACTTCGTCATAAATCATAAGATGCAACACTTAGTGATAGTCATAGAGTACTAGCTAAGCAAACAACATAACTCATTCTAGGATACCAAAAAAACCCCACCCCAATATAAATTGTAAGATACAAGCAGCAAGTTATAGTCATAAGAAGATAAGGATAGGTAATAGGAAAGATGAGGAGTATCATAGTAATACAGCTTTACTAGTATTTTGACAGTGTTGTAGGAATTAGTCGTTAAGCAGAGTGTCGGCATGGGGAAAAAAAACTATCCTTATGTCTAGTCGTTCTGATGTGCAATGCCCTCTATATAGACCATACGCTAAACGAATAAATAAATTTTCTACTTAAGTTGAGTACTTGAACATCCGTGTACGTTTTGAGTTCCAGAAAGAGAACTGCTACTGGCACTTGACAGCAACTTCCTACATGAGACAGAAGAAGCTGCTGCATCTTTGGTATTTAATACATGAGCTCTAGGCAGACACCACGGGAGTATCCTAGCTGTGGAAGAAGCAGAAAGTGCTAGAAAAATTGCAGGAATTTAGATCTTTTGTAAAGCGACTGCTTTTTTTCTCTCCCTGTATTTGTTTTGGCTGCTGTGTTTGTATTCCTGTATTGTATTTGTGTTACGATATGCTGTATTGTATCTGGCAGCTGTATTTGCTTTCAATCCAGCAGTTTCTGTGCAATTAAAATATTTAAGGTAAATAATCTACGTGCTTGGATATATTTGAATTCATCTTCTTCATATTTTAAGTGCTTTTTTTTTCCCCATTACTCTTTCCTTCCCTTCTTGTCCTCCAATTATATTAGACACATATCTTCATTTTGTTAGTCCTTCTTGGCGCTCAGCTCCTCTGTGGCATTCAGAACTGAGGTAACTTTCTCAAGGAGAGTCTGTCCCTCCAGTTGTGTTCATTACAGAAACAGTTCTTAACCAAACAGTTAAAATTCCACAGACTGGAAAAACTTTCTCCAGCAGCGCATGGAAGCTGAAAATGCTTCAGAGAATCATCATAAAAAAAGCAGGCAAAGAAACACATGTTCTCTCCAGAGAAAGAGTGCCAGGATGACAGGTTGAAGAATGCGTCATATGAATCGAGAATGAGAGAGAGAGAGAGACGTCTCCATGCCAGCGTGGAACACTTGTGTAGTTCTATCAACAGGCACAGAAGTTGTACTCCCACCATTTCCAAGTCCTCAAATTCGGTTTTTCAATCTTCTCAATGTAAGAAAAAATTGTAAGGTTAAGCTACTGTTTCTTATTCAGTTTGATCTGCTGTTCAAATGACATTTCCAATCACCACAGAGCCCACTCAGAGCCATCCTTTCTGCTTAGGGGCTTGCCTTCTGTTGTTTAACTATTGAGTGGACACCTTGACAATCATCCAAGGGGTTCTCTGCTGGTCCCAAGGCAATAAATCTAAAGGATAGGGTAGGACAGGACAGGACAGGACTGGGTAGGGTAGGGTAGGGTAGAGTAGAGTAGAGTAGAGTAGAGTAGAGTAGAGTAGAGTAGAGTAGAGTAGAGTAGAGTAGAGTAGAGTAGAGTAGAGTAGAGTAGAGTAGAATAGAGTAGAATAGAATAGAATAGAATAGAATAGAATAGAATAGAATAGAATAGAATAGAATAGAATAGAATAGAATAGAATAGAATACAGAAAATAGAATACAGAAAATAGAATACAGAAAATAGAATACAGAAAATAAAATAGAATAGAATAGAATAGAGAAAATAGAATACAGAAAATAATAGAATAGAATAGAAAAGAACAGAACATATCAGATCAGAATAGAATAGAATAGAATAGAATAGAATAGAATAGAATAGAATAGAATAGAATAGAATAGAATAGAATAGAATAGAATAGAATACAGAAAATAGAATAGAATAGAACAGAACAGAATAGAATACAGAAAATAGAATACAGAAAATAGAATACAGAAAATAAAATAGAATAGAATAGATATTGGAATATAGAATAGAATAGAATAATAGAATAGAATAGAATAGAATAGAATAGAATAGAATAGAATAGAATAGAATAGAATAGAATAGAATAGAATAGAATAGAATAGAATAGAATAGAATAGAATAGCTTCATTGGCCAAGTGTGATAGACACACAAGGAATTTGTCTCTGGTGTATAAGTTCTCAGTGTACATGCAAAACCACAAAGTAATAATAATCACAATAATGATACCAAAAAGGGAAAATAGTGGAACAGATGAAAAGGATAAGCTATGAGCTCTCCTTCAGGAAGCAGTTGAAATAGTGAATTGCAAAATTGGTTCGCTTGTTCTGAACCTCAGAAACCCTAGAACTAGCAGGAGGAAAATGATGGTCCTTTCCAAGTCCCTCAAGGAGATCAAGAGATCAGACAAATCACACAGAGGCTAAGAGCCAGTTTCAAGGCACTTCAGCCTAATGGCATTCCAGGAAAGCACTCAAACCTCACGCTTAACCTTGAGTTTGAAGAGATGACATAATTGCAGGTCTGAACTCCAGCCCAAGCTTCCTTCTTGTTCCCTGAGCAAATAAGCCTGTTTATGTTACTGTGGTGGCCAAATGTTTTGTTGCCAAGGAGTTTGGCTTGGCTGCCTTTGAAGAGCCCTCTTCTCCCCTTGAGTATGAAGCCCCTATGTGCTCATAGGGTCAACTCAAAAAGAGTCCGGAGATGACAAGGGTTCACAGATCAACACAACGTCATGATTTCTCAGCTACAGCACACCTCAGCTGTTCTCGAATTACAACTCAGAGAAAAGCCTTATTTGTTGCCTGTGCACACCACCGCTGGAGAGGATTTGGAATTGGTGAATAATCATCCTGGCAAGTGATAACACTCTTCATCCAGAGCTGTGGTGGCGCAGTGGTTAGAATGCAGTATTGCAGGCCAACTCTGCTCACTGCCAGGAGTTTGATCCTGACCAGTTCAAAGGTTGATTCAGCCTTCCACCCTTCCGAGGTCGTTAAAATGAGGACCCAGATTGTTGGGGACAATATGCTGACTCTGTAAACCGCTTAGAGAGGGCTGTAAAACACTGTGAAGCGCTATATAAGTCTAAGTGCTATTGCTATTGCTATCCAAACATTACTCTTAAGGTAAAAAAAATAATAATCCAACAAATCCCTAACAGCCAGCCACTCACTTTAGGAATCTCTAGCCAGTGCCCAATAATACTAAACTGAATGGTGATTAATGATTCAATAGCACCTGGCTAACCTTGGCTGTTCAACTAAAAAACTAAGCAGTGTCAGATGCTGTAAAATCTTGGATGGGACACTACCAGCCATCCTAACTGTTCAGACAGGGAAGTCAACAAACAATCTAGAAAAAGAGAATGGCAAAACATTTCAGTGTTGCTTCCAAGAAAAGACTCATCCCTGTGTTATTTTTGTCAGGAGATGAATTAAACTGCTGAGGGCATCAAATATATGCCTCGCATAGCTTTTTCTGTTTGCTCTCTCTATTTCGTATTTCGTGAACCCAGAGTTCACACTGGAGGCATAAATGGCCAGACTCAAGTCATCCTACTTTCAAACACACGTTGTGCAAGAAATTATTCAGACACATTATGTTAGACAAGATAAACCAAATGTACCGGTACAGATAAGGCGAAACCTGGCTCAATAGCAGTAATTGTGAGTGGGATCTTGGAGTCCTAGTGGACAGTCACATAAAGATGGGTGAGCAGCCAAAAAAGCCAATGCAATCCTAGGCTTCATTAACAGAGAGATAGAATCAAGATCAGGTGAAGTATTAGTACCGCTTTATAAAGCCTTAGTAAGACCACACTTAGAATACTGCAGCCATTTTTGGTCACCATATTATAAAAAAGATGTAGAGACTCTGGAAAGAGCACAGAAAAGAGCAACAAAAATTATTAGAAGGCTGGAGGCTAAAACATATGAAGAACAGTTGCAGGAATTGAGTATGTCTAGTCTAGTGAAAGGAAGGACTAGGGGGTGACATGATAGCAGTGCTCCAATATTTGAGGGGCTGCTACAAAGAACCTATTTTCCAAAACACCAGAAGGCAGGACAAGAAGAAATGGATGGAAATTAATCAAGGAGAGAGGCATTCCATAATTAAGGAGAAATTTCTCCGGCAATTAGAACAATTAACCAATTAACTTGCTTTCAGAAGTTGTGGGTGCTCCATCATTGGAGGTTTTTAAGAAGAGATTGGACAGCCAGGAAGAATAGAGGGTCTCCTCCTTGAGGAGGGGGTTGGACTAGAAGACCTCCAAGATCCCTTCCAATTCCGTTTTTCTGTTATTCTGTTATGTGAAGACCTAACTCTTTGGAGAAAGCCCTAATGCTTGGAAAGGAGGAAGAAAAGAGCAGCATATTGAGTGGATTCAATTTCAGTTCAATTTCAGACAGGTGATTATGGGGAATATGTGATAATTAAGAATTGACACCGGCTTGGTGGCATATAATCAATCAGTTCTTATTAGTTAGCAATTTGATGGTAAATTACTAACCATGTTATCTAGCTTACCATGGTGGCGAACCTATGGCACGCGTGCCACAGGTGGCACGCATAGCCCTCTCTGTGGGCACGTGCTCCATTGCCATCCCCCCCCAGTCCTAGGCCAGCTGGCTTTTATAAAACCTTTTCGCTTTAGGCCTCCGCCACCGTGTGCCAAAAAAAAAAAAAGTTCAATCAATCAATCAATTTCAACTTCTCGCAGAAAAAAAAAGATCTCGCAAAGTTGGAATTGATTGATTGAACTTTTTAGTCCCACCCAGTCTGCCGTTACCACCAAAGCCACGCCCACCCACCCAATGCGCCACGCCCACCCAATTGGCCACACCCACCCAACGGGCCACACCCGCCCGGCACCCGACGATACATAAGTGGGTTTTGGGTTGCAGTTTGGGCACTCGGTCTCTAAAAGGTTCGCCATCACTGATCTAGCATGTTCCAAAGCACAGCCTTGAGTTAAAACTCCCCACTAACATATTCTTTTAAACATCCTTGAACTTGCCAGTGAACAAAGATGGTGCTTGCTTTCTCCTTTATGTTTCCTTCCATCAATGGAACAGGCAGAAGATCAGCCAGAGTATTTGTAGCACTTCCTTGGGACTGCATTCCCTGTTGTTCCAAGACACAGGAAGAATTAAAAAAAAAAAAAAAACCCGAGCTCAACTGTACAGGGAAGTGAGTCAGTCCAGAACTGAATAATTATATTAATTAATGAGACACTGGTGGGATAATGAATTTCCAGAGAGAATATAATCCACAAAAAGCAATCATTCATGTTCTCATTGTGTGATTGAGAGAGGCTGACAACAGCAAAAAGTTAACATAATGTCTTAATGGTTATTTTGTGAACATACAAATACTAAGAACCAAGTTAGGCTAGCAAGGACATAAAAGATATCTGATATCAACCTAATGATGCTAGCTAAGACATCTGATGGTTTGATGCTAATAATTACAGCTTTAATGAGAGTTAATCAATATAAAGATACTTGGTAATAACAAAATCCATCAGATATAGATTTAACAATGCTACGTCACATATTAAAGCACGGGTGTCAAACTCACGACGTCACGTGACGTGTCGCGACGTATCGAGACTTTTTTCCCATTGCCGGCAGTGGGGTGGGCGCGGTTTTAGCGTGACGCATCCGGCCCGCAGGCCAGCAGTTTGAAACCCCTGTATTAAAGGGTGAAGAGGAAATAGAAGGAGAAAATAGTGACTATTATAGCACTAAACTCTAACTCTTTTTTCTTCCAAGACCCATTCACCTATACTCACTCACTCATCCATTTCATGCTGTGAAATCTCAATTTTCCGGGATGATCAGAACATTCAGTATAGAGTCCGGTTTGAACCACACAAAAAAACAGTTCCTTCTTAAAAACCTAAGAGTTCTTAAAAACTCTAATGAACTCTAGGTCTTCTCTTTATGTTTAATGCTATAACAGCACAATGATTGATAATTGACAATGCAAGACAGCACTGGTTAAAAATTCAGGAATCAGTTTTGGGTACTGATTAAGGTGATTACCTAAACACAAGGAGACCGTGAGTGCTAATCCCACATTATGCATGGAAAACAGTGTGACTTTGGGCCAGTCACTCTCTCTCCCTCAGCCCAACTTAAGGTAAGAAGGGAAACTGAGAAAAAGAAGAAGGAGTATTAGGTATGTTTGTTGCCTTGAGTTGTATAAGTTGAGAGTTCAATCCTAGGCGGCAGCAGCAAATGTTTTTCTATCAGGGTGCAAAGAGAAAATGTCTGCTGTGAACTCTGCATAGGCATCAGGAAGGGCATCCGGTCAGTAAATGCTCAGCTCCATTCAGTTGCCCTGACTCCACTCCAAATAAGGGATTAAAGGGTTCATAAAAAATAGATAGGTAGGTAGATAGATAGATAGATAGATAGATAGATAGATAGATAGATAGATAGATAGATAGATAGATAGATAGATAGATAGATAGATAGATAGATAGATAGATAGGTAGGTAGGTAGGTAGGTAGGTAGGTAGATATAGATAGGTAGATAGGTAGGTAGGTAGGTAGGTAGGTAGGTAGATGATAGATAGATAGATAGGTAGGTAGGTAGGTAGGTAGGTAGGTAGATAGATAGGTAGATAGGTAGACAGACAGACAGACAGACATTCTTTCCTTTTCCTTACCTCCAGCTATACAGTTCATTAGCTTTCACTAGTTAATTGAGGGCGTATTTTTTTTAAAAAAAAACTATTTCAAATTGTGGGTGAAACAATGAAGTACCCTGCACTTACTATACAACATAGATAATATATGTGCTATGCATATGACTCTCAGCTAGCAAAGAAAGGAAGCTAGCTAGCTCTTAACATCTTAAAAACTATGCCACTTGTATAATGTAGTTCAGTGGACACTAATGTCAGATCATTTTCATTCAATGTTGACTTCTAGGGTTTCACAGAATAGCAGCTAATTATGACCAGACTATTTCTGTTCAGGAGAAATAGTGGACCTGTTTTGTTTCGTTTTCTAATGTGTTTGGCTTACCCTACCAACTTCCCTGTCGTGGGGAATAAATTATGAAGCAAACACTAACAATAGTTGGCAGTCTGTTTTTAAAAATTCCCAACCATTGAAATAAACAGGACTTTCTTGTGCCTGTCTATTCATTTGTTTGTTGGGTGTGTACATGTGCTTTTTAACTATGTTTAATTTGTCATGATAATTTTTACCAAAAGAGACGGAGACAGTGTCACTTTAACTTCATGCTCGTTTTGACATTTAAACAAACTTAATAAAGTCCTTTTGAATTTGGTCTGATAGCTAATATAAATAAAACAGTACGTGTAATCCCTCTGAAGCTGATGAACCAGACTCCCTCCCCAAATATGGCTTCGGTGCTTTTGACAAACAAGGTCGTCTAATTAGAGCTTGTAAATAAGATTATGGGGCTTTGAAAAGAGTAATTTACAAGTTTTTGCATCTGGGAAGAACAGCTTTTCTTAACTGCTGATTGTGCTGTCTCCCAGCTATATCAGAGATCCTTACTCTCAGAATATGTATGCAAACTTTGGAAAAGATAAACATGTCAAGCTATCAAAGACACATAAAATCTTTTTAAGATTTCCATCAGATTTAATGAGGCAGAAACAGTACACATGCTGGTTTTGTTTTAAGGACTGGTTTGTTAATAGCTGCTTGGCACTGGTATATTATTAATCAATTTAAGAAAAGGATAATGATGATACTAATACTGGTATTATTTCTAATATGCTATTGTAGAACTTTGCACAGATAAGATTGAAATCAAACACTAAACTACTGATAAAGGGGAAAAGGCACCTTCAGCATAGTAATATAAAAGGCTTTGAAAATGTCTAATTCCATTTCCAGCAGTTTCTCTTGCAACGTGAAATAGAAGCATTGATTAAATGTGCTGCATCCACACATTCATCCAATATGCTTAATCTAGTTAATGAATTAAGCTTTTTTCTGGGTGCTGGGGAAATCTATAGAACTGAAAGCTAATCCAGTAGGCTGAATTTGCAGTACATATTAGCTGCAAAAACAAAATAAAACAGAATCTCAAGATTCACGATAGCTTTCCGTAGTATTTTGAGTACAATATATATACTCCATATGCTGTGTGAACATAGTGATTAATCTGTCTTGGTAGATTAAATTACAATGGGGATTGTTTGGTTTGGTTTAATATTTAGCGTGGACTTAGTTTCTGGTTTGTAAACGAAGACTTAGCATGATTATATTATATTGCATTAATCCAGTCATAAATTTCATTTCAGAGACCATCTATTTTGTTGAGTGATAAAATACAGTCTGTGTTTCCTTTGTTTATTCTGACAAGACAGAGCTGATATTTTCTTCAGGATTGTGGAGTTTGGGCAATTGTGGTGGCAGGATTTTGTTGTTTAAGATACACTAAATTTGGCCTTAAAAAGTGACAGTTCTTGACTGATTCCACCTGGTTTAGATGCTAAACAGTCTTGTGTTATTACAAGCCCTAGTTAGGTTGGGCCTAGGTTCTGGTAAACTGTTAGGTTAGATTTGGAAATAAAAAAACAGTCCAAAACCAGGCACTTCTATACTATTGTCCAGAAAACTATGCTTATGAAATAAGCCCTTGGCAATATACACAATTAAAGTCTATCTTGACAAAACAATTTAGGCTGGATGTCTTAGGAACTTCAGAGATACCTGGAATATTAGGAGTTTTAAGAGACACTCTGTTCGAAGTGAAACTAACAATCCATTTTATAATAATTATTCTAAAAGGCAAACACTATATTGCTCTGTGGTCCAGATTTAATATGTTGAAGAATTGCTGAATGATTGTTTATTATTCATAGACCAGCATGGGACTGATCTAATGATGCATTTGTGTTATATATATATATATTTCTTTCTTTCATTCTCTTTCCCTTGATAGGTGGATAAAAATGCCAAATCCAACCTGAACCCGGAATGATTGTGTGACCGACCATAATAATTTCAATAGTGCAAACCTCTAGCTGTTTAGCATGGAGGCATGTGATACAGCCCTTCCTTCTCCCTATTAAAAATGTGAAACAAAGAGAAAGAAAACTTGAGGCAAAGAAATCTTGAGTCAGATAGATAGGTAGGTACTGTTGATAGGTAGCGGTAGGGGGAGAGAGAGAGAGAGAGAGAGAGAGAGAGAGAGATGATAGATGATAGATCAGTGATGGCGAACCTTTTAGAGACTGAGTGCCCAAACTGCAACCCAAAACCCACTTATTTATCGCCGGGTGCCAGGTGGGCATGGCCCACTGGGTGGGCGTGGCTGTGGTGGTCATGG
This sequence comes from Azemiops feae, assembly GCA_023970755.1. NCBI lineage: Eukaryota > Metazoa > Chordata > Lepidosauria > Squamata > Viperidae > Azemiops > Azemiops feae. The sequence goes on along the minus strand of JALGBA010004209.1, from coordinate 403,516 downwards.
CAGACTAGGTGGGTGTGGCCAAGGTGGGCGTGATCACCTCGATGTTGCTCGTGGGGACACCTGTGGGGGCCGGGCAGGGTTGGGGGAGATCCAGGGGGTCTCTGGCAGGTGGGGCGGTAGGCAGGAGGTTCGTCCTGCAGGATGAGGCGAGGCAAGGCGAGATAGGGCAGGGGTGCCATTGTCACAGGGCTAATACTACATATTAGAAGAAAATTAGAAGGGAAAATCTTTGCCTCTTAGGCTTTAATTTAAGCCATGGACTAAAAACAAAAAACCAGGACAAGGTATTTTAGATACTATATTTCTGATATTAAAACACAATATTTTTTCTGTAAGAGCAGGTTGATATTATTTGCATTAAGAAAGGTTAAAGGTGAGGCAAATTCTGAGGTTCTTTTTGCTTTGAGCAAAAAGAAAAAGAAAAAAGAAACTTCATAGCCAAACAATATTGCAAATATATGGAAACAGAATACCCAAATCAGATCGTTTTGATGTCAACACACCCCTTAGTATAAATATAGGTGGATGCTTGTGGTTTTCTTTAGGGAAAAAAAAGTAAACCTCTGTTTTGTTGATCAAGTAAAATGTCAAATCTAATTATTTAAACTAATATCCTACGGAAACCTTTATGAAAATCGGGATTGCTCTGCAGGTGGGCACAATGATTTGCAAGGCCAAATGTGGTTCAGGCTGCTAGATGTCAACAGAATTTTATTAACAGAATTAACCCTACTGTTCATTATGGGCTTGTGTAGGATTTCATCGGTATATTATTATTTTAAGACAGTAAATACATATGATGAGCCAGTTTAGTGTAGCAGTTAAGCTTACAAAATGCTACAAAGTGGACCTAAGAATAACATAGGAATAGGAAGATGGCATCCTGCAGTCAGCTTTTACAGTTTGACATGCAATCAGAAAGATAGGAAACAAGATAGGAGATAGAGAGAGAGAGAGAGAGAGAGATAGGCAGGCAGACAGACAGACAGACAGACAGAGAGAGAGAGAGAGAGAGAGAGAGAGAGAGAGAGAGAGAGAGAGAGAGAGAGAGAGAGGAGATACATAGATAGGATATATAGAAAGATAGGAGACTTGAACACTGGGCACTATCTAACAATATGAAATTCAACATAGATAAAAGTAAGGTTTTACACTTAGGTAAGAAAAACCAACAGTATAGGTACAGGCTAGGTGAAATCTGGCTTAATGCCAGTAATTGAGAGAGGGATCTTGGAGTCCTAGTGGACAATCACTTAAATATTAGCCTGCCGTGTGCAGCAGCCGCCAAAAAAGCCAATGCAATCCTAGGCTGCATTAACAGAGGGATAGAATCAAGATCACATAAGTGTTAATACCACTTTATAATGCCATGGTAAGACCACACTTAGAATACTGCATCCAGTTCTGGACACCACAATACAAAAATGATGTTGAGATTCTAGAGAGAGTGCAGAGAAGAGCAACAAAAATGATTAGGGGGCTGGAGGCTAAAATATATGAAGAACAGTTACAAGAATTGGGTATGCCTAGTCTAATAAAAGGAAGGACTGGAGGGACATGGTAGCACTGTTCCAATATTTGAGGGGCTCCTCTAAAGAGAAGGTGATCAAACTATTTTCCAAAATACCAAAAGGCAAGACAAGAAACAATGGTTAGAAACTAACCAAGGAGAGAAGCAACCTAGAACTAAACAGAAATTTACTAACAATTAGAGAGCAATTAACCAATGGAATAGCTTGCCTTCAGAATTGGTGGGTTCTCCATCACTGAAGGCTTTCAAAAAGAGACTGGACAACCATTTGTCTGAATTGATATAGGGTCTCCTGCTTGAGCAAGGGGTTGAGCTAGAAGACCTCAAAGGTCCCTTCCAACTCTATTGTTCTATTCTAATCCTAAGAAAACTGAAGCCAAGTTTCCTCCCTTCTGTTTCACAGGCAGATGTCACAGCTTGAGGGCCTGTAAAATGAGCTTATTCACAACATGGAGAAGAAAAGTATCCCTTCAACCATTTGTGAGCCCAGACGGTGAGAACGGATATGCTGAAGTGGTGTCCGGCATATTTAGATGTGCTTTTTCCTCAACCAGTTCATCCTGCTGGCAAATTGTCTACTTTCAGAAGAAATTTCCATCATCCTGGCCAACTGCAAAAGAAACTTGAGGTAGAAGGAATATAAATATTTATTTTATTTGCTAACAGTTGCTAGTTCTATCCGATTCTTTTTTGCAGCTGTGTATCCAGTTCATTGGACATACAGGTGAAGAGACCCTTGTTGCTTGATTGGAACATGTGTACTGGAAATACAATTTTGGGAGATCACTGCTCACAGGAGGCAGTAAAAACAGAATAATTAAGAACACAAATCAATATCAATTGTATATAGCTAGCATCTGCTATGGAAGAGGAGAGGAGAAATGCTATTGAAATTGATTGTGTCATATTATTATTTTGAAGTTGCTGGATTCATGTTGTCTTTTTTTATCTACAGATTAAATTATTGGACTTAGCATTATTTATATTAAACTTATATTTTACTTTATCTTTCCCCTTTCTAGAAAGGGCAATGGTCTTAAAATTCCTAAACCACCAAAGCCACAAGTTGAAAAGCAAATAAATGGAATACACATGAAATTTCAAACTGTGTTAGGGAGAAAAGCCAATTAAAGAGATGCAAAGCCTCGGTTAAACAAACTTAAACTCTGGTTATTTATTTATTTGTTTTAATTCCAAGTGTCAAGTATTGCAAGGCTGGGCCTCTTATACTTTTGATGCCCATTCAAAAATATTCTCTTTGCTTCTCTAGTGCATTTCTATTGATGGGCCCTAAAATCTAAGATCCTGAAGTTGAAACTCAAATACTTTGGCCACCTAACGAGAAGGAAGGACTCACTGGAGAAGAGCCTAATGCTGGGAAAGATGGAGGGCAAGAGAAGAAGGGGACGACAGAGAATGAGGTGGCTGGATGGAGTCACTGAAGCAGTAGGCCTGAGCTTAAATGGACTCCAGAAGATGGTAGAGGACAGGAAGGCCTGGAGGAACGTTGTCCATGGGGTCGCGATGGGTCGGACACGACTTCGCAACTAACAACAAAATCTAAGAACAAAGATTTCTGCCTTCTACACTTTTACCACAGTAAAGGTGCTTTCGTGAACAAAGTACTTGCTTTTCTATTTTTGTTTTCGTGTTTTACTGCATGTTGTTTTGTTCTTGTATATCTCTTGAAATTTGCTGTAAGAAAAGTCGCTAAAGGCCTACGGAGCGCTGTTGCCTGCCTACCGAAGTGGTACCTATTTATCTACTCGCATTTGCCTACTTTTCAAACTGCTAGGTGGGCAGGAGTTCTCACTACACAAAAAAGAACGTAAAAATCCAAATTGAGCCATACAAAACCAATGCTGCAAAAGGGTGCAATTATGAATTTTTATGAGGGCTAGTGGTACAAAAAGATGAGGAAAAGGTGATGGTGGGATTCCAGAATTCCACAGCGGGACCAATATGGTCATGAAGTTGCAATTTAGGATCATATTGAAAATGGACCCTGCAGACTGAGGGCAAATCTGCACTGCCAGATCGTACTGGCCTGAGTACAGGTCCCTAACAACGTCTGGGGGACAGGCATGGGCAATGTTATCTTCTCTTTTCCCACAACCCATATGACTATGACCCCTCACCCATGATTTCCTGCTACAGCAAGGGTGTCAAACTGCCGGCCCGCGGGCCGGACGCATCATGAGGAAACCGCGCCCACCCTATTGCCAGCAATGGGGAAAAAGCTCCGATACGTTGTGCGACATCACGTGACATTGCGAGTTTGACATGTCTGTGCTACAGGGTGAAAGTACAATATCTTCTGGCTTATGCCAATTTAAGGTTCACTGCCTGATTGGGCTGCTGAACATTACTTTCTTCTAAATAGCCTCTTGCTGCTGGGTCTGTGGTCACTTGCCTGCCTCTTCCAGTCTCTGCAGCAGCTACTGTTACCAATGGTACGGTAGAACCACAATAGTTGTACCATTTGCCAGACATGCAAAACATCAGAGGGTCAAAATCTGGCAGATTTTTTTAGTTATTTTTTTTCTGGTCCTTCCTTCCTTCCTTCCTTCCTTCCTTCCTTCCTTCCTTCCTTCCTTCCTTCCTTCCTTCCTTCCTTCCTTCCTTCCATCCATCCATCCATCCATCCATCCATCCATCCATCCATCCATCCTGGTGATGTAGAGATTAGAATGCAGTACTGCAGGCTATTTCTGCTGACTCCCAGTTGACAGCAGTTTGGCAATTCAAGTCTCACTGGCTCAAGGTTGAGTCAGCCTTCCATCCTTCTGAGGTCAGTAAAATGAGGACCCAGATTGTTGGAGGCAATAATGCTGACTCTGTAAACCACTTAGAGAGGGCTGTAAACAGTGGTGGGATTCAAATATGTGAACAACCGGTTCTCTGTCTGGATGCCGCTTCCAGAAGTCCATTTTGGGCCTGGGCAACAAAAAATTTGCTACCAGTTCTGCCGAAGTGGTGCGAACCGGGTGAATCCCACCACTGGCTCTAAAGCACTATGAAGCGGTATATAAGTCTAAGTGCTATTGCTATTGCTATTGCTATTCCTTCCTTCCTTCCTTCCTTCCTTCCTTCCTTCCTTCCTTCCTTCCTTCCTTCCTTCCTTCCTTCCTTCCTTCCTTCCTTCCTTCCTTCCTTCCTTCCTTCCTTCCTTCTTACCATGCTCTGCTTCCTTATTTTTTTCAGTTACTTGAGGTAGAAGGAAGGAAGTTACCATATTTGTTCCATGGGAGTAGCAGTCTTTTAGTTTTTGCTACAGGAGCCAAGCCAAGCTATGGCCTCACAGAAAATGTGTAAGAGAGAGATGTCCAGGTATGTGAGCATGGCAGTAATTTTGGCCTCTTCCACTTTTTGTTAAGACAAGTTAGATGCGAGATCCAACGGATGAGAACAGATTGGGATAGATTTATGTAGATTTGCATACTTTCTGCTTTGTTTTGCACACAGAAATTTAAATTTAAATATCATTAACAAACATATCCCATCTTTAAAGAAGCCATCCCCATTCAGTGTTAAGAGAATGGGCATATAGATTTATGAAGTCCCTCTTGCTATTCCTTTTCTATGGATTAAAAAATAATGGTCTTTCATAGGAGAAATCCACTTGAAACAATGTCTTAACACAAAAACGATTGAACACACAAGGATCTAAATTTAAATATTTATAGGAAAATGACATCTGCACTGTATCAGTAAAACATGGTATTTCATTCAGGTTTGTGAAGGAATGCATCAGCTTGTTTCATTCAATTTTTTAGGGGTCTTTTCGGGAGTTAATTTTTCTACTAATATGGTTTAGATTTTTTTTTTTTAAGCTTTGTGAAAGAAGTCAAGCACTTTTGTCTATATTACATGACATAAGGTTATAGAAGGAACAGGAAAGGATGTGTATTTTAGATACTGCAGTCTGGTTTCTATCTGATGTACTTTTAGATGTTAATGCTAGTATGCGCTCAATCAAAAATATGACTGATATTTAACTAACGTCGTGAAAAAGCACCATACGTTCTCTAGCTAACTTGCAAGGCAGAGATTTGCATTTAAGGCTAAGTCACGAGTTAGAACAGGATTAGCAACCTTTTAGAGCAGACATGTCAAACTCGCGACATCACGTGACGTCGCGCAATGTATCGGAGCTTTCTCCCCATTGCTGGCAATGGGGTGGGCGCGGTTTCCCGGTGACACATCCGGCCCGCGGGCTGGCAGCTTGACACCCCTGTTTTAGAGTGTCATTGTCCAATACAATACTGTCCAGTGGTTTAAAGACGATGGAGAAGATCTGAGCTCTGGCAGTTCGAGTCCTAGCACCGCATGACGGGGTGAGCCCCCATCACTTGGTTTCTGCCAACCTAGCAGTTCAGAAGCATGCTACATGCAAGTAGATAAACAGGTACCACTTCAGTGGGAAAAATAACAGTGCTTGTGTGGAACCCAAATGGTGTCGGACATGCCCGAATGTGAGGTAAGATCGGTGGAGGGAAAAAGCCCCAGATGCAGAATGCTGTTATCCATTCTGAGAGAGGAGCTAGCTCACCCTCTGGGGTGCACTTCTGGATAGTGTGCAAGCATAAACCGAATGGACTAGCCATCGTAGGCAGCCAAACAACTAGTCTGTGTTAACACTGTAGCCTCCTGGCTAATGTGCCATCACCATTTGCTAAATAAATGAACAGTACAATGCAAACACGTCAGTTACAAAGAGGGAAAAACAAAGCCATTTTTAAATGGCTGATTTAGTGAGGTTTAAGTGATTTCACCTACAAAATTGCATGTATAGATAGTCCCCAACTTACAACCACAATTGATTCCAAAATTTCTGTTCCTAAGTGGGACAGTTGCTAAGTCAATTATACCCCATTTTACGATCCTTCTTGCCACAGTTGTTAAGTGAATCACTGCAGTTGTTAAGTTAGTAACCTGGTTGTTAAGTGAATCTTAACAACATCCCCATTGACTTTGCTTGTCAGAAAGTTGCAAAAGGGGATCACATGTCATAAATGTGAGTCAATTGCCAAGTGTCTGGATTTGGATCACGTGACCATGGGGATGCTACGAAGGTCATAAGTGTGAAAAACAGTCATAAGTCACTTTTGCCAGGGCTGTTGTGACTTTGAAGAGTCACTAAATGACCTGTTGTAAGTCGAGGACTCCCTAAAATACGTCTCAAGTGACTTCATGAAAGAACACCCATATTTTGTGAATTTAAATGGTCTTTTAATGTTCTTGTGGTTTCTCCCAAAGCTAAACATTTAGACTGGATTTGGCATTTCTATCCAACTATCAAGTCCTTCGCAAAGACCTGGGATGGGCAGATATTGTTGCTTGAGGGTCTTAAAGGTATTGTCGCAGGATGTAAGCTGCTCTGAGTAAAGCTGCCTTTAGCAATTGACTGACGATGATTTTGTCAGCGGCGCTCAAGATGTTTTGAGATTGCACCCAAGGCCCCTATCACCACTGGTACTTTCATTGCTTTCTTTAGCCACAGATGTTCCACTTCTATTTGCAGGTCTTTATATTTTGTGATTTTACCCAGTTCTTTCTCTTCTCTTCTGCTGCTCTAGGTACTGCCCCATTATTATTGTTATTATTTCAAGCTGGAGTTCCATTTACACAATTCAGAGATGCCGGCGGCACCTTGACATTCACAGGCATGGTGTTTTTAAGCCCTGGTTTAGTGGCACGAGTACAAGATTTGCTAGGCACATCCTATACGAAACATGGTGGCGCAGTGGTTAGAATGCAGTACTGCAGGCTAACTCTGCCCACTGCCAGGAGTTCAACCCTCACTGGCTCAAGGTTGACTCAGCCTTCCAGCCTTCCGAGGTTGGTAAAATGAGGACCCAGATTGTTGGGGGCAATATGCTGACTCTGTAAACCGCTTAAAGAGGGCTGTAAAGCACTATGAAGCGGTATATAAGTCTTAGTGCTATTGCTATCACACTTCTCCAGGTTTTTCCCACACATGCAGAAGGACAAATGAACCAAAATGTAGTTATTCTTTACCCAATTCATAGCCTGTTTATGTGTGTGTTATGTCTTTATGTGTTTATGTGTGTGTTATGTGTGTTATGTGTTGTTGATGTGTGTGTTATGTGTTATGTGTTATGTGTTTGGGCTATTTTATTTTTCACCACTCTCTCCCCCCTCCCCCCATGATCAGGGGCAATATTTGAAGGAAAAAAGGCAGCATCTATGACCCTGACATGACATACTTTGGCATCCTTCCCGTCCAACTTTAATTTGTTTTAAGCAAGATGGGAAGGAGAAAAATTGGCATACTATTAAACAAAGTTCCAATTTCCAGGATTACTCTCATTTCCAAAATCTCCTCTGGGATTAATCTAGATGCTTATCAATAGGGGACGAAAAGTATAGATTTGCTCAATGCCTTCTTTGGAGCTGTGCCCAGCATTTGCCCAGAAAAATGCCTAGAGCCCATTTATTCATCATTTGGTGGTAGGAAAAAACCCAAATAGATAAAGATAAGCACACTATGGAAGTCTAGATCAGGGATCTTCAAACTTGGCAGCTTTAAGACTCGGGGACTTCAACTCCCAGAATTCCTCAGCCAGCATGGCTCAGCTTGGAAACTCTCCCTTTCCCCTCAGCATGGCTGGCTCAGGAATTCTGGGAGTGGAAGTCCACCAGTCATAAAAGAGCCAAGATTGCCTACCCCTGGTCTCTAGATGATCTGCAGAAAAGCGTTCCAGCAACACAATTGCCTTCTCGCAAAATGTATTTTGCGAGAGTGCTCCTGATTTGCTTTAAAATAGCAACATTTGGGTATCGGCCCAAAAACGTTGCCTTCTTTTGGTCTGAAGTGTAACTGTGTTCAGCTGGACCTGGTTGTTAAGTCTCCAAGTAATGAGCTAGTTTGGTTAATTCCCAATCCCTTGGAGTCATAATATTTATATCATAATAAAAGCCTGTGCAGCTGTAAGGTACTCAAGACTTGTGTATGAAGTTGTTGTCGGAAAAATAAATGGAAGAAGGTGTGTTCGCTGTCTTGAATTACTTGTAAAAACAATATGGGTGGAATACTGTACAAATGAATAAATAGCTTCAGGGAACATTCATCAACGTACAGATGACCTTTGTTGAAGGACTGCCCATTTAGCAAACTTATGATGGCCCTGAACAGGTATCTGACTGATCCTCAAAATTTTGGCTTCACCCAAATGTTCCAGCATTTTGCAGTCAAATGACAGCCAGCTTCCCACAAGCAAAGTCAATGGGGGGGAAATTACAGGAAGTCAAAAATTGTGGCCACACGATGTCCTCGTGTCAACGCTGCTAACATTGGATGTTCTTGCTTTGACAACATATGGAGATGCAGCCTTTTTCTTTCTTATGCTTTACTCTTAGAATTAGTGATCCTGGGGGAGGGGGAGGAATGTGATGGGAGTTAGTTAGACATAACAATATTGTAATAGTGTGTGAATTCAGAGCGTTTGTAATAAGAGATGATAAGGCATGGCGGGATGAAGAACTGGGTGGAAATCCAGCATTTCAAACTAATTGGAGAATGTAATTTATGACTGTTAGTTGTAGGAGGGAATTGTGCTTTGATCTATGTGCTGAGGGGAGGGGAAGTCAGATTTTGGCTTGGACTATGTAAGTGCCGATATGTTGCTGCTTGAATAAAGATTCCTTAAGGTAAACAATGCCTCGAAGTTCTTTGAAGAGTTTCATATGTTGGAACCATAACACCTTGCTTAACAACCCATGGCAATTCATTTAACAGGAACTGGGGACTGCTGGAACTGCTGGAGTTACTGATCCCAATTATCATCATTAAGTGAGGACTATCCGTGGAATCATACTGTAGAACAAAAGGGTTGGAAGAGATATTGCAGGTACTTCAGTCCATTAAATCTGACTTGTAAGAGAGCCAATTTTGTGTAGTGGTTAAGGCTAGAAACTGGGTGTCTGTGAATTCTAGTCCTGCCTTAGGCAGGAAACCAGCTTGGTGACCTCGGCTCAGTCACTTCCTCTCAATCCTATAAATAAGGCCACGGCACACCAGTTCCAAAATCTTGCCAAGAAAACTGCATTGCCCATGCCGTCACCAAGAGTCAAAAACTGACATGAGGGCACAATAAATAAATCTGATTCACAGGTTGCATAGTTTACCTAATGCAGGAATCTTCTATTATAAAGGGTGCTGTGAGATCCTTTAAATCGCTGCTGAGGAAATGGCCATTGTTTCATTATATATATATATATATATTCCCCTTTATTTTTCTCCTTTTTCTAGTTCAAACATTGTCAGGTATTAAAAAGAAACAATTACTGTTCATGGCAGGAGGTCCTGAAATACATGGATTGTTTAAAGAAAGCTCGAGCTATCATTACATCTCGTTTTTCAGCAAGCTACATACGGACCGGTAAAGGCACAGCTAACCATGTTTCAAATCCCTCCTGCTTTTCCTGGCTGTTAAAGGTCATGGCAGAACAGACAGTGATGGCATCGTATCAGCCTGGAGAGAGAGTCTCCAGGAATAGCAGGGATCATGTGAGATACACAGTTTGAATAAATGGATCTAAAATCGTTTCCTGCACACATACCCCTAAAAAAAAAAGCAACAGATCTAATATAGGGTTTTTGCAACCCAGAACCGATACTTCCTGTAATTTATTATGTAGCCACTGTCAGTCAGATGAGTTGAATAACTGAGCTTCACGTTTGATATACAATGCATCTATCGGGGCTAATTTATAGCTGATGGTAAAGCTGGCAAACAGATAATGGAAGATAGACCACTGATAAACATTTATAAGGATTATAATATAGTATACTGTAATATCTCTAATAAAAATACATATAGGACTCTCTCTTTCTCCACCCAACTTACCTCACAGGGTTGTTGAAGAGAGGAAAATAGGAGTTGGCTATGTTTGCTGCTTTGAGTTATTTATAAAAATAATAAAAGCTGGAAATAAATAGATAGATAGATAGATAGATAGATAGATAGATAGATAGATAGATAGATAGATAGATAGATAGATAGATAGATAGATAGATAGATAGATAGATAGATAGATAGATAGATAGATAGATAGATAGATAGATAGATAGATAGATAGATAGATAGATAGATAGATAGATAGATAGATAGATGGAAGGAAAAACAAGAGGACACATATTTCCATAAAATCGGCAGCAATAATTTAGGTTTAATTTTGGCTGCTGTAATGATTAAAGCTGTACGGTTATTAAAGGAACAAGCAGCAGATATATTTCCTCAATGAACATATTTAAAACATAATTGCTGTATTTTAGGGGTGATCCTTTGGCTCTTAGAGCTAAGTTAAGTTTAAAGGGAGAATCAAGTTTCTTCCCTCATTTTTTTTTTTTTTGCCTTCCCATCACGGTCTACACTAGGAATGTTGTGTGCTTTTCAAAAACGTCTTTAAGTCCACATTCTGTTTTTGGCCTTCGGTTCCTTACTGTTCATGTTCTGTAATCTTGAACTGTTGGAATACACTTCTCACTAAGAGCAGAGGAACAGCCGGAAGTTTGAGCACAGTCTTTGCTGACACTGGTTATTATAGTTAATAATCATATTTTGATTATTAACAATCTTACAGGAAGTCTGAGTAGAATTGTACGCATTGCGGACACTGAATTCGTCACATCACAGAGTTTGTTTTCTTCTTTAATCTTTGGGTTGATTTATGCTCTGCAGTCTTCGCCACAACTGACACCAACGCCCCAGGAAAGGTCCTTTAAAGAGATAGAGGCTTTCCGTTGGAACTTGTGACACAAATCAAAAGTGGCCTGTTTTCTCTTGAGAGAGATTCTTCTTTTAAAAGACACCAGCAACACATTCATGAAAGCAAGGAGGAGGGGGGGAAACCTTCAATGCAGTAAAAATAGCCCGTGGCCATCATTAGAATTTCATGCTTGACTGTTTAGTAGCTGTAATGATTGGCCCTGAGCTCAGGCTCTCGCATCTGAATGGAAAGTAAAACAAAATATTTGTGTCCCTTTGTTGCTACAAACAGGCTCCTCTTTTAAATATTGATAACGATTCCAACATCTGCTTAGTAAAATGCTCTTGCACATTTGGCAGAATGATTCTAAAATGAGGCTTCAGGAGTTTTGTGGCTCTTGAATGGTTTCCATCGCCATGTAGATAGAGGTGTCAGGGTTCCAACTGATGAACCCAACCAAGCAAAGGCCTTTGAGACATTCCGATCTCTTAATGTAAAACGTTATTGAGTACAGTTTCTGGGTGTGCAGCTGACGAGTAGGCTGGCTTGGTCACTCAACAGTGAGAAACTGGCGAAGCGGGCACAGCAGCGCCTGCATTTTCTGCATCGCATGAGAAAAGCACGCCTTCCTTCCCCTGTCCTGACTACGTTCTACAGGGGGACGATCGAGAGCATCCTGTCATACAGCATCACAGTCCGGTTTGGAAGCATCCCTGCTTCAGACAGGAAGGCGGTGCAGAGAGTGGTGAGGATGGCCGAAAAGATCATTGGCAGTTCCCTCCCTCCCATCTAGGACATAGCACAGAAGTGTTGCTTGAGCAGGGTCCGTAAGATTATCTGGGACACTACAAATCCTCTTCACAACCTGTTTTCCTTGTTACCTTCTGGGAGGAGGGGGCTTCGTGGTATCCGAAGCAGAACATCCAGATTCAGCCATAGTTTCATTCCATACAGCATTAACCTTGCGAACTCTCAAGCTTCCTCCTTGCGTTATATATTCAAGATGGACAGTATTTAATATTTATTTGCTATGTATATGTAGGAGTGTGGGTCTATACATATGTTGTACATAGTGTGTTTAGGTGTGTGTCATGTATGTGTTTCACCTTGAGAGTGGGCAACTAAATTTCATTTTTGATGTGTGCCATTGTACCCACAGTAAAAAAATGACAATAAAGGTTATCTTATCTTATCTTATCTTATCTTATCTTATCTTATCTTATCTTATCTTATCTTATCTTATCTTATCTTATCTTATCTTATCTTATCTATCTTACCTTACCTTACCTTACCTTACCTTACCTTACCTTACCTTATCTTATCTTCATCACTTCAGCACTAATGAAAGGAAAACCAGCTCTGGCAAGACGCCTCCCAAACCCATATTAGTAAAAGCATTGAATTCTCCTTCCTCCGTCTGGGTTGCCCAATCAAATAGAAAAATATCGTTATGAGAAAGCATCTCTAAGTCTGGCCAAACACCTGGTGTAACGTCCTTGAGTCTCACGGTCTGGCTTCTTAATCTTTGAAGTCTGCATTCCAAACCTCTCTCCTCCCCACAAGTTGGTTGGCAAGCTGAGAAGCAATATTTGTCGCACCAGCAAAACCGTGCTTCAAAACTTGACGGGAGACTTTGATTGATCATTTACTTCCGTGAGGACAGAACCTGGCCACAGCTTCCACCAAAATTTCACCTATTGGTGGAGCATATTTGTCCATATGATAAACTGCAAAACAGGTATTGCAGTGGAGCCCAAAATTTCTGTTGCTAAATGAAACATTTGTTAAGTGATTTTTCCCCCATTTTACGACCTTTCTCGCCACAGTTGCTGAGTGAATCACTGCAGTTGTTACGTTGGTAACACGGTTGTTAAGTGGATCTGGATTCCCCGTTGACTTTGCTGGTCGGACGGTCGCAAAAGCTGATCACGTGACCCTGGGACACCGCAACCGTCATAAATATGAACCGGTTGCCATATGTCCGAATTTTGATCCCATGATCGTGGGGATGCTGCAACGGTCATGTGAAAAACAGTCTTAAGTCACTTTTTTTCAGTGCTGTAGTAACTTTGAACTGTCATTAAATGAACTGTTGTAAGTCAAGGACAATCTGCACAACAGCTTGTAGCTAAATATTCTGGATACTTTGCATTGATTTGCAGAGCAATCCTATGCATGTTCACTCAGAAAAAAAAAAATTCTGCTGAAAACAATGGGACTTATTCCCAAAAATGTGTGCATAAAAGTCCTTTTTGCTTTGCTTTGCTTTGTTTTAGGATAAAGAGATCAGACCAGTGGTGGGATTCAAATATGTGAACAACCGGTTCTCTGTGTGGATGCCACTTCTGGAAGTCCATTCTGGGCCTGGGCAACAAAAAATTAGCTACCGGTTCTGCCGAAGTGGTGCGAACCGGCTGAATCCCACCACTGGATCAGACCTAGGCGCTTCCAGAATGTACTAATGTACTAGAAAATGTGATTGTAAAATTCTCAGTTGCTGGAGATATGTATAGTATCTTTAATAGAAGAGAATATACATAGCTCAGATTGAACTGTGGGCTTCTTGGTGCTCTCTAAACTTGATCGTTTGTCTGCAGACGTTTCATTACCTGACTAGGTAATATGATCAGCGCACTGATGATGTTACCTAGTCAGGTAACGGAACATTTACAAGAAAGAATTCCACCTGAGTTATTTAGCTCAATCAAACTTAATACTTTGAAGAATTGCTGTTTATTCCAATAGTTATGCCAAGCCTTATATCTTCATTAGATCCTCCATCTACTTTTCAAAAGCTAGCAGATCCACGATGCCAAAATTGCACAACCACTAAATGGCACCAAACCCTCTCTAAACTCTTGATTGCTATCAAATGAACATCCAGATTTTTGCCTCCCAGATCTGGTAAACCTACTTTGTGGCAACAGGTAGATTGAATAGGGCCATAAAATTATCTAGGGCTACCAAAAATCCAGTTACCATTAGATGGCAACAGAGAGTTTTATCTCTTTGCACCCTAACTGGGGAATCCGTCTTTAACTATATGAAGTTCAAGTCTTTTGAAGACAATTCTGTTGCACAGGGAGTTCTCAACTTATGACCACAATTGAGACCAAAATTTACGTTGCTAAATGAGGCGTTTGTTAAGTGAGTTTTGCCCCATTTTACAAATTTACTTTTTTGCCACCGTTGTTAATTGAATCACTGCAGTTGTTAAGTTAGTAGCATGGTTGTTAAGTGAATCTGGCTCCCCCGTTGACTTGGCTTGTCAGAAGGGGATCACGTGACCCCAGGACAGGGCAACCGTCACAACTAGGAGTCACTTGCCAAGCATCTGAATTTTGATCACGTGACCCTGGGGATGCTGCAACAGTCGTAAGGCTGAAAAACGGTCATAAGTTACTTTTTTCAGTCCCGCTGTAACTTTGAACCATCACTAAGTGAACGGTTGTAAGTCAAGGACTACCTGTATGGCACAAGAAAGGTCCCAGTTAATCACGTAATTGCTTTGGATCGGAGATGTTCCTTTGATGAGCATTGCAGAAATGTTTTTTTTTTCATTCCTTAAGAATCAAAGATGTTGGTGACTGAGGTGGAATCGCCACGGGCTAGAAAAGTTCACACAAAAACTTTGCCTATGGCAAGAGTGAGGATGCTTACAGAGGAAACTTTCGTACTACAACTGGCGTACCTTACTTATGGGATTTCGGGCCGGAAGGGAGAACTACAAGGGTAATTGCTTAGGGCAGGGGTCCCCAAACCCCGGGCCGTGGACCAGTACCGGTCCGCGGCATGCTAGCAACCGGTCCACACAAACAAGCAAAGCCCCATCTGCGGGATGCAGGCAACACACAAAACCACGCACTCTCCGGTCCACGGAAAAACCTCTCTCCACGGAACCGGTCCCTAGTGCCCAAAAGGTTGGGGACCTCTGGCTTAGGGAGTTCCCTCTTCTGAGCTTCCTGCTTTGGTGATCACACCGTGTTTTCCCCGAAAATAAGCCCTAGCTTGAAATTTACACCTGCGCCTAATATAAGCCCTACCCCCAAAATAAGCCCTAGTTTTGGGGCGAGGTACACACGTAAAAATCAAGCTAGGGCGGGGGTGGAGGGGTGGAGCTGCCCCATGCGCCAGGCCCCCGCTTATCTTTAGGACTGTTTCAGCCAGGCCCCCTCCATGCCCTGACATCTGTCGTGCTGCTCCTGCGTTCTTCTCGCTGCTTGCGCTGCCACTCACAGCAGGACGGTGCCGCGAGTGGTGGCAGCAGCGCAATTGGTGCAACAAGCCACACCGTCACCTGCCGCGAGTGGCGGTGGCGGCACGATGCGCCATGTAGCGTGCAGCCACAAGCGGCCTCAGAAGAACTGGGGCAGCAGTGCGACTGGTGCCGGGGCATGGGGGACCCAGCTGCAGCGGTCCTAATGTAAGCAGGTAAGACATCCCCCGAAAATAAGACCCGGTGCCTCTTTTGGAGGCCAAATATATATATATATATATATAAGACCAAGTCTTTTTTGGGGGGGGAACACGGTAGCAATCACACCACATAGTTTGACTTGAGCTCCCGAAACTACACAACCCCAGGAAATGTGATCGCACGGTGGATAATCTTGAAAACCTCTTCAGGTAGAATGAGGAGAGAAGCCCAGTCTTTTACTTTGCTTTACCGAAGAGAACGGCTGTTTGATCGACACGCAGGCAGAAAGTAGCACCAGCAGCTGAAAAATAAAAGGCAATGAAAGAAAGAACTGGCGCTCCGAAGCAGCCATCTGCACATGAAGATCCATGCTGGACCAGGAACTGTTCACACAGACTGAACTGGGACACACATTCAGCTGTGCACCCTTCCAATCTGTTCACGCCTGCAGGTACAAATAAGAGTTCTAAATCCACCCGTATATTTATTTGCTTATTATCAAATTTATAGGGCCCCCCCATTCCCCCAACCCACCCCTCAGGAGGTGACTCTGGGTGACGAGCGACAATCCAACAAACCGGTAAAATAGATAAAATAAAATGACTGGAAACCATTATGCAACAACTATGAAAAGATCTTTAAAACCATTAAAAAATATAAAAGGAGAGCCAAAACCCTAGGAAAAAAAACCGCCCCCCCCTCCGAAAAAAATCTACTGGATCTGGTGGAACAGAGAGCTGAAACTGGGTACAAATCTCAAATATCCCAGTCAACATCAGCACATTGAATTGGACCTGGAAACAAACCGGTAACCAAGGCAGAAGCACAGGTGTGACATGCATTTTGCCACGCTTAATGGCTCATGCCGCTATACAGGTAGTCCTCGACACAACAGTTCAAAGTTACAACGGCACTGAAAAAAGTGACTTATGGCCATTTCTCACACTTACGACCGTTGCAGCATCCCCAGGGTCACGTGATCAAAATCCAGATGCTTGGCAACTGACTCCTAGTTGTGACGGTTGCCGTGTCCTGGGGTAACACAATCCCCTTCTGACAAGCCAAGTCAACAGGGGAAGCCAGATTCACTTAACAACCGTGTTATTAACTTAACGACTGCAGTGATTGGCTTAACAACGGTGGCAAGAAAAAAAAAACGTAAAAGGGGGCAAAATTCACTGAACAAACGTCTCATTTAGCAACATAAATTTTGGGCTGGGTCATAGGTCGAGAATTACCTGTATTTTGCACTAGTTGAAGTTTCACGTGATCCCGGGACACTGCAACTGTCATAAATATGAGTCAGTTGCCAAGTGATCACATGACCATGGGGAGGCTGCAACGGTCGTATGAAAAATGGCCATACGTCACCTTTTTCAGTGCTGTTGTAACTTTGAATGGTCACTAAATGAACTGTTGTAAGTCGAGGACTACCTGTAAAGCGGCATGAGCCGTTAGGCGTGGCAAAATGCATGTCACACCTGTGCTTCTTCCTTGGTTACCGGTTTGTTTCCAGGTCCAATTCAGCTGCCAAAAAAGCCAACACAGTGTTAGGCTGCATCAACAGAGGGATAGAATCAAGATCACATGAAGTGTTAATACCACTTTACAATGCCCTGGTAAGGCCACACTTGGAATACTGCATCCAGTTTTGGTCACCACGATGTAAAAAGGATGTTGGGACTCTAGAAAGAATACATAGAAGAGCAACAAAGATGATTAGGGGACAGGAGGCTAAAACATATAGGGAACGGTTGCTGGAATTGGGTATGTCTAGTTTAATGAAAAGAAGGACGAGGGGGGACATGATAGCAGTGTTCCAATATCTCAGGGGCTGCCACAAAGAAGAGGGAGTCAAGCTATTTTCCAAAGCGCCTGAGGGCAGGACAAGAAGCAACGGATGGAAACTAATCAAGGAGAGAAGCAACCTAGAACTAAGGAGAAACTTCCTGACAGTTAGAACAATTAACCAGTGGAACAACCTGCCTCCAGAAGCGGTGAATGCTCCAACACTGGAAGTCTTTAAGAAGAGACTGGACAGCCATTTGTCTGAAATGGTATAGGGTTTCCTGCCTGAGCAGGGGGTTTGGACTAGATGACCTCCAAGGTCCCTTCCAACTTTATTATTATTATTATTATTATTATTATTATTATTATTATTATTATTATTATTATTATTATTATTATTATTATTATTATTATTATTATTATTATTATTAACATGCTGATGTTGACCTTTAAAGGGACCGGGATATTTGAGATTTGTTCCCAATTTCATGTCTGTTCCACCGGATCCAGTAGGTTTTTTTTGGGGGGGAGGGTTGTTTTTGGGGTTTTTTGGCTCTTTGGGAGGTGACCCGCGTATGAGTGATCATGAGGAAGGCACCTTGATCCAGGAATGGGCCCAACTAGCGCACAATACAAAGTTGGGCAAAGGTTTCCACCTCCCCCCAGCCGTAACTGCCACCCGCCCCTCAAGTGGGAGCCAGGAGTCCAGCAGGACCTCCAGATTGCACACAGGGTCCATTTGGGGCAGGCGAACCCCATCCAGCACGAAAGATTATGTAGTCCTAGAACCGAAGGGCTCCAAAATGTTGGGATATTAGTCCTTTGCGTTGCGTGAGGTAATAAAAACAACATCAGTTGGGGTCAACTAGTTATTTAATCTCCTGGAAAAGAACCACAGGCTTTGGGAACGGAGAGGAAGTCGGTGTGCTGAATCGTGTGTTTCATTTACTCCTAGTTCACAGCAGCAGGTGGGAAGTAAACAGAAAGACTAGTGTTTAAAATATATTCCAAACTTCCTCGGCTTTTCTCTACCTTGCTTTATACAAGTAAAATACATGTCCGAAGTCTATAAACGTAGGGGATGTAGGCCAGATATGGAAAGGTTCCAGTTAGGAAGAATTAGAGCTTGACTTTTTTTTTTTAATGAAGGGAAATATTCCTGATTGTTTATATTTTCAGGATATGCTAGTTGAAAATCAATTTTAAGAAATATACGGTCTGGCTCCTCTATCCCAAACAGGGTTAATCATGCATTAACTCTGCAAAAAAAACCAAAAAAAATGTAATTAAACCTAATTAAACCTAACTTGACCCACTGATGTATCATCACCTGCAAACTGTTCCTTCCAGATGCAGAAATAGGTAGCGAAGATCAGGGACTTCGGATGGGATTCCAATCCATACAGCTGAGAAAGTGGGAAGTCTCCCACAGCAAAAATAACAGCAACATCTGGAGGACTTCAGGTTTTTCTTCCACTCTGGAAGTATTTCACATTTCATAGGAGCGTTGGTTCAAAAAATATTAAGACCTCTGCAGAAATCACACATTCGCTGAAAAGAACGATTTAGGCCTAACCTGTACATTTTGAAGATTCTCTAGGTTAAGAATATGTGTGGGGCCATATACTCTGAAGCATAAAGACTGAAATGGTTCATTTGTTTATTAAATTTCACCATCTCATCTTCTCTACCTATTTCCGAAGCTATTCTGGGCAGCTTACAATAAAATCATAAATATAAAGACATTAAAATGAACAAGTTTGGGTAACAAAATAGAAAACCAAGAACAGTATGGTGTGATCTTTCCTCTATTAGTCCATGAGCCACCTTCTAGCACAGAATACCCGCCACCAAGACTACAAGCCAACAGGCAGAGACAGGTTTTAATGCCCTTCTGGAAGTTTTTTTGTTATTTATTTATAAATTTTAATGGCCGCCCATCTTACTACAGGATAACTCTGGGTGTTAAAATGCTGGAGAACTCACCTCTGGGGACAAGATGTTCCAAGGGGCAGGAACCGTAGCAGAAAAGGCTCTTCGCCTAGATCCCACCAGCTAAAACAGGGGTCTTCAAACTTGGCCCTTTTATGACTTGTGGACTTCAACTGCCAGAATTCCTCAGCCAGGCACGCTGGCTGAGGAATTTTGGGAGTTGAAGTCCACAAGTCATAAAAGGGCCAAGTCTGAAGACCCCTGAGCTAAAACTCCTTGATCAATGGGATCTGCAGCATGCTCCTTCTTAAAATGGAGAGATTTACTGGATACTCTCATATAACTTACTGTGGGAAGTCAGCTTCCCCCCCCCCCCAGAGAAAGAAATATTTTTGGAAATATTTAAAAGGCAGAATATATTTCCCTAAAGGATTTAAAGGCAGAAACCAACCCCCCCCCCTCCCGCAGATGTGATAATCTTGTCAGAAAGACTGGAGTCAGGAAACTGGGATTAGGAAGACAGATCCCTAGAATCAACACCAAAAATCTAAGAGTCATAAGCCACAGCCCCAGGGAAGCAGGATATGACCCTTGGGACATAATAGGATTAACCCACCACCAACAGAATACCAGAAAGGCACACTCAGACTCAGGTCAAAGTTCATGCCACAGGAACAACTCCAAACAAATGGCTCAAGAAGGTATAAAAACCCACTCCCTACATGTGCTCACTCTCTTTTCTTTCAGAGCCATCTTTCTGTCTGGCTCTCCTCTTCAATAAACTACAACCTTCTTTCTAAAGCAGTCGCCATGTTGTTTATTCCCGGCTTGGACTGAACCATGAAGAAGACTTTTCCTTCAACATTACAAAACCACAATGTGCTTTGCTTGGTTTTACTTTTAGCATGTCAGGAGAACAGAGCTGTTGTAGGAAGGCAAATGTACGTGTCCCAGGATAATGATGCAAAATCAAATTTGGATCAGTCACCAGGACCAGAGATGTACTTTTCCAAGCTTTTGGGCTCATGCTGGAACTGTTATGGTTTACAATGTGTGGTATGAAGCCAGTCGCAATTTTAGTCCGTAAGCCACATTTACAGGAAATGTGGGATTTGTGCTTCTAGTCATTTGGAGAAGTTTTCTATTCTTACATTTAAAAAAGCCTACAAAGTAAAAATACATAAAAGAGATTTTTTTCCAGTACTGGGTAGTTTGGATTTAAAATCTATTAAATGATTTATTGCTTGATAAGCATGAAAAAGCCCAAATTGCAAAGATTAACGGGACATGGTTATTTAAATCATGCACATTCCACCGTACTTGTGCAACAAAAATCTCAAACACCCCCCACCCCCCGTTTATTTATTAAATTATTTAAACCATGCATTATATAATTCACTTAATTTTCTGGTTGCACAGACCACACAGCTCAGTAAAACTGACCCCCTTGGCATAATTTGCACAGCTTGCTAGCATGTAATATGGTTGGTGACTTGGCAGTTCAAGGTGCCAATTTCAGAACAACCACAGCAACTATAGGCAGCCAACATAACACAATATTTTTTGTTAAAAAGATACATCCCTTTTACGCAAAGATTCCTAGCTTTTTAAAACTGAGCTGTTCAATTATTTTGCACAGACTTCGTATCAACAGCTCAGTTGAGGATTTGGTAAAATAAAAAATTACTAGTTCTTTGACTATATAATTAAATGGTTAAAGGGCAGAGGCATAATCAACTTTAAACTTTTTTTTATCTTAATAATAATAATAATAAAGTTGGTTGGGACCTTGGAGGTCATCTAGTCCAACCCCCTGCTCAGGCAGGAAACCCTATACCATTTCAGACAAATGGCTATCCAGTCTCTTCTTAAAAACTTCCAGTGTTGGAGCATTCACCGCTTCTGGAGGCAGGTTGTTCCACTGGTTAATTGTTCTAACTGTCAGGAAATTTCTCCTTAGTTCTAGGTTGCTTCTCTCTTTAGTTAGTTTCCATCCATTGCTTCTTGTCCTGCCCTCAGGCGCCTTGGAGAATATCTTGACTCCCTCTTCTTTGTGGCAGCGTACATTGACCGGAGAGAAATTAAATCTTTTTTGATAGCTGTGCTCTCTCTCGTTCTTTTTCGTTCGTTCATTCGTTTAAGAAATCGGTACATCGGTTTTTGATAGAGAAAGGGGAGGGGCTATCTCAGACCGTTACAGGTTTCATCAAGAAGGGGAAACCATATCTATATAGAGGCACTATGGCTTAAGAAGTACAGAAAGCAGAATAAAGTTCCAGCTATAGCAATAACAGCTTGTAGACAAGTGAATCATTGCACCAGCAGAATGGATAAAGAAGTACAGATTGGGCAAGACCTGGCTTAAAAACAATAACTGTGAGAGGGACCTTGGAGTCCTAGTGGACAATCACTTGACTATGAGCCAGCAGTGTGCAGCAGCAGCCAAAAAAGCTAATACAATCCTGGGTTGTATAAACAGAGGCATAGAATCAAGATCACGTGAAGTATTAGTACCGCTTTATAAAACCCTAGTGAGACCACACCTGGAATACTGCAACCAATTTTGGTCACCATACAGCAAAAAAGATGTTGAGACTTTGGGAAAAGTTCAGAGAAGAGCAACTAAAATGATCAAAGGCCTGGAGACTAAAACATATGAAGAACGACTGCAGGGCTTGGGTTTGGCTAGTCTAAAGAAAAGAAGAAATAGGGGTGACATGATAACAGTATTCCAGTATTTGAGGGGCTGCCACAAAGAAGAGGGGGTCAAATTATTCTCCAAAGCACCAGAGGGCAGGACAAGAAACAATGGTTGGAAACCGACCAAAGAGAGAAGCAACCTGGAATTAAGGAGAAACTTCCTGACAGTGTGGACAATTAACCAGTGGAACAGCTTGCCTTCAGAAACTGGAGGTTTTTAAGAAGAGACTAGACAGTCACTTGTCTGAAATGGTATAGGTTCTCCTGCTTGAGCAGGGGGCTGGACTAGAAGACCTCCAAGGTCCCTTCCAGCTCTATTCTATTCTATTCTATTCTATTCTATTCTATTCTATTCTATTCTATTCTATTCTATTCTAATTCGAACCAATTTGGCACATTGTAAAGGCCTCTGCGGGTTAGATGAATGAAACCACAGACTAGTGGTACTATGAGATTTGAAAAGGTGTGAAAACTTAAAGCATTTTCATTTTGAAGCTGAGCAGCCCTTAACAGTTTTGCTGTTATGTCAAACACATCTGACTACAGCCTCTCTATTTAATTCATAAATTATCTATCACGAATGTAGCATTCTGTGAAGATCAGATGAATCTGATTCTGCCTCCCTTGCTGTAAGGATTATGGAGAGGATGTTACAATATATGAAATATTTAAACATTCCAATCTTATTTATATAACCGTGGCTGGTTTAACCACGACTAAATCAGCCAAAATTGTCGACATTTGTATAATATCTTGTCATAAACCATAGTTTGTGAGCCATAATGCTTTGTGTTCATACGATTCTCTAAGCTACAAAAAAGCAAATCAGCGGTTGATATATGTTCCACGGTCTTAGTAGTTCTGCAAGAATGCCATTATAAGAATAATAATGCCATATATTAGAAAAAGTAGGATTGTTCTTAAAAAGAATAAAAAACGGGGAGGAAAAGTTGTTGCTTGCACTACCCCAAATTTTTATTTGAACTGGGATTATATTTTTCTGTCTAATTCTTTTAGAATTTCCTCTGGACCGCTACATTCATACATATAAATACCTTAAAAATAATTTGCACAAAACTTCTCTGATATTCATGAATTGAAGTGGCCTGTCATTTTTCCGTGTGAGCCTTGAGCAGAAAAAAGGTGCAGCTGCTTTAACAGTTGCATTAATGGAACTCTTTAAAGCAGCTCTAATTTCCATGCTCCCATAGAACAATTTCATACTTTGTTAATGGCCGTTAACGAGAGGTGCTGTGTTGATGTCAGACTAAACATGTTGCTACCTAATTGCTTTATAAGCCCTACTTAATAGTACAACTGCAAACTGTATCTGCAGCAACCTTTGCTCATCTTCTAATTCCTTGATTTTTTTTTCTTCTGTGAAGATTCTCAGTCATCCAGATAGAGTTGTCTGAAAATTGAATCATGGCAACTGGACTTCTTTTTGTTAATTTGAGATGTTTCTCTGCTCATCCTCAATCTGAGCAATTTGGCCAGGTGGAGAGTCATTGGAATGTAACAATTCCTCCTGGAATTGGTTGGAAGTAGTTGCTGGAATTGGGTATGTCTAGTTTAATGAAAAGAAGGGCTAGGGGTGACATGATAGCAGTGTTCCAGTATCTCAGGTGTTGCCCCAAAGAAGAGGGAGTCAAGCTATTCTCCAAAGCACCTGAAGGCAGGACAAGAAGCAACGGATGGAAACTAATCAAGGAGAGAAGCAACCTAGAACTAAGGAGAAATTTCCTGACAGTTAGAATAATTAATCAGTGGAACAACCTGCCTCCAGAAGCTGTGAATGCTCCAGCACTGGAAGTTTTTAAGAAGAGATTGCACAGCCATTTGTCTGAAATGGGGTTTCCTGCCTGAGCAGGGGGTTGGACTAGAAGACCTCCAAGGTCCCTTCCAACTCTGTTATTCTATTCTATTCTATTCTATTCTATTCTATTCTATTCTATTCTATTCTATTCTAATTCTATTCTATTCTATTCTATTCTATTCTATTCTATTCTATTCTATTCTATTCTATTCTATTCTATTCTATTCTATTCTATTCTATTCTATTATTTTCCTGCACCAAAACTCACTACCTCGCAGTGAAAGTGAACCCACTAAGCCCATTCTCCTTTCCTTCTGAAAAGAGACTTTAGTTAACTCAGAATACAGGCACCCCTATGGTAATAGAGGAAGACCAGTGTTATGTTTGAAAAATGACGGTACTGCCTCTCAGATGATATGAAACCACAGGATGGTTGAGGAATAATGTTAAGTTATCAACTGGTTTAGAAAGCTGAGTCAAAGCAAATTTATCCGGCATTGTGTGCACGTTGGCAATAAGTCCATTTCAAATAAAAGAGTGAATGCATTAGGGAATGTAAAAGTAATATACCATTTCCCACTATCCTAGCCAAAGACGAAAGCATAGAAGCCTTTAATAATAAGTTCATATAAATCCACTGAATTTAGATAGATACAAGGTTGGCTTGTTGCTAAGGGAGCTGATAAGTACCTGTGGGTTGATACCATCTTTGGGAGAAGCTTCCATTAAATTTAGTGTAGCTGGTTTCTGAATAGAGATGCAAAGGAATATACTTCCAAGCATTTTTAAAAGTGCTTTCCCCTTACCATCTAGTGAATCTTCCTACATTTCCATCAGTCGCTTGCCAGATTGGCCCAATCAATGTTATTTAACGTGGCTAGACTCTTTGTCCGATGGTTGAAGCTTTAACAGAAGATATTCAGTCTTTCTGGCTCAAAAATGACTTGGGCTAGAATAAAAAAATAAATTGAGTGCCAATTTCTGTCCCATAACTAAAATAGTTCACAGGATTGTCCACCTGGATTTAACATTTTTCTATCTTTCCATTAACTGTGGCAATTTAAAAGCATATTTTGCAGTGCTGGCCGGGGTGGGCATGTGAAACGTTGAGGCTTCTGGATTTACAGCTCAGGAAGCACATGGATACAAACCAATGGTTTGTTGGGTGCAGCCAAAGTCCTTGAAATAGATCTAACCTTGAGAAATTAGCTTAAACATTCAAAGAAACCCAGCCAGACAAAATTTAACCCCCCACCTTTTTTGCACTAGTCTTCGTGCTCTTTTTTTCCAAACATGCAAACTATTCTAAAGGTAGTTCTAGACTTACAACAGTTCATTTAGTGCCCATTCGAAGTTACCACAGCACTGAAAAATGTGACTTATGACCGTTTTTCACACTTACGACCGTTGCAGCCTCCCCATGGTCAGATACTTGGCAATTGGTTCATATTTATGACACTTGCCATGTCCCGGGATCCTGTGATCCCCCTTTTCAAACTTCTGACAAGCAAAGTCATTGGGGAAGCCACATTTACCTAACAACCGTGTTACTAACTTAGTAACTGCAATGATTCACTTAACAAACGTGGCAAGAAAAGTCATAAAATGAGGCAAAACTCACTTAACAAATGTTTCACTTAACATCATCAATTTTGAGTTCAGTTGTGGTCCTAAGTCGAGAACTTCATTTATTCTACTTCCCAGTGTGGGAAGCCAGCCCCCCAGAGAAGGAAATATTAAAAGGGCACAAAAATATATTTCCTCAAAGGATCTTAAAGAGGCAGAAAAGCATGCCCAGTTTTCTTAATAGCCCCAAGTCTCCCTCCCCCAAGCAGAAACCAGCTCTGTACAAATGCAGATGTAAATAATCCAGGAAGGTTGGAAGCCCCCAGCCAAGATTAAGAAGACAAAGACACCTAAAATCTACATACCCCACCCAAAGTCTAAGACAGGACATAATAGGATTAACTCACAGATGCCAAAGGGCACACCCAGACTCAGGTCAGAATACATGACACAGGAAATACAAAGCCTCAAACAGGAATACAAATACAAAGCCTCAAACTCCAAACAAAAGGCTCCAGAGGGTATAAACTCTAAGACACGACATAATAGGATTAACCCACAGATACCAAAGGGCACACTCGGACTCAGGTCAAAGTTCATGCCACAGGAACAACTCCAAACAAAAGGCTCCAGAGGGTATAAAAACCCACTCCCTACATGTGCTTGCTCTCTTTTCTTCCAGAACCATCTTTCTGTCTGGCTCTCCTCTTCAATAAACTGCAACCTTCTTTCTAAAGCAGTTGCCATGTTGTTTATCCCCGGCTTGGACTGAACCACGAAGAAGACTTTTCCTTCAACACCAGCAAGAGTTACCCATTTTTCTTGCACAGCAGTTTCAAAGTTTGAGATCAGAAAGTGATTAAATCTCCCCTCCCTTTTCTTAAATATTTACCACAGAGGTGTCCCACCTTGGCAACTGTAAGACCCGTGGACTTCAACTCCCAGAATCCCCCAGCTAGCCATGTCCACAGGTCTTAAAGTTGCCAAGTTTGGACACCCCTGATTTACAGGTAATACAGTATAAGAGAAAAACCATGTTAGTCTATGGTAGAAAAAAAAAACAGGAGTCTGGCAAAACCGTTTCCAGCCAACAAATATTGTTTAAAGGCATAAGATAAACAGTTGGGTTGGAAGAAGGAGAAGTAGGGCTGTATTTTGTACAAGTCACATAATGCTGCTGCCTCATATTTTTGCTGCAACAACTTTTGTCATAGGCCCAAAGTCACCAAGCTGCCTTTCAGGCCTGGCCACCTGGTTTTATCAGCCTGAGGAAATTCAGTAAATACTCACAATAAGGAATACCATGACGCTTCTAAGAAAAATGGGGGTGGGGGGCATCTTATTACGGCCTAATATTTGCAGGTGTTCATGTATGGGTGTATAAACATATATGCTTGTATGCGCATACAAAAGGAAATGGCCTCTCCCCAAAACAGATCTGCTCAGTAAGGGTGGAGTATTTTCAATAGTCGCAGAAGGTTGAATAAACTGGGGGGGGGGATGAAACAAACTGTTGGGAATGGAGTCTGCTGCAGATGGGCATAGCTAGCAGGTGGGACTTTGAATAATATGAAACTTTCCTTT
This sequence comes from Azemiops feae, assembly GCA_023970755.1. NCBI lineage: Eukaryota > Metazoa > Chordata > Lepidosauria > Squamata > Viperidae > Azemiops > Azemiops feae. The sequence goes on along the minus strand of JALGBA010004209.1, from coordinate 376,447 downwards.
CTGGAGTGAATCATTTTTCATCTGGGGTACGCGTGCATGTTTTTGTTTTGGCAGAGTCCAAAAGTTAATATATTTCCGCTGAGTCTGATGGAAATTTCCCAAAGATCGTAACTGCTGATAGAGTTGGGACTTTTTTTTTTATTATTGTATTTGTCTGCACAACAATCTGGTGTGTTTGAGAGAGAGAGAGAGAGAGAGAGAGAGAGAGAGAGAGAGAGAGAGAGAGAGAGATATGCTTTGTTTTATTTAATAAAAAAAAATTAGAAAGCTGTCTTTAAGTGCTTTTTGAAAAATAGATGGGGCCGGTTCGTAGATTTGGCATACAAGCGCAGAAATTGTTTTGCAGATCTCTGGAGTCGTCAGCACTACCCAGCCACCCACCCGGCACGTGCTTGTGATGTTTCTGCTGATTATTTACTGAAGTCCCTTCTGAAAATCGTCTCCCTCTGCTGGGCTGATCCAGAGCCAGCCTGAATGCCACGTTGAAGCAGCTGAGCCCAAGGAAAACAAACAAAACCATTTGTTGAAATGCCGGGTTTCCAATTCCTGAAGCCTTTCACCCTGGGCTTTCACCAGGAAAGAGAAGGCAAGGGAGAGACCAAAGCTTTCGTGTCTTTCCCAAATTCCTGATCACCACGAAGGCACGCGTTTCGTTAAATGGATACTCATAGCACCTTCTGGTGCTTTAGATCAGGGGTCTTCAAACGTGGCCCTGTTATGACTTGTGGACTTCAACTCCCAGAATTTCTCAGCCAGGCATGCCTGGCTGAGGAATTCTGGGCGTTGAAGTCCACAAGTCATAAAAGGCCCAAGTTTGAAAACCCCCCTGCTTTAGATTTATTAAGCCTGGAGTCAGAAAATGGGCCCAGCCTACAGGCAGTCCTCGACTTACCACCACAATTGAGCCCCAAATACCTGTTGCTAAATGAGACGTTTGTTAAGTGAGTTTTGCCCCGTTGAACAACCTTTCTTACCACCGTTGTTAAGTGAATCACTGCAGATGTGGATTTAGCGTTAAGTGAATCTGGCTTCCCCATTGACTTTGCTGGTCAGAAGGTCACAAAAGGGGATCACGTGACCCCGGGACACTGCAACCGTCATAAATATGAGTCAGTTGCCAAGCGTCTGAATTTTGATCACGTGAGCATGCCTCAACGGCCGTAAGTGTGAAAAATGGTCATAAGATACTTTTATCAGTGCAGTTGTAACTTCGAGCGGTCACTAAATGAACTGTTGTAAGTCGAGGACTACCTGTATATTGTTTTAGGGGACTCCGTCCTTTTCGCCTTTGCCGGAGAAAATTCCTACCCTCCTTTTCAGCCAAACCTGCTCTGTCCAGCCAACCAGATGCATCCGGTGTCCATTTCTCTGGCTCTGCCTGTTGCTAATTGGTTGGCCCGTATGTCAGTCACATTCTCAACTTTCTTCCCTTGGAGCATGTTTCAGTCCTTCGTAGGCGTGTGCAAATGCCTGCAAAATTAAAATTACAAGCTGAACAAACATTTGATCCGTTAACCACAGCATGCCACAAGAATAAATGAAATAAACAAACACGCATACAAGCACGCAGCCTCCCCAAAGCATGGTTGGGCATGGTGCCTTCTGGCCCTTTTGCAGAAAAAAAGGAGAGAATGTCAGGTTGGTATCTTTTATCTATGATTCTGTGCCTATGTGTCCAAAGGTGATTTAATAGTTTGCAATTGTGGCAAAAATCTGTAGGATGAGGGTGAAGGTTCGTTCTCCGAGCTTGTGGGTTGGTTTCTGAACGTTTCGTTACCAGGCTAGGTAATGTCTTCAGCAGAGTTTAGGGCAGGGGTAGGCAACCTTGGCTCTTTTATGACTCGTGGACTTCAACTCCCAGAATTCCTGAGCCAGCCACGCTGAGGGAAAAGGAAGAGGTTTCCAAGCTGAGCCATGCTGGCTCAGGAATTCTGGGAGTTGAAGTCCACGAGTTATAAAAGAGCCAAGGTTGCCTATCCCTGGTTTAGGGGATGTGTCAGTGTTCTGTTTATAAGGGCTTCAGGTGTGGGTGTGTCGAGTGAGGGTCTTGTGATGGGTCAGATGTGAGTCATCAGTGAGAGGGTGTGATGGGTCTTGTGATGGGGAGGTTACATCAGATCAAGGGCATTGGGAGGTGAACTGCTGGTGGGAGGGGGGCCTTGAGTGGGTTGGTTGAAGGTCTATGCTGTCTCTGGTTGGCTGTGTGGTTGAGTTGGATTCTGAGGGGTTCATTGGCTGGTTGTAGGCTAACATGTCTGTTGATGGAATCGCTTTAATAATGAGTAGAATAGAATAGAATAGAATAGAATAGAATAGAATAGAATAGAATAGAATAGAATAGAATAGAATAGAATAGAGCTGGAAGGGACCTTGGAGGTCTTCTAGTCCAGCCCCCTGCTCAAGCAGGAGAACCTATACTGTCTCAGACAGGTGAATGTCCAGTCTCTTCTTAAAATCCTCCAGTGATGGAGCGCCCATGATTTCTGGGGGTAAGCTGTTCCACTGTTTGATTGTCCTCGCTGTCAGGAAGTTTCTCCTCAATTCCAGGTTGCTTCTCTCTTTGATCAGTTTCCAACCATTGTTTCTCGTCCTGCCCTCTGTGCTTTGGTGAACAACCTGACCCCCTCTGCCTTGTGGCAGCCCCTCAAATACTGGAACACTGCTATCATGTCTCCCCTATTTCTTCTTTTCTTTAGACTAGCCAAACCCAAGTCCTGCAGCCGTTCTTCATATGTTTTAGTCTCCAGGCCCCTGATCATCTTAGTTGCTCTTCTCTGAATTTTTTCCAGATTCTCAACATCTTTTTTGTGATATGGTGACCAAAATTGGCTGCAGTATTCCAGGTGTGGTCTTACTAGGGCTTTATAAAGCGGTAATATTACTTTGCGTGATCTTGATTCTGTGCCTCTGTTTATACAAAAAAACACACACATTCCATTCATGTTCATAGTCCTGACTAGGACATCCATTTCCCCCCCCCCAAAAGAATTAAGCATCTCTGGTGGATGATCCGACATGTTTCCTGGCTGGGTGGACACCTTGACATCATGTAGGGAGGCCAGGGACATGTCAGCTGGGAGCAGTTGTGCCCTTCCTTTAGTTTTAGGGACTGAATTTTACTCTAATTTGACGATATTTTTGACAAGGGGTAAGCCTGTCTGGTTGTGCTTGTAATCGTGTTGTTCATTCTTCTGAATGGCCCAGGAGAGCAGCAATCACTTTCACATTCATTTCCTGAACAAATACAGGTAGTCCTCGGGTTACGACCACAGTTAAACCCGAAATCTATGTTGTTAAGTGAGTTTTGCCCCGTTTTATGACCTTTCTTGCCACAGTTGTTAAGTGAACCACTGCATTTGTTAAGCTGGTAACACGGTTGTGAAGTGAATCTAGCTTCCCCATTGATTTTGCTGGTCTGAAGGTCACAAAAGGGGATCACGTGACCTTGGGACACTGCAACCGTCATAAATATGAATCAGTTGCCAAGCGTCTGAATTTTGATCACGTGACCATGGGGGAACGCTGCCACAGCCGTGAGTGTAAAAAACGGCCAACTTTTTCAGTGTAACTTTGATTGGTCACTAAATGAATGCTTGTAAGTTGAGGACCACCTGTATTCTCGGGCAACTGTTTCTTGTGACTGGCTACTTCAAAAGAAAATTGTTTGACATATAGAGGCCCTTGGCTACCCTAATAGCTGTCTGACCCCCACCCCCATCCCTGGAGAAAAGCTAGGAGCCTTAAAAATATAAGTAGCCTTCAATTCCAACTGATCTCAGCTATTTTGCAGAGCCAGGAAAATATTCCTGTTTAAGCTTTGGGATCACTGAAAACTGGAGGCTTTCAAACAAATATCCTCATTTGGCTTCTATTACAGTAATTTTATACCAAGCTTCTAAAAGCATGAATTTGGGAAAATCATAAAAAGGCATCCTTTTTCATTTCTTCTTTGTTTTTATTTTTGTTTTGTTTAATTTTAATTATTGATTGGGGAGTTGGGATAAAAAAAAAATTAAAAGTCCAAGATCATGGTTCTGTTTTGGAAATGTATTTGAGAATAACCACCATTTTATTTAGTGGCTCTTTCCTCCCATAAGTATATGTGATATATCTGGATTATTTAATTCCCTCTTTTGGATTCTAAAACATTGGTAAATATTACTGAACGTAAGAGGCAGACTCATTAAAGAGAGCTGATCGTGGATTTACTGAAGCTTTCAGTTGGCAAACTGCCTAGAGAAAATTCAAAAACATTTTTCCTCATAGCTAATCTTAACTAGGAAGTTAGACAAAATAAATTGGCTTTCGCTATAAACTTCTACATGAGGTTTTTATGAGTTAACTCATGACAACTTATGGATATCTAGTGATGTGGGGGAAAGGGTGAGGTAGGATCCAAAGAGACAAGGCATCATTTTTCAAGAAATAAAAGGATTCTCAGAAGGAAACTTCTTAATGCCCGCAGTAGCCATGGTGGTGTAGACTCTAAAAATATCTGAAATAGACAATGACTCATTCTCCATATGCTGAACAGCTGACAGATGGTTGAATGTCCATTTCATTGCTGTTATTTGTGTTGGCAAACTGGTTTGGTTCAGCACAGCTGATATGCCATCCAGTCTCTTATTATGGCTCCGTTTCCTCTACCGCATTTAAACAAAATTATCCCTCTTTTCTGTTTAGAGATGTGAGGGAGCCACCATGACATATACAGTAGTGGCCAAAATTGTGGAAATATTTTGGGAAAAGTGTACATTTGAGGTTTGATGGCTAATAACACCACTTTTTTTTGGGAGTAGTACCATAAAATTATATATCAATGGAAAGATAATTTAATCAAGAATGTAATGCAACAAAGTTTGTTCAATTATCTGTACTGTATTCTATGAAACCAGAAAAGGGAAGCACAACTTGCCTAGGTTGATATCAGGTAGCTTTCCTTCATCTGATTGTAGCCAATGAGCATGAGTGTTTAGAGAGCCAGTCAGGTGTCATCTTGTTTTGGCAATGAGCCAATCAGATCACAGTAGGATTCAGTTATTGATGTCGTGTATTGAAGCTGAGAGGAGAACATTTGTCACTGTGTCATGTGATGGCTATCAAGTTGGTTGGGGTTTTTTGTGTTCTTTCATTTAGTGAGCTTGTAAAACGTCATAAAATTAAAGTAATGGTGCAAAGAGTTAACTGGTCGCCCAGAAAGCGATGTAAAATAGTATTATTAAGTGAACAAGGCTACAATTATAAAGAAATTAGAAGGAAAAATTGGTGGAAACTTAACCAAAGATGGCATTTCTAAGTTTTTGAAGAGGTATAAGGAGACTCAGTCACTACAAAACCACACTGCTAAAGGCAGGAAAAGGTGCACAACAGCAAGTGATGATAGAAGAATTAAGAAACTGTGCCTACGTGACAGAAGAAAATCATCTGGGTGTATGAAATGGCGCAATGCAATGTGAAGTTGAGTGCAAGGACTGTTCGGCGCAGACTGCAGGAATTTGGTCTAAAATCTAGAATTCCACGGAAAAAGCCACTTTTATCTCTCAAACAAAGGTTGAAAAGACTAAACTGGGCTAAAACCCATGTTACCTGGACAGAGGAACAATGGGACAGTGTTATTTGGAGTGATGAGACCAAGATCTCCCTGTTTGATAGTGATGGCATAAAATATGTAAGGAGAAGAATCGGAGAAGATTTGCATCCTGATTGCATTACATGTACCGTGAAACACCCTGTCAGTGTTATGACATGAAAAGGTGTGGGCAGAATTTGTGTGATTAATGGGAATATAAATGGCCAAAAATACATTAATGAAATACTTGAGCCCAAACTGAAGCCTTCCGCACATGATCTTTTCCAAGACAATGAAGCATTTATATTTCAACAGGATTCAACAGCTCCATGTCATGTTGCTGCTGTGTGCAAAAAGTGGTTTCAAGATAATCATATTCCACTGCTGGAATGGCCTGGGAATAGCCCAGACCTTAACCCAATTGAAAATCTATGGAGCTGACTAAAGAAACTTGTTAGTCAGAAGCGACGCAGCAATAAAACCCAATTAATAGAAGCAATCATTCAATCTTGGTTTCACATTGTAACAGCTGCAGAACTAAAGGACTTGGTTCACTCCATGGGAAGATGTTGTAAGGCTGTAATTCATGCTAAAGGTTACCTAACTAAGTATTAACTGACATGGTGATAATTTTTGTATATCTCGTTTTTTCTATGGTGATAATTTTTGTATATCTCGTTTTTTCTATGGTGATAACTTTTGTATATCTCGTTTTTTCTACGTGTTTCACTTTTCTTCTTTATAACTGCTATTCTAATAGCAAATCCTTCATAAAAGTTATTGCATTACATTCTTGATTAAATTATCTTTCCATTGATATATAGTTTTATGGTACTACTCCAAAAAAAAAAAGTGGTGTTATTAGCCATCAAACCTCAAATGTACACTTTTCCCAAAAGGTTTCCACAATTTTGGCCACTACTGTACTAGCTGAGTACAAATGACGGGTTCCTACAGCCTTGTGAGGATCATGGGGGAAAGCAGGGGAGAACAAAGGACAATGCAAGGGCTTGTAAAAAAAAACCCAAAAAGGATAGAGGGATTTCTCATCACCCTTTATGGTAGAGAGAGATGCAGTCTGTCTCTCGGGAAAAAGTCATATCCTGTCATGCCCTCCCATTATCTCCAGCTATTAGTGATGCTGGCTGAAGAGCTTGGGCCAAAAGAAGTGTACAATTTCTTTGAGCTTCAGGCTTTGCGTGTCACACCAAGGGGGTTACACTACAAAAGTGGGTGGGTCCAGGGCTTGTTCTTGGGTATTTTTTTAAGAACAAGGGGAGGGGGGTGACTCAAGATTTTGAGGTCTAAGGCATCAACAGGGCTCGTAAGTTTCTGCCAAATAGAAAAAGGGAACAAAACTGGACTTTCTCCCCCCCACACTTTACAAAGAATCACATGAAGAAAACTAGTGAAGTTCAGGTAGTCCTCGACATACGACCACAACTGAGCCCAAATTTTATGTTGCTAAGCGGGTTTTGCCCCATTTGACAACTTTTCTCACCACGTTTGTTAAGCAAATCGCCGCAGTTCTTAAATTAGTGACATGGTTGTTAAGGGAGTCTGCTTTCCCCCATTCACTTTGCTCGTCAGAAGGTCGCAAAAGGGGAACACATATGACAGCGGGACACTGCAACCGTCATAAATGTGAATCGGTTGTCAAGCATCCCAATGTAAATCACATGGTTATGGGGATGCTGCAAACGGTCATAAGTGTGAAAAAATGGTCATAAGTCACTTTTTTTCAGTGCCGTTGTAACTTTGAACCGTTGTAAGTCAAGGACTGCCTGTACTATAGACATTTGATCAGAGGTCTCCTTCAACACTACCAAGGAGACAAATAATGGGACTTTGTAGAGGACACATTTCGTCTTTGAGCTATAGATTTTCCCTTGGACATGCAGTATACACGGTGACAAAAGCAGAAATTAAATTGTTAGACCATTCCTCATGGCTACCTATGGGCAGAAATAACTTAATGCCTCTTTCAACAATGTAACTTCCCTGTGAATCAAGAGACTAGTGCTAGGTGGGAAGACAGTCCTAAGCGCAGAGCTTGAAGCTTTGTTCTGATATTGCCATAGTACAGTGCGAATAAGTACTGTAATACGTTGGCAAACTATGGGGAGGAAGCCAGTATTCTCTGAGTGAGAAACTGGCCTTCTTGAAGAGGTCACTTTTGGGTAGAAATAAAGTCTTCAAACCTTTATGTGTAAGGCGTGATTTGGAGGTGGTATCTTATACAATTACTGACAGTTCTACCTTTCTTTTAGCTCCTGTGGAAGGAATCATGAGATAAATTGAGACTTCAGTTGGTGTTATGCCGCATCTCTGCTTAGCAGTCCTTAGAACACCATCTAATTATGACAAGCTCTTTGCTCTAAGTCGTAGCTTCAGAACTGGAGTTCATGGCTCTGCTACCTAGATATGATTTTAGGCATTTTGTTTAAGATCAATGAACTATCCACATATTTGCGGAATGTCTTAGGATATGCAGTGAAATAATCATAGTAATAATAGAAAGGGAAACCCGTTCCGCCTAGATGCATTTCCTAAGATCGCTGGCTTAGCTTTGGTTTCTTCCAGATATCAAGCTAGATTCATCCAGACTATCTTCTTGTTTAACTAGAAAGGAAGTCAGGTATGTTGATTACTGTAAACAAGTCTTAAAGAAATGGTCACCAAGAATAGTTGGCTGCCAAAAGACAATCACAGTTCAAGAATTGGCCAGTGACCATACAGATACTATGTCCCAATCTGGTAAATCTCAACGCAATAACTTTTTGCTACTTTATCAACTTCTGAGAAATGATCCAGAGCAGCTCAGTTTAATTCCGAAGAGCCATAAATGGGATACAGCCAGTGGTGGGATTCAGCTAGTTCGCACCGGTTCGGCAGAACCGGTAACTAAATTTTGCTGAGTTCAGAAAACCGGCTGAATGCACACTGCTTCCAGAAGTCCAGTCTAGGCCTCGGAGGCCTGGAGGAGGCCTCCCAGGCCTAGAATGGCCTGCCAGAAGTACATGGATACCACTTCCGGAAGTCCAATCTAGGCCTCGAAGGCCCAGGCCTGCATCCAATAAGAGAACCGGTTGTTCAGGTATTTCAATCCCACCACTGGATACAGCCTTAAACAGAAGGTTGTACATTCTTTGTCATTGGTGTACCAGAAAGTAGGATTTAGCATCAGAAGAGAATATTTGTAGCTCGGGGTTGAACCATGGAGGCTTGGCACTCTCTGAGCTTGTTTGTTTTCTTGCAGATGTCTCATTACCCAGCTAGATAACATCTTCAGTCCTAGCACTGAAGATGTTACCTACTTGAGTAATGAAATGTCTACAAGAAAGCAACCAAGCTCAGAGAGCCTCAAGGACTCCACAACAGGATTTAATTCAACATGTTTCTTTGACCAAATATGTAGGAAACAATCTGCATGTAGTAAAATGCCTGTTTTGGCAAGCTCTCTGTGATTTTAAAGGCTTGCGGCCTCTAATTATTAATTTTCCTTCAGACTGAAAATCGGACTGACCACTTTGCTTTCTTTTAAGGGATAACTGATTTATATTTGGGCCATTAATTATTAGCAATTGTTTCGGATTACCTATGAGTAGACTTACAATGCCCATCACACTGCTTCCAGTAAAGGTGCATATGAATGAATGCTATATGAGATTAGTCAGTGGACAAAGAAGGGGAATATGAACATATGAAGACATCTTATCCTTTAAAGTTTTGCAGTAGGATAATTCTCCTTAATATACAGCAAATCTTCACTTATTTTGGGAGGTGGGGTCCTTAACCACAGTCAGGACGGTGGGCAGCTCAGAACTGCAAAAAAAATGCAAACCGCTTTTTGCCCTTCTCCATATATTGTGAAGCTGCAGACAACATACATATTCATTTAATTTCTTAATGGGTAAAAGAAGAAAATGCCAGCATTGGGATGAATTGGAATTGTTGTTGCTTCTTGATCATCTTTGTAGAAATTATAGATTAATAATATTAATAATAATAATAATAATAATAATAATAATAATAATAATAATAATAATAATAATAATAATAATAATAATAATAATAATAATAATAATAAAGTTGGGAGGGACCTTGGAGGTCATCTAGTCCAACCCCCTGCTCAGGCAGGAAACCCTATACCATTTCAGACAAATGGCTGTCCAGTCTCTTCTTAAAAACTTCCAGTGTTGGAGCATTCACCGCTTCTGGAGGCAGATTGTTCCACTGGTTAATTGTTCTCACTGTCAGGAAGTTTTTCCTTAGTTCTAGGTTGCTTCTCTCCTTGATTAGTTTCCATCCACTGCTTCTTGTCCTGCCCTCAGGTGCTTTGGAGAATAGCTTGACTCCCTCTTCTTTGTGGCAGCCCCTGAGATATTGGAAGACTGCTATCATGTCCCCCCTCGTCCTTCTCTTCATTAAACTAGACATACCCAATTCCAGCAACCGTTCCTTGTAAGTTTTAGCCTCCAGTCCCCTGATCATTTTTGTTGCTCTTCTCTGTACTCTTTCTAGAGTCTCAACATCTTTTTTACATCGTGGTGACCAAAACTGGATGCAGTATTCCAAGTGTGGCCTTACCAAAGCATTTAAAGTGGTATTAATATTCACATGATCTTGATTCTATCCCTCTGTTAATGCTAACCCAGTTTGGAGTAATTTCAGTGGTGTGCTTCTTCCTGTCCAGTCTGTTCTATCCAGATCAAAGGGTTTTGTGCAAGAAGAATATTTGAAAGTTTCTCTGATCGTATAATGGTTGCTTAAACGAGCTCATGTCCTAACCAAAATATGGGTCATGCCATCATAAAACTCTGCTTGTATTAAAAGGAAAGTATCTGGGGGACATGTCTATAATAGAAATGTCCCCCAATTTTTTTATAGAAATTTCTAAAACAGATGATGGTAGGTTGTAACGGCCATCAGGTGACTGAACCCAATTTTGTTATCTTTTTTTTGTGGCAATACTTAAGCAAATGCAGTGTTCACTTTACGACCAATATGGTTGTTAAGCAACAGCCGTGGTCATTAAGGGAACCCATTGTTCACTATGGAGTGGGGGGATTTTCCCCAGAAACTGGAAGTAAAGGCTGATTTCTGGCCAAAATGTTGCAAATCACGATCAGGATTTATTTTAATTTCCTAATTTGGCCTGGGATTTTTTGATAGCTTCCCATCTCAGTACTAACCAGGTGTGACGCTGCTTCTTTAAGATCAGTGAGGTAGAATCATCACTGTATGGAAAATAACGTGGACTAGAAGACTGCGAGTTCTAATCCATGAAAGCCAGCTGAGTGACTGCAGGCCAGCCACTCTGTCAGTCCAGCCCACCTCCCAAGGAGGTTGTTATGAGGAAAATAGGAGGAATGAGTAGTAGATATGTTCACCACCTTGAGTTATTTATAATTTTCCTTTTCAACTTCTGTTTCAGAAATTCATGTTAATATTTGAAAGTGGGGAACTGGATACATGTTGGAATAAATCATTTCCCCCATGTCCTTGTGGGTATCTTTAGTTCTTGAACAATTATCTAGAAGCTGGGGAGAAGGAATTTCAGAAGACCAAACAAACCAGGATGTAATTTCCTGCTTGTGAATTTTTTATTTTCCACATTACTACCAGAAATGGGAGAGGGGGGGGGAGAAGGGGAGTGTAGGGGGAAAAAGTGTTTTTAAGATAAATTAATTTTTATACAATAGCTCCACCTTGTGGGTAATGGAAAAAAGCTACTTATCAAGTTGCAAATTATTTAAAGATTAATTAGAGTAGTAAGGATCAAGAAGCAGCTTAGAATTGACAACTTTCTCTAAAAGAAGAAAAAGCATCTCATTTATTTCTTTCCACAAATGCATCCAAAATAAAATAAAAACACCCTTCTTTCTTGAATTCCATGCCGTTAAGAAGATATTTTTTTTATTGACGTATATCCCTGGTGGTCTTGGTATCACAGCATTCTGGTGATAATGAATCCTACCTACGGTACATTGATGAACTACCCCAGCAGCTTCATATAGTTGAAAAATGAGGAGAGGTGAGATTTTTGCATTTTACCAGACATTGTAAAACCCTGTCTGGACTGTGATGCAGTTCATCTGCTGTTTTTAGACTTCAGGAGTAGTCATAATGAATGCCTAGAGTTCAGTCACGTGACTATGGGGGTGTGTGGTGGATGACCTTGGGAACTTTGAATCTGGATCATAAGTAGCCCCAATTTAGGTATGTCCTAACTTCAAACATATCAACCCTACAGTAGTGGCCAAAATTGTGGAAACCTTTTGGGAAAAGTGTACAGTAGAAATGCCACCTTTGGTTAAGTTTCCACCCATTTTTCTTCTAATTTCTTTATAACTGTAGCCTTGTTCACTTAATAATTCTATTTTACATCGCTTTCTGGGCAACCAGTCAACTCTTTGCACCATTACTTTAATTTTATTACGTTTTACAAGCTCACTAAATGAAAGAACACAAAAAAACCCCAACCCACTTGATAGCGATCACATAACACACTGACAAATGTCCTCCTCTCAGCTTCAATACATGACGTCAATAACTGAATCCTACTGTGATCTGATTGGCTCATTGCCAAAACAAGATGACACCTGATTGGCTCTCTAAACACTCATGCTCATTGGCTACAATCAGATGAAGGAAAGCTACCTGATGTCAACCTAAGCATGTTGTGCTTCCTTTTTCTGGTTATTTGGCTATAACATTTCATAGAATACAGTACAGATAATTGAACAAACTATGTTGCATTACATTCTTGATTAAATTATCTTTCCATTGATATATAATTTTATGGTACTACTCCCCCAAAAAAGTGGTGTTATTAGCCATCAAACCTCAAAAATACACTTTTCCCAAAAGGTTTCCACAATTTTGGCCACTACTGTATATAGTCTTGAGGAATGCCAAATCAATCAAAAGGTTTGCCTCTGAGTGCACATGTTGTTCAGCCTGGAGCAATTTGATCTACAGGTAGACCTACGACCACAATGGACTCCAAAGTTTCTGTTGCTAAGTGAGATATTTGTTAAGTGAATTTTGCCCCATTTTACGACCTTTCTTGCCACAGTTGTTAAGTGAATCACTGCTGTGGCTAAGTTAGTAACACGGTTGTTAAGTGAATCTGGCTTCCCCATTGACTTTGCTTGTCAGGAGGTCCCAAAACGGGAATCACATGACCTGGGACACGGCAGCCGTCATAAATATGAACCAGTTGCCAAGCATCTGAATTTTGATCACGTGACCCTGGGGATGTTGCAATGTCATAAGTATGAAAAAAACGGTCATAAGTCATTTTTTTTTCCAGTGCCCTTGTAACTTTGAATGGTCACTAAGAGAACTGTTGTAAGTCAAGGACTAACTGTATTAGCAATGATTGCTACTTAGAATAAATAAGGTGAATTGAATCATGTCTAGCACCAAACTGGAGGAAACAGCAGATTGCTTTGAGTAAGAATAGAAACTTCTGAAGTATTTTTAAATTATATATATCATTTATTGAAATATAAAGATCTTAATTTACAGGTTCTTAAAAGACAAAAAAAATAAGAAAAGGGGCAGTTGTATTACATTTTTGTACCTTTAGTCACTCTTCCAGCTTCTTGTTCCCAAACATTTCCCAAAACTACCACCCGGAACGCTCTTATGCGCTTTTCCTTATCATTCCTCCTTATCTAAAATATAAAATTTGGACATTTAAAAGTGCAACAGTTAGCGTGCCTGTGGAATATATCACAGTAAAAAAAAAAATATTAACAAAGGCAGTGATACAGCTTGTCATAAATGTTTTGGCAGTACTCCTCAAAATTGATATAAAAATACCTATATACATATTGATGTATAACATCACCTTATCTTATGTCCTTCATTATAGCATAGGACTGTTTTGTATAATTGCAGACATTTTAAGGGATAGGTCAGCCATTCTAACCAAGGAAGTCGTGTTTCACAGGCAGATTTGATTGTCATCTATGTATATATGGAACAGACAGAAACTGGGTGTGTCTTTTTTCTGAAAGCTCCCTGAATCTGAGCCATAATGTAGAAATTAGTAGCCATAATTTTCATCAGCCACTCTATTACTAAAATCCAGTGCAATCCTAAATACATCAACTAAAAAAAATAATCGCTCCATTTAATTCTGTGGAGCTGACTGTCACATTGGATTGCAATCTAACTGCAAGAAGTAGCTCTGGGATTGAGGTTGACTTAAGGTTTTTTTGAATGTGCAGTCCATTGCCGTATCTGGAGCTATAATTTTCAGAAGATTATGACAATAAGAAAGATTTTGGTCCATATCCAAATCTTGGTCCCACAATAAGTATTGCCCAAAGGCAAGAAGCATGGCAAGCAAGCGAGAGCAGAGAACAGCATATAGTACGTACCAATTTGCACTATAATGCAAAAAGGAATTAAGGTCAACACGGACACATTTATGTAGCTTTCTAACTAGTTCACTGTTGGCTTCTACCAGGCATTTTTTTTTCTATTTGTCAGTCTAACCTACAACCCCAGCATTTTATAGCAGTCCCCTATCTGCATATGAACCAGATTTGATCCTGTGCAGCTTCTGAGCCTATGAAGGCCAGATGCTACTTCGTAGGGTGCGAGGGCAAGGTCATTTGTCCACAAAATAGCAAACTATGCATCTTGTGGAGTAGGGCAAGCTTTGGGAGATAACAAAAGAAAGGTGAGATGATTACCGTCAACAAGGCAAGAATATTGTAGTCCAGGGGTCCCCAACCCCTGGTCCATGGACCAGTACGGGGCCACGGCATGCCAGCAACCGGTCCGCACAAACAAGTAAAGCCCCATCTGTGGGATGCAGGCAGCATACAAAACCACGCACCCTGTGTGTCTGTGGAAAAACCTCTCTCCACGGAACTGGTCCCTGGTGCCCAAAAGATTGGGGACCTCTGTTGTAGTCCATTTAATGCTCGGTGAAACATGAAGGCTTGGGGGACATAAAGCAAAGTATGTATTTTTGCTATTTATAAAATTCCTATCTCACTTTTCTGCCCAGTGGGATGCAAAGACTTGATGAAGGTACATGCTAATAAAATATTGGGAGTCTGCATCTGACCTCAGCCCACTTGTAATTAATTAGACTGGTCGTAGTAGATCACTAGAAAATTTGGATTTACTTATTTGGTGCGGTGATGTTGGGCATACCCAGAACAATATACAATGAAATATTTATCATTGCATCAGCCCTAGAAAAGCACATTGGAATCTCTTGGGTTGTTATCGAGCATGCATGTAACTATCATCTGTTGAAATCAACATCTTTCAAGAACTTAATGTCGGCTGAATCGTGCTTTCTGTTTGGAGAGACCATTTATTCCACTAAAGCACGGGTGTTAAACTCGCCACGTCAAGTGACGTGTCGCGACGTATCGCGACTTTTTTTTTGCATTGCCGGAGCTGGGGTGGGCGCGGCCTCCGTATAACGCAACCGGCCCGCGGGCCGGCAGTTTGACACCCCTGCCCTAAAGCATCACCCGGCATTTTATGTAATCTTCAGAATCAAGCGGGCGGCCGCGATGCTGAATCATGGCTGAGATGACCCAAAGAACTGATTCACACTGTAGATAAGTTCTGATTGGGTGTTTTTCAGCCCAATGATCAAGCATATTGCTCAGCGTAAACGCAGTACTGTCTCTAGAACAGCCTTGCCAACTCAGTGCCTTCTTTATATGCTGCTCTTTACTATCATAAATTCTAGCCACGTATTGCTCCAAATAACCATCTCTCTGGGACCTTTGCAGGGTCTTTAAGGATAGCTAGGGAACACAGATTCCACGGGAGATCCATCAGGCCTTCCCATTGGCTCACGGGCAACATTTTCTTAATGCCCAGTCTCTGCTCCATCTATTGATTTGGAGCCTTGCAGTGAGTGTAATTATATGCCAAATGCCTCTCCCAAGAGGCCAAGGTTTTTTTTGCTTCCAGCGTTGAGCGACTTCAGAAAATTGCACATATAGATCTGCGTGCAACTTGGCTTTTAGAACCAAGGGCAGATTTTTCTAAGCAAGTTCGCTGTCTTATTTTTCTCTTTATAAAAACTCCAGACTGGATTTTCAGTAATAATTATGGAATTTCATCTTGTGCACCATACGCTCCCAGTCTTTATTTGTTCAGACTGATTCCAGTTTATTATTTCCACAGACCCTCCGACAAAATCACAGCCTAAAAGCTACAATCCTATATGCACTGATCTGGAAGTAAGCCAGAAAACTGATTTGGGGCTTACTTTTAAGTAGACGTGAATAGGATTCCACTATAACTCATAAAATAATTTGACACTCTTATCACACATATTAAAAAGGCAGATTAAGAAAAGAGTAATATTAAACCTATTTCAGAATATATAAAAGAAGAATTAATGCTACCTGGTTGACATTTTAGAAATGCAATGGCATACTTTTTCCACTAAATCTACAGAAATAAGGCAGACCTGTGTTTTAAGTATACTGTACGCATGGAAAGGCTTTACGTTTGATTCAATGCCCATTGGAGTCATTGCAAAAAACCAAAATAAAATAAAAAAAAAAACCTTGCTAATTTTTGTAGGAAAATTTGTTTAGAACAAAAACATTTTTGCACAAAGTAGCTACACAATTGGAAATTTCAGGCTCAGAAAAAAGCTTTTTCAGAAAGAGCAGTTGGTGTATCCATTCTAACTAGTCATACATATATCCCCCCCCCAAAAAAAAACCCTTTCAAATGTGTAGCATCATACTTCGATGCTCCAAGCAGCCTTATTAATTGGTCACCTATTTCTATTGTACAATAATTTGATTGTAAATGTATTAAATTTATTAAAAATACGTTTTAGATTTCTACATTCTGCAAAATCCACTTCTGTCAGTGAAGATTCACTAGCATATCAGCCCGCTGTATTAAGAAGGCTCTTCTGCTAAGGATGGAAAATTAATACCTAGATTCCTTAGAAAACACTTTCTATTCCTACTTCTTAAACTAGGTTTAATTTACCAAAACAGTCAAATAGAAGAGCTTTTTGTGTAAATATTTAAATCCTAAAATGATTTAGTTGGTTAGTAATGACTTTAGTACTGTGTTTTAACAAAGGACAAGAAGTAGTTATAAACTATACTTAGTAATACTGAGAACAGTAGATAAAGAACTATTCCTCTATGGTTATGGGGGGAAAAAAATCTCATTTGATTTAATAAGCTATGGAATATATTTTGGAAATACCTACCGTTCCCTTTTGTTTGCATTATCTGTAAAAAATAAAAACATTACTTAGTGTTAATCCATTTCATGCTTTTCAAAAGTGGTTTCTTTTTGATATGTAATTCATCTCAGGTGCTAATCCACCAGCAGCTTATATAAACTTAAGGAAGTAAATATGCCAAAGTCTTAAGTGGTCTTCTTTTTAAAAAAAAAAATATATATCCTGGTAGGAACAGGTATTTACACAATCACGCTGACAATGATTCACCGTAGTAGACATTTTATCCGTCTGAATGCCCTTGAAACACAAATTGAAGTACCCGTGGCCTTTTTCTTTATTCATCCATCTACTGAAATAGCGAACACAGGCTGAGCTGCTACGGAAGTACCTCAGGGAAGAAGGATGCTTGAAAACTGGCTTCTCAAAGTCTTTCACCAACCAAGGGAGATTGTGAGACCACTTGTTGAGGGACATGAGCATTGGCAGGTCTTTACCGTCCGTTTCGGAGTGCTTCTCCTTACAAAATTGAAAGTTCACGAGTCGTATCTCGATCTTCCTCTTTCCTTTTTCCTTTGACACCGCTCAAAAGTTGTCCGCTCTCCTTTCCAGAGTTACAGGAAGCTGTCCTCAACTAGTTCTGAGGAATCCATTCCAATATCATCGATAATGTCAATATCATCCACGTTTTCGTCTTCTCGCTTCACGAACGTAGAACTGCTGGATCCGGTTTCAATGGCGCTTTCCTCAGATGTCTGAGAACTGGGTAAGGACGCAGAAGGGGAAAAAAGTTAGGAAGATAACAAAGCACCGCAGGAAATACTTGATTTATTTGTTCGTTTGTCATATGTACAGTGGTGGCCAAAATTGTGGAAACCTTTTGGGAAAAGTGTATTTTTGAGGTTTGATGGCTAATAACACCACTTTTTGGGGGGGAGTAGTGCCATAAAATTATATATCAATGGAAAGATAATTTAATCAAGAATGTAATGCAACAAAGTTTGTTCAATTATCTGTACTGTATTCTATGAAAAGTTATAGCCAAATAGCCAGAAAAAGGAAGCACAACTTGCTTAGGTTGATATCAGGTAGCTTTCCTTCATCTGATTGGAGCCAATGAGCATGAGTGTTTAGAGAGCCAATCAGGTGTCATCTTGTTTTGGCAATGAGCCAATCAGATCACAGTAGGATTCAGTTATTGATGTCATGTATTGAAGCTGAGAGGAGGACATTTGTCAGTGCGTTATGTGATCGCTATCAAGTTGGTTGGGGTTTTTTTTGTGTTCTTTCATTTAGTGAGCTTGTAAAACGTCATAAAATTAAAGTCATGGTGCAAAGAGTTGACTGGTTGCCCAGAAAGCGATGTAAAATAGAATTATTAAGTGAACAAGGCTACAGTTATAAAGAAATTAGAAGAAAAATGGGTGGAAACCTAACCAAAGGTGGCATTTCTACTGTACACTTTTCCAAAAAGGTTTCCACAATTTTGGTCATTACTGTATATGGCCACCCATCTCACAAGAAAGCGTACAACCCTTAAATCACTTGTCCAGTTATATACAGTGGCCGCAGAAAGACTATAACGTAGAGGAGAAATCTAAGCTTCTGGATCTTTTATTTGTAAGTGCATTCACAGATTTCCGAGACTGCCACTCACTAATCCCACGATGTGCCAAATAGCTCCATTACCAAAAGATCCTTTAGTGCAGTGGGTTTCCAACCTTTCCTTCTACACAAATAAGGGAATTCTAGCTCCCTTCTGCCTCTGCTCAAGAAATCTGGGCGACGCCATTACATGTGATAATGCCAAACAAGAGCCGTGGTTCTAACAGCGGTTAGAATACAGTGTTGCAGGCTGACTCTGATCGCTGCCAGCAGTTCGATCCTGACCGGCTCAAGGTTGACTCAGCCTTCCATCCTTCTAAGGTCAGCAAAATGAGGAGCCAGATTGTAATTGTTGTAATCCACTTATATACCACTATGAAGTGGTATATAAATTGAAGTGCTATTTCTAGGCTGAAAATGCCAATAAAAATGAGTTAGTTAACAGGAACTGCATAGGTAAGCTGAATATACTACCTGACATGACCAAAGCTGATGGCACGATGAGGTCCCTTCTGGGCTTACCTGTGTCTGTTCCTTTTCCCCAGTTCATCTTCTGATACAGGATCAATATCAGGCAGAGGGATTATATAGCCACTGTCTGCACTTAGTCTTTGTTCATCAAATCCACTCTCCCGGTCTTTCAGCTTGTCCTCGTTCTTGTAAGTGACACCAATATATGGATTGTCACACTCCACTCTCATGCGTGTGACGGCAGGATGATCACTCTTTAAGAAGTCCAAGTGGATTCTATCATAACTCTAGAAAAAAAATTGAAAGAAATGGCTTAGAAGCCTAGAACCTTCATCTTTATTCTCTTACAGCTTTATCCACCTCTGTAAAATCTAATGTGTGCTGCAATTAAGGTTTCCTTTTGCCGTTCAAGGATCATGCTTCACCTGTAGGGTGTTTTTAAAGAAAAATAATTATTCCATAAGTGAAACAATTTTTTTTTTTTTATGAGAACAGTGGTTGTAGTAACTAACTCAAGCCCTTGCAGCGCAAATGGCTGTGATGGCCCTGCACAAATTGCAGAGTAGCGGCAACAACTGTGTCAAGAACTTAGTTAGAGATAAAAGATGGCTCAACAGATTTGGAAGCCTGAAATATTAAAACTAAAATTATAGTCCATAATTACAATAAGAAACCAAACAACCTATTAGCTTCAACAGCTTTTCCAGGATCTGCTATGTGATGGATCATCTGTCTTTTTAGAAATGGCACAAGATAAGACAATCCTCCATGGAAAGGGGCCTAAAAGCATGTATGTTGCCCATCCAGATTTGTCCCAGGCATCCCAACCTTTTATCTCCACATTGCCATCATTCCCTAGGATATAATTTAAAAACCCATAATTCAGCCCAACGATCATAAAGAAGCATATTTTTAAAATCCTAAAAGCAACATCCATTTTCTGAAAAGACTAACCTTCTTGTATTCACCAGGCAACAGACTCTCAACTATTTCACTTAAGTGGTAAAAAGATGGTCTCTTTTCAGGTTCACTATTCCAGCATTTCACCATGATGTCATACCTGGGAACCAGACAGAAGAAAATACCTCATAAGTAAATTGTTGACAAGATATAAGGCTGATGAAAAATAGGGGGAAAGCCATTCACGGTAGACCTCTCAGCTAATGACAAATGTGCACCTCAATAAAACCAACATTGAATCAGCTATCAACTTTCATTCTCCACTGCATTATATACCCTTTTATACTTTTAAGCATCCCAGGGAATTCATGACTATCTGTTGATTAGTTACCTAATTGTTTTATCAAACAGCATCTTTTTCTTAAAGCGCAACACTGTGTTTTTTGGGGGGAGAAGCAATATTGCAAGAGGCAAACCAACCCATAGCTAAAGCTCTAGTACAAATTTCAAAGTTCAGCCTGGAAGCATTTTGGACTAAATGCTGCAAGGACACCGAGCTGAAAAAGTTTAATCCAATTATGTGCAAGCAGAGAAAGAAGATGCAAGTGAATACATACACCTCAGAGGTAGCATGATCTGGTTTTGTCATCCGATAGCCACTTTTTATTTTATTATAGAAGGTAGAGTCAACCATCATGCCAGGGTATGGGGTCCCACCTGAAAAACAAAAGCAGAAAGTTGACATCACATTTTTTGACTCAAGAAGCAACTCCAAACAATCCATCTTTTTAATCTTACAAGGCTGTGTAAAATCTTTAATCTTACAAGGCTGTGTAAAATTTGACTGGTTCAACATACGTCCATCTTTTTAATCTTACAAGGCTGTGTAAAATTTGACTGGTTCAACATACGTCAAAGATAAGAGTCCAAGAATTTACACACACACACACACACACCTTTTTAGAAAGCAGGTAAATCAAGATAAAATAATGATCTGGTCACATCCTTCAAGCATAATTTCAACAGCCGCAAAACTTCTAAACAAGCAACAGCTCCTTCATAAATATGTGCTTTCAGTGGTTGGGAGAGCAAAAACAATAGCACTTAGACTTATATGCCACTTCATACTGCTTTAAAGCCCTCTCTAAGCGGTTTACAGAATCAGCCTATTGCTCCCAATAATCTGGGTCCTCATTTTATCAACCTCGGAAGGATGGAAGACCGAGTTAACCTTGAGCTGGTCAGAATCGAACTCCTGGAGTGAACAGTGAGTTAGCCTGCAGTACTCCATTCTAACTACTGCGCCACTTAATCAGTCTAGGTTGAGATTCAGCAGACCCTAAATATTTTGCAATCTATAATAGTATATATAAATCACTGGTTAAGGATAGACAATTGCAAAAAAAATGGAGGATGTTTTACAGATATCCAAATATATAGGAACATATATTATTTATTAATGTCTTGCAACCCAACAATAAACCCACTTAATTCTATGGCATGAAGCAAAATTGGAGTTATTGGTTTAGCATGACATATGAATCCATCTACTTATTTTATGGGTGGACCACATTTTTGTGACCATCACTGCCCTTAACATTGAGGCACGGGGTGATAGGGTGGGAGACTGAGAGCAATAATGATGGTGGAGGCACAATCTTACAGGTGGGACTATGTTTTGGGGACAGCGTTTTGAAAATGAATTGTTTAGCTTTAATTAAAGAAAAGAAAGAACGAAAAAAACCCAATAGAAAATCAATCTTTGACATCTTAGATATTGGGTTAATATGTCATAATAAAGATCAAAATTGTGGTCTGAGTTGCAAAAAAAACAACCTACAACAGAATCTCTTCATATTTTCTGATCAAATATGTACATCAAACCATTTGCAAAAGATATTCTACTGGTGTCTGACTGACATCCTGAAACTGTGTTTATGTATTATTTAAAAGAATATGTGGATGCACAATTTATTTTAATTTAATAATAACAAAAAACAGACTATTACAGATTGCCAACATATATCAAAAACAGTAGTATGGATTGGCTTTGGAGAACATTGAAATTAATATTATTTACAAAATCAACTTCTTAGAATTCTAAATTCTAATTCACATAATTTGTTATAAAATTTGGAAATGGAAAATTATAGGGTGCAACTTTTTCATCAACGTATACTTGCTGATATTCTGTTGCTATTTTTATTGTTGTCGGTTAGTACGGGAGGCTCATAGCAAATAAAAAAAAGTAATACTGATACCATTTTGGTTAACATGCCTCTAAACCAGGGGTAGGCAACCTTGGCTCTTTTATGACTCGTGGACTTCAACTCCCAGAATTCCTGAGCCAGCATGGCTCAGCTTGGAAACTCTCCCTTTCCCCTCAGCATGGCTGGCTCAGGAATTCTGGGAGTTGAAGTCCACAAGTCATAAAAGAGCCAAGGTTGCCTACCCCTGCTCTAAACTAAAGTTTCAACCATAATATATTGCAGAAGGCTATTTATTTATCAGGTTCAATTCTTTCGTACACCAAAGCAATTAGATTGCCTACCAAGAGAAAATATTTCCCATAACAGAATGCCATAGGACCAGACATCACTTAATGTGGTATACAGGTTGTCAAAAATGCTTTCGGGTGCCATCCATTTCACCGGAAGGAAGGTCTGAAAAAGGCAAACGTGAATTAGAGAACATGCAAGAGTTGCCGTATATGAAATATTCACTATCAGGCTGTCTTTAAAGTTGATTTGTAGCCATAAGTATGCGGGTATGTCTGTAGCAAAGACACTAAAATTGGCCATTTTTTAAATGGTGTAGCTTGCTTTTCACCCACCCAGTGCTGGGATTCAGCCGGTTTGCACCAGTTCGGCAGAACCGATACCTAATTTTTTGTTGAGTTCAGCGAATCAGTTATGATAAATCTGTTTTCCAGAACTTTATTGAACTTCCTTCCAGGTGGGGGGGGAAAAAACCCTCCCCCAAAGTCCAAGAGAGGAGCAACGGAAACAAAATGGAGACATGGCGCCTCCGATCACATCACTCAGGCGAAAACTAGGTGGTGCTTCTCAGAGGTAATTTCAGGAATAGACCTGATTGGTGCATCTGTCTAGTTTCCTGATTGATGCATAGGGGAAAGGGGGCGAGGCCACCAAGTATTAGCTGGGGTTGTGGCTCTGGGACTTTTTCTTGTCTAGCTATACAGAACGCTCGGATAAAAGCAAAGAAAATTGCAAGTGAGGATGCCGATCAAGAAGCAATATGGAAATATCCTAACAGTTTTATTGTTTTTTGGTCAGGTGTTATTTAATATTTTTTTCATTAACACTTTAAAACTCTTTCTTGTAACACAAGCTAGTTTTGTGTACCTCTTTTGTTGTTCTTATTTAAGGATTAAATGCATGAAATAATAAACCACCTTTCGGTGTGTCGTTCTTTTATACTTAAAACGGTCGCTAGGGCAGAGAACCAGCTGTTAAATGATTTGAATCCCACCACTGCACCCACCCCACGTAAAAACAACAGCAATACTTACACTGCCTTTGGAGACATAGTTTGAATCATGCATGATATCTCTTGCTAGCCCAAAGTCACAGATCTTCACAATTTTTCCTTGAGCCAAGAGGACATTTCGTGCTGCCAGATCACGGTGCACGCACTGTAAAAAAAAAAAAAAGGATACATTAGTCATCTTTAGAATAATAACCTGCCTCTGGTATTCAGTGGTACCTTGGTACTCAATTGCTTTGAAACTCATCAAATTTGGTACTGCAAAAATTTTGTCCCGGTACTCATTGTTTATTCGGTACTCAAGGCACAAGCTAGAACTTGTCGGTATCAGCTGCCTTGTGACTCACTACATGATTCCTTATGAGAAAAAAAATGTTTGGTGTTCATCATTTTTGATACTCATCACGCCTCCCGAAATCAATTAACAATGAGTATCAAGGTACCAAGGTAGTAGTAGTAATAATAATAATAATAGTAGTAGTAGTAGTAGTAGTAGTAGTAGTACCAATAGTAATAGGCGCCTTGGGTGCAATCCCAAAACAACTGGAGCACCACTTGAACACCATTGGCATTGACAGATTCACCATTAGTCAATTGCAAAAGGCGGCCTTACTAGGAACTGCTTCCATCCATCTGTAATACCATCAAACATCCACATCTGCCTATCCCAGGTCCTTGGTAAGGACTCGATAGGTAGACAAAAATGCCAAATCCAGTCTGAACATCTGGCTGACTGTGCGATGATCAATAATAATAAAGTTGGAAGAGCCTTGGAAGTCATCTAGTCCAACCCTTTGCTCAGGCAGGAAACCCTATACCATTTCAGACAAATGGCTGTCCAGTCTCTTCTTAAAAACTTCCAGTGTTGGAGCATTCACTGCTTCTGGAGACAGGTTGTTCCACTGGTTAATTGTTCTCACTGTCAGGAAATTTCTCCTTAGTTCTAGGTTGACTTCTCTTTTTGGTTAGTTTCCATCCATTACTTCTTGTCCTGCCTTCGGGTGCTTTGGAGAATAGCTTGACTCCCTCTTCTTTGGGGCAATCCCTGAGATACTGGACCACTGCTATCATGTCCCCCCTCGTCCTTCTCTTCATTAAACTAGACATACCCAATTCCAGCAACTGTTCTTCGTATGTTTTATCCTCCAGCCCCCTGATCCTCTTTGTTGCTCTTCTCTGCACTCTTTCTAGAGTCTCAACATCTTTTTTACATCGTGGTGTTGGCTAATGCTAGTGAGAAATATTGCAATGATCTTATACATTTGAAATGTTAAAGCTGGGTTCTTTAAAGGTGAATCCTCTCTTTTCCATCTTTAACATCTTTCAAATGTTAAATGTTAGCATTAAGATCATTGCAATGTAACTTACTCAAGGGAAAGTAAGAGGCAGGATGAGTGCAGAAACACCAAATCTAGAAAACTAAGCAAACCAGGCTGAATTGGTTTCTGAGCCTGGCATGCAGCTTTGGCACTCTCTCTCTCTTGACCACATGAACATTTCAAGCTGCCTAGATCCTAACATAGAAACTGTGACTTATACATAAGATATGTAATGGCAAGCAGATCTATGGAATAAGTTGGGGGGGGGGGGAAATCGCTGACAGGGATAAACTCCTAACTCTGACCCAACCATCGTACATTCAGGAAGACATCCCACTGGGAAAACTGTCCTTTTTGGGGTACAACATTTAAAAATCTGATTGGTTGTTAAATTTAGAGAGGGTCCCTTTCCCATCCCCGTTCTTAAAATAGCTCAAGTGACTGATTAAAAGAGGTGAAAATTGGGGTTTGAAGCTAGGAATGAAGTGGTTTCTTCTCATCTCCCCTTCACAATATTATTTATTTTTCAGAAAATAATATGTAAATCAGGAGTCTTCAAACTTGGCCCTTTTATGACTTGTGGACTTCAACTCCCAGAATTCCTCAGCCAGGCACGCGTGCCTGGCTGAGGAATTCTGGGAGCTGAAGTCCACAAGTCATAAAAGGGCCAAGTTTGAAGACCCCTGATGTAAATGTACGTGCCTGGCTGAGGAATTCTGGGAGCTGAAGTCCACAAGTCATAAAAGGGCCAAGTTTGAAGACCCCTGATGTAAATGTACGTGCCTGGCTGAGGAATTCTGGGAGTTGAAGTCCACAAGTCATAAAAGGGCCAAGTTTGAAGACCCCTGATGTAAATGTACAAATACACTCCTTCTAGATTTGGTGTTTCAGCACTCATCCTTTCAAAAACCCAGAGCCTATGTTCGGTAATGATATGTGTGGAGTCTATCAATTGTGTTTGAATTGTGTTTCTTCCTCCTTGCCTGATTTAGATAACTTCCCTCTTATTAATCTTGCTAGGGAATGATATTAGTGTAATTTTTTTCCCCGCTAGAATTGAATAAGAAACTTTAGATCTAAATATGTTATACTGGATTTATGACCCAATTGGCTATTTGGGTTTTTGCCTTGGATTGGACAACTGTGTGGGAAAATGTCAATCGTCTCAAATCATTTATACAATAGAAATAATCATTTTCTCATGCACCTTCTGTTGATTGTTCCTTTCGTAAGACCTCTTTGCAAAGCTTGGATGCAAACTTGGTTTAAATGAAGCCACCCTTTCAAGCTTTTCCACTTACGTTTTTTGAAGCCAGGAACTCCATTCCCCGAGCTACCTGATAGGTGAAGCTCAGAAGATCCCACAAACTGAGGCCTTCTGAATTGTCATCAGAAAGCAGATCCTTCCCATCTAGTTTCATGGAGAGGAGGAAAAAAATGAAAAAAAAATTCTTGTTAAATTTTAACTCCAGAGGAATCCATCAATCCGTCAATCTCTTTCAGGCTTTTGAACAGGTTGCGTCTTTCTGAGACGTGAAGGAGACAACACTGTGTCTCCAGCAGACTGATTTAACCACAAAGCCCACCTTTTCCTGCCTAAAATTCAAGGATTAAGTACTTATTGTCGTTATTTCCTTAAGACTGTCGTTTACCGAATCCAGCAACTTTTCCTCTGTCGTTCCGTAACATCTGTACTATCTCCAAAACATTTCTACATAACAAGCTACGTTTTTATCCATCAATAATAGAGAAGAGTATTTTTTTTAAAAAAATAAAAAAATCCAAATACTAAATATAGTTTTATTTCTCCTCTAATTATAGACATTTTTCCTAGAAATTGCAGGATTAAAGAAGTATACCACCTACACATTACAGGGCTTGTTGTTACTTTATTCCCGTGTGGTTTAAATCCAAAGGCATCATTTAGAAAATGGCATGGACTCGTCCACTTGTTTTCTACACATATCCATTTTTGTCCTGTTTAGCTTTGTTAGGCTGGCTCGTGCTTTTTGGTAATTGAGGTCACCCAAGACTCTCAAAGGATCAATGGTTCTACAGCATGGCTCTTATTACGCTCGGGGAAAATGACAGCTGCAACAGGCCTACATTCTAATCATTTGGTTACTTGTGGACTCAGTAAAGCCTTAGTGGACCAGCCTCTGCCAGTGGAGCTGGGACGGGAAGAGAATCCAGTTCAAGAATCAGGAGAGAGCAAATCTGTTTTGTAAACCATGGATCAGATTTCAGTGTAATAGGACAGTAAAATGGATGAGTTGGTCGTACGGCCCTTGACTAACCGTCAATTTGGCATTCTACAAATTACTTCTGTTTAAAGTCAGTTAACTCTTAGCAGTGAATCCTAATCTAAGGAAAAGCACAAAACCAGTGGCTCAAAATCAGCCAAATACAAAAAAAAAAAGGAAAACAAAACCATTTGTGCCACCAATGACACTGGCCCTCATTAAGCCTAAGAAACATCACTGATCAGTTCTATGGATAGAGGTACATGTTAGCATTATGTGCTGGGTAAGAGGATAAAGAAAAGATAGGAAATCTTTGACTCCAGAGCTCATCCTGAATACCTACCTCATTTTGAATTATAAATAGTAACTGATGCTGTCACAACGACCTTAGATAATCAACCGAATTGTAAGAAACAATATCATTGTCATTTGCAGAAAGAAAAGCTAAATCTGGAATATTTTTGCCTTCCCTATCCCCTGAAGTAGGAAATGTTAACACCTAATAAGACTCTTGTAGGATTCTTCAAGATACAGGAACTTTCTGATACTCAATATTTGGGAATCTTATGAACCAACTGCTATGTGCCTAGCACATTCCAATTGCTTTAATACTTTACTTTCAATTCCTTCCTAGTGCACACAATATCTACTAGTGTGCAATAATACCGCGACATTGGTTTCAAGTGTGTTAATACTATTTGGATTTCTCATTATGCCAAAATGTGGTTTTAAGTAAAGACACCCTTGAACTGAGCTTCATTATGGGTGACTCTACGGAGGCATCTATGCTGCTTTTCTGGTAGCAGTATGGAAATTAATTTGCCATTGCTTTCTTCCATGAAGTCTTTTTGACTTCCCAGACTAATCTATACTCTGGAATTTCTGATGGTCTGTCATCTGACGACTAACCAGATCCAGCCCTGCTTACCTTTGGAGACTCCCTTTAAATTGCTTACAGTAGAAGCTATCACCTGTGGCAACACAGATGATTCTACAGCAAAGATCTTCAAACTTGGCCCTTTTATGACTTGTGGACTTCAACTCCCAGAATTCCTCAGCCAGGCACGCGTGCCTGGCTGAGGAATTCTGGGAGTTGAAGTCCACAAGTCATAAAAGGGCCAGGTTTGAAGACCCCTGTTCTACAGGAAGAATAAATACATTATGTTTTTCGTGAAACAGTTATCATTCAGATTATAATCAAAGAGATGCTGCTGTAATCTTTCAGACTTTATACGACCTCTAAAACCAAGCTGAAATAATTCAGTTTTTAGGAAAACTGAATGCCGAAATGGCCATAAGACCTGAGCCTTAACTATCCTTGTGCGCGTACAGATAGATGAACATAGAAAGAGACCATTGCAATCAAGCCTGAAAGACGAAAAATAAAATAAAAGCTACTGGCAATCATTTCTGCCATGAGTGCCAGCATAAAAGAACTAAATGGTGCAGCTATTAGGGACAATACAGAACCAAATGTCGCATATTACAGTCAAAACCATAAAAACTGTGGAATAGAGAGGTGAAATGACAAAAGCCATCCACAAAATCTTCTAACGTTTGCTCCTACAAAATTAGCAACGACTTCAAATTACTTTGTTCAGGGGGGAAAAAAAAACCAGTTCAAGGAGAAAACCTAACCTTAATCTAGTCTGATTCTTTGCAGAATAAAGTTACTTAGTTATATATGCTAAGACATATAAATGGACTTACCCAATATAGATTTTTTCTTATATGAAGCAGGGCGATCATACAAAGATCTTTGGATGTCGGAGTATTTCGACTTGTCTTTTCTTTCTAACATGGGCACATACTGAGTTGTCTCTGCTTGTTTCATATCCATATATTCACCATTATTTTCAAAGGACAGGATGACATAGCTGGAATTAAAAGCACAGTAGCAATATAAAGAAATTGGAGTTTGAATATTTACTGTATTTATTATACTGATCTGTTATTTGTTGATTGTTTAGAATATTTAGAATAGAATAGAGCTGGAAGGCACCTTGGAGGTCTTCTAGTCCAGCCCCTTGCTCAAGCAGGAGGACCTATAGTACTATCTCAGACAAGTGACTGTCTAACCCCTTCTTAAAAATCTCCAGTGATGGAGCTCCCACGATTCCTGGAGGCAAGCTGTTCCACTGGTTAATTGTCCTCACCGTTAGGAAGTTTATCCTTAATTCCAGGTTGCTTCTCTCTTTGATCAGTTTCCAACCATTGTTTCTTGTCCTGCCCCCTGGTGCTTTGGAGAATAACGTGACCCCCTCTTCTTTGTGGCAGCCCCTCAAATACTGGAATACTGCTATCATGTCTCCCCTGTTTCTTCTTTTCTTTAGACTAGCCAAGCCCAAGTCCTGCAGCCATTCTTCATATGTTTTAGTCTCCAGGCCTTGGATCATCTTAGTTGCTCTTCTCTGAATTTTTTTTCCAAATTTTCAACATCTTTTTTGTGATACGGTGACCAGAATTGGCTGCAGTATTCCAGGTGTGGTCTTACTAGGGTTTTATAAAGCAGTACTAATACCTCACGTGATCTTGATTCTATGCCTCTGTTTATATCATCCAGGATTGTATTAGCTTTTTTGGCGGCTGCTGCACACTGCTGGTTCATGGTTAAGTGATCATCCACTAGGACTCCAAGGTCCCTCTCACAGTTACTGTTTTTAAGCCAGGTCTCGCCCAATCTCTACTTGTACCTTTGATTTTTCCTGCCTAAATGTAAAACTTTGCTTTTCTCCACATTGAAACTCATTTTGTTGGACAGGGCCCATTGTTCAAGTTTGTCAAGATCTTTTTGGATCCTGAGTTTGTCTTCTGGGGTATTGGCTACTCCTGCCAGTTTAGTGTCATCTGCAAATTTGATGAGTTCCCCTTCAATTCCCTCATCTAAGTCATTGATGAAGATATTGGATTATGGAGCAGAGGTGGGATATACAGTTTGGCAATTTGTAGGCCATTCCCAAAATTACTCTTCAATGATGGTCTTGATTCCCTGATTCTTTAAAGTCTTAGTCAATAAATCTACCCTGTGTTTCTTCATCCCATTAGAAGCTTTTTTTCCTTGTGCTAATGAAAGAGACACCATAAAGTTTCCACAATATTCTTCATTACATGGAGCTTTTTATGTTTCTCCAAAAGGAGGGGATGCCTTGGAAGTGAGTTTTAGCAACATACAATGCAGTGGTAAGTGTGGTTTGGTTAACAGTCTGTGAGCCTTCCATCCATGTGAAGCTATGGAGCTCACCATAAAACTATAACCCTATACCATTTCAGACAAATGGCTGTCCAGTCTCTTCTTAAAAACTTCCAGTGTTGGAGCATTCACAGCTTCTGAAGTCAGGTTGTTACACTGATTAATTGTTCTAACTGTCGGGAAATTTCTCCTTAGTTCCAGGTTGCTTCTCTCCTTGATTAGTTTCCATCCACTGCTTCTTGTCCTGCCTTCAGGTGCTTTGGAGAATAGCTTGACTCCTTCTTCTTTGGGGCAACCCTTGAGACATTGGGACACGGCTATCATGTCCCCCCTCATCCTTCTCTTCCTTAGACTAGAGATACCCAATTCCAGCAACCGTTCCTTATATGTTTGCCCAAAGACAATTTCTGTGGTCATGTGGCCAACATGGCTATATGCTAAAGGCAGACGGGACAGATTAATATTGTCCTTTTGATTACTTTAGAGCTCAAGCTTACCTTCTCGTGCTTTCATCTGCAGAATTCATGCCAAAAATGTCCAGATCCTTCTTTGCCTTTTCAGGGTGCCGACTCAGAAAATTATCCCTATTTTTATGGAGGTAGTTCACCAAGTCTCCATAAAAACAGTACTCTGTTATGATGTATATTGGACCTAACGAGGAGGAACAAAGCAGAACACTTAATGCCTCCTGGAAGTCATGTCTGGAAACTAATCGGAGATCACTGTCCCAATGATAGGGATTATATCCCAGTAACAATGATTCTTTCTCGGTGTACAAACTCCAACAAGCATGAAGAAAGTCTTTGAATTCATCTCCCATTCTTGTCACAAAAGCAAACCGCTGAGAGTCCGAGGCGCTCTCCCCAAATCTGCCTTTTGAGACGTACTTAGTGGTCATCAGAGACTTTTCTACACTGAATTATACACATAAACACCACGTCCTTAAAGGCTGTCAGAAAGGTTCTGAAATCTGAATGTCAAGAACTACGAATGATAACCTACCATGTTCATAGCAACCTTTCTGTACGTGGAAGCAGTGGTGAGACTCAGCCGGTTCGCACCACTTCGGCAGAACCGGTAGCTAATTTTTTGTCACCCAGGCCCAGAATGGACTTCCGGAAGCGGCATCCACACAGAGAACCCGGTTGTTCACATATTTGAAACCCACCACTGCCTGGAAGTCTCTTGTCGCTTCTTTCTATGGCTAAAGAGGCTGCGTTTGGCTTGGTGAGGTCTTAAATTATGCAATCCTAATAACACAGGATTGACAATAATTACAGAATAATTATGCTACCTCCTGAACTTGGTGCCTTCCTGATGTGCTTGCCATGCTGGCTGGTAATTCATAGGAGTTATCCTTTGAGCAGATCTGGAGTTGCAGCACCAACACATCTGAAGAACATCATGCTGGGAAGACTTGTGTAACGAACCACAGCAGCGACCGAGTAAAATGGCCAGCGTTCGATTTCTTAAATTACAGCCTACTCTTCTAAATACTAGCTCAATGAGAGCAGCCAGTCCTGCTGATCTCTTTCTTTTTTTCAACAGAAAGGGACAAAGAGGACTGCTAGAGAAACGTACCTGATTTTGTGCAGGCTCCTAAGAGGTTGACAATGTTCAAGTGGGGGCCAAGATGGGTCATTATCTTTAATTCAGACATAAGAGCCTGCTTTTCGCTGGTTCTTGCCGTTGCTGGTGGGAAAATATGGTACACAAGAGAATCAGAATGTGTTATTCTAGAAATACAGGTAGTCATGACCACAGCTGAGCTCAAATGGTCTGTTGTTAAGTGAGTCTTGCCCCATTTTATGACCGATCTTGTCCCAGTTGTTAAATGAATCACTGCAGTTAATTAGTAACCTGGTTGTTAAGTGAATCTGGCTTCCCCCGTTGATTTTGCTTGTCAGAAGGTTGCAAAAGGTTGACCACGTGACCTTGGGACTCAGCGATGGTCATAAGTATGAACCAGCTGCCAAGCATCTGAATTTCCATCCCGTGACCGTGGGGATGCTACAAAGGTTGTAACTGTGAAAAGTGGCCGTAAGTCGCTTTTTCCAGTGCTGTTGTAACTTTGAACAGTCGCTAAATGAACTGTTGTAAGTCGAGGACAACCTGCACAGAAGTAAACTATCATGGTCACTGTTTCTTTATGAACAGGATTCTTCTTGGGGAAAAAAATAGTTTTCATAAGAAGATCTGCTAGCTAAGGAAAGAGAACTCCTTTCATTTTATTTGCTGCTTTCTTAACTTGCTTAATAAATAAAGCACCACTATCTTCCCACGGTGGACATTTCCCAATATAGACTGTTTCCTGAATCAGACTGTGAGCACTTCAAAATTATTATTTTGCACCATGAATGACCAGTACTCACAACTGTCGCAGCATCCCCACAGTCATGAGGTCAAAATTCGGGCACTTAGCAATTGTCGTATATTTACAACCGTTGCAGCATCCCTGGGCCACGTGATCGCCATTTGCAAACTTCCCAACTGGCTTCGGACACACCAAAGTCAATGGGGGAAGCTGGATGTGCTCAATGACTGCGTGATTCACTTAAGAACTGCAGTAATTTACTTCACAAATGTGGGCATAAAATGGGGCGCAACTGCCTCGCTTAGCAATGGACATTCTGGCTGCCCATGATGGTTGTGCGTTGATGAGTTCCTATATATCATTAGATTTTCTCAGCTCCGCTACTAGGAACAGAAGTATCAACTGGTAACTTTATTCAATCCTTTTTTTACAAAAAAATAAAATAAAATACTAGTCACATTAAATATTAATTCTACAGGAAATACATTGAGCTGATTAATTTTTATCGCAAGCTCAAATGCTAATGAGATGGCATTAAAGAGAATGATAAGGTAAGGTAAGGTAAGGTAGGATAAGATGAGATGAGATGAGATGAGATGAGATGAGATGAGATGAGATGACAGAAGGCAAGGCAAGACAAGACAAGACAAGACAAGATAACCTTTATTGTCATTTTTTACTGTGGGCACGACACACGTCAAAAATGAAATTTAGTTGCCCGCTCTCAAAGTGAACACATACATGACACACACCTAAACATACTATATACAACATATACATACTATATACAACATATACATACTATATACAACATATACATACTATATACAACATATGTACAGACCAACACCCCTACATATACATAACATACGAATATTAAACACTGTCCATCTTGAATATATAACAGAACGATGCGGTATATTAGCTGTAAATGGGAAAAAAATACTTACGTTTCAACATTTTCACAGCCACTTTCATCACTGGTTGTGACCGGCTTAATCCATATGCGGTTCCTTCCACTACTTTCCCAAAAGCTCCAGAGCCAAGGATTCGGCCTACAGGCGAGAGAATACAGTTACTGAGAATTAACTCTGGAGTTATTTTTTTCCTTTCGAGAGTTTTTCTAAATATGTGGCATGGGTAACTTCCGTAAACCTAATAAAATCTACTGGTACCTTCTTCTTGAGGACTGGAAGCCTGTTTTTAATTAGGCAAGAGTTGAAACTCAAAAAACATGACCTTATTTAAATTCTATACAGGATACCCATCTAGCTACAATCTGAAGTGATAAAAAGTTGAGAATTCCGCCATCTTAAATTATTACTCCATTTTGCGTAAAATAAGCATGAGAAAAGATAGAAAGGAAGATGCCCTAAGTAAGCAGAAGTGCCCATGCTCTCTTTTTTTCATCATGTCACTATCAACAATAGGACATTTGATTAGCTCCAGGCCAGGGAATAGAAACAGCATGAACTGCTCCAGGGTTACTGGGATTTGTCAGGAAGCCCCATAAAAGAAGAAAAAAAATATTTCCCATTTCACCACGATAAGAATATCTTCCAAGAACCGAAAGGCCATAACAATCTCACCTGTAGCCTTTTGAGCTGTTTGGGATGAAGGACTTGTTGCTAAGAGGATCAGCATAATAACAGAATAACAGTATTGGAAGAAAACTTGAAGGTCTTCTAGTTTAACCCCCCCTGCTCAAGCAGGAAACCCTATGCCATTTCAGACAAATGGCTGTCCAGTCTCTTCTTAAAAACTTCCAGTGTTGGGAGCATTCACAGCTTCTGGAGGCAGGTTGTTCCACTGAATAATTCTTCTAACTGTCAGGAAATTTCTCCTTAGTTCTAGGTTGCTTCTCTCCTTGATTAGTTTCCATCCATTGCTTCTTGTCCTGCCTTCAGGTGCTTTGGAGAATAGTGTGACTCCCTCTTCTTTGTGGCAACCCCTGAGATACTAGAACACTGCTATGATGTCACCCCTTGTCCTTTTCTTCATTAGACTAGACATTCCCAATTCCAGCACCGTTCCTTATATGTTTTAGCCTCCAGTCACCTAATCCTCTTTGTTGCTTTTCTCTGCACTCTTTCTAGAGTCTCAACATCTTTTTTACATCGTGGCGACCAAAACTGAATGCAGCTCTTTTATGACTCGTGGACTTCAACTCCCAGAATTCCTGAGCCAGCCATGCTGAGGGGAAAGGGAGAGGTTTCCAAGCTGAGCCATGCTGGCTCAGGAATTCTGGGAGTTGAAGTCCACGAGTCATAAAAGAGCCAAGGTTGCCTACCCCTGTTCTAGAGTATTGGCTGTTCCTGCCACCTTGGTGTCAAAACCATTTCTGGTACATTATTAATGGGAATAATACCTCTGAGGTTTCCTATGAAAAATTCCGAGACTCTTTTCCTGGTGGCAGCAACAATCACAAGTCTTTGGGTGATCCTTACCTAGCACTAATCCATCCCTAGGAAATTCCCATCTTGAGTCATAGGGCAATTGCATAGGATCCACGTAGATGTACTCGTGGCCATCAGGACTGATCGACTCAATGACTCTCCATCTGATCTCATATCTGGGTTTCTGCGCAAAAGAAGGCATGGAGGGTCAGCGCCATCCCAATACATTAAATCATGCAGAATTTGGTTTAGAGAAAGGATTTCTCGTTACCTGTTTCCATATGATTACCAAGACAATCAGCGCGATTATTACAATCACAAGGAGGACGAGGACAGCCGCCGCCACCGTGAGTTCCGATCTTAATGCTGTAAGGAGAAGCACAGAAGATTCGTTCGTTCCTTTTTTAAAGCAAACTAACTTTTCATTCTGACTTCCTTTTCATTCTGACTTCACTGGTATTAACATAGGACGGGCATGGCTGGCTGGGGAATTCTGGGAGTAATAATAATAATAATAATAGTGATAATAATAATAATGATGATGGTGATGATGATAATAATAATAATAACAACAGCAATAATAATAATGATAATGATAATGATGATGATGATGATGATGATGATGATGATGATGATGATGATGATGATGATGATGATGATGATAAAGTTGGAAGGGACCTTGGAAGTCATCTAGTCCAACTCCCTACTCAGGCAGGAAACCCTATACCATTTCAGACAAATGGCTGTCCAGTCTCTTCTTAAAAACTTCCAGTGTTGGAGCATTCACAACTTCTGGAAGCAGGTTGTTCCACTAATTAATTATTCTAACTGTCAGGAAGTTTCTCCTTAGTTCTAGGTTGCTTCTCTCTTTGGTTAGTTTCCATCCATTGCTTCTTGTCCTGCCTTCAGGTGCTTTGGAGAACAGCTTGACTCCCTCTTCTTTGGGACAACCCCTGAGATATTGGAACACTGCTATGATGTCACCCCTCGTACTTTTCTTCATTAGACTAGACATAGCCAATTCCAGCAACCATTCTTTATATGTTTTAGCCTCCAGTCCCCTGATCCATCTTTGTTGCTCTTCTCTGCACTCTTTCCAGAGTCTCAACATCTTTTTTACATCGTGGTGACCAAAACTGGATGCAGTATTCCAAGTGTGGCCTTACCAAGGCATTGTGAAGTGGTATTAATACTTCACGTGATCTTGAAGTCCACAAGTCTTAAAGTGGCCAGGTTTGATGAGCCCTGACAGAGGAGTTAGGCAAGCCTAATAAAGTTAACCTACAAAAACTCATGCAATCATCCTACAATGCATGCCAGCAAAAAACAAAAGCCAATCTTTCCAAATTAAGCCATTTAAAAATTCGCTATATAGTTCACTTCCCTCCTGTTTCTATCCTCTGTCATTCTTGTTAAAAACAAAAGCAAAGGAAATGTGTGGGAACAAGCCCCATGAAATAACAAGGGAGACAAACCCTCTTTTGTCTAAGAGGTTTATGATTGTTACTGTTCCTTTGACAGATACAGTGCAAAATAAAAAAAATGGGTCACATCCATGCATGTAGTCCTCAACTTACAATAGTTCGTTTAGTAACCATTCAAACTTACAACGGCACTGGGAAAAAGTGACTGATGACCATTTTTCACACGTATGATCATTGCAGCATCCCCGTGGTCACGTGATTTACATTTGGATGCTTGGCTACTGGTTCATATTTACGACGGTTGCAACGTTCCCAGGATCATGTGATCCTTTTTGCGACCTTCTGACAAGCAAAGTCAATGGGGAAGCCAGATTCACTTAACAACCGTGTTACTAATTTAACAACTGCAGGGATTCGCTTAAC
This sequence comes from Azemiops feae, assembly GCA_023970755.1. NCBI lineage: Eukaryota > Metazoa > Chordata > Lepidosauria > Squamata > Viperidae > Azemiops > Azemiops feae. The sequence continues at coordinate 339,877 of JALGBA010004209.1, read as the reverse complement.
AAATGTAGCAAGAACAGTTGTAAAATGGGGCAAAACTCATTTAACCAATTTCTCACTTAGCAACCTAAATTGTGGTGGTAAGTCAAGGACTACCTGTACATGCTTAGTCTGTTATTTTATAAAAGCTAGCCTAAATTTACATGTTTTTATTTTTAATGTGTACTTATTTTCAGTTATATGTGCCACATCAAATGGATCTTTCCTCATTTTAATTATATCTTCTTTTTTTAAAAAAAATCTGAAGTTGCGCTGTTTTGAGGTTGCGGAAGTACTTTAATCTTGTATCCTTGAATGTGTTCATTAAATTCAGTTGAACTTATTCCTAGGGAAGTATATAGAATATTGTCATCTTCGCCCCATTGACTCTGATGGAGAAATTAAGAATGAATTTGTTTCACTCAGAAATAAATCCCAATGTGTTCAATTAATCTTCATTAGTCACAGATCAGCTGTTCAATAAATCTTCTTTGTACACATTTACCTCACAATAAATACAATGAATTCAATAAGGTTCATTACTTCTGGAACAGAATTCACTTTCCTGTTTTTATTATAACAGGAAAGATTTAAAAAAGAATTCTCTTTCAGAAGTAATACTTAATTTTGGTAATTATTTAATACTTAAATAAGAACTAATTAAGTACTTAATTTTAGCTGAACTGAGCTCTCATTTTTAATCTATGTGCATCTATTATGTTGATGTTCTTTTGTTTGAGATTAAAGTCTCATATCAATATTTCTTCTACTTTTCTAAAAAAAAACAAAAATTCTGAGGTTCAACTAAACTTAGAATCTTCATACTGTGCCAGTTAAAGTTTCAGACATTTTAGTACAACACTGATATGAACAGCAAGCAGAAATTGTTTTCAGTCTGTCATAACTCCCCATCTACTGCTTTTTGATTGTTTGTTTTTGTTTTGAACAAATGTAGTCTAGCACCACTTGGGAAATGAAGGTGTTTTTTTTAATGACCTGTAAGAATTTTTTTCTGGAAGATATTTTTATGCTTTTCTACCAAACAGTGTTGAAAGCAGCAAATAATATAAATTAAGATTAAAAGAGAATTGTAAATTGTAAATTGTCTAAAAAGCCAATGAAAAGACAAATATTTATAATAAATAGATAAACACTATTGCCAGGTGTGTGGGATGTATTGCATTTTGTATATGAGGCTTATTCCTTTAAGCTGCCTGGAGTCACCATGAGTTGGACAGCCATATATATATATTTCTTTAATATATAAATAAATAAAAGTTATCAGTCAACTAAATCAGCTGGGCAAAGGTAATGGAGACAGATTTTTCCTTGATACCAGGGGTCTTCAAACTTGGCCCTTTTATGACTTGTGGACTTCAACTCCCAGAATTCCTCAGCCAGGCACGCTGGCTGAGGAATTCTGGGAGTTGAAGTCCACAAGTCATAAAAGGGCCAAGTTTGAAGACCCCTGCTTTATACCATAACTCTAAACAAAGTTATCATATGGAAATTTGCCCACAGTATAGGAATTGTCCCTCAGAAAGAACAGCTGTCAGACTGCTTCAAATGAGTCGGACTGCAAAACAGGTAGTCCTCTACTTATAACCATTCATTTAGTGACCATTCAAAGTGACAACGGCATTGAAAAAAGTGACTTATGACCATTTTTCACACTTATGTCCATTGCAGCATCCCCACGGTCACGTGATCAAAATTCAGCTGCTTGGCAACTGGCTATTTATGACAATTTGCAGTGCGGTTGCGTGATCCCCTTTTGTGACCTCCTGACAAGCGAAGACAATGGGGATTCAATTAACAACCATGTTACTAACTTAACAACTGCAGTGATTCACTTAACAATTGTGGCAAGAAAGGTCCTAAAATGGGGCAAAACTCACTTAACAATTGTCTTGCTTGGCAACAGAAATTTTGGGCTCATTTGTGGATTATCTGTATTTAAAACACTCATAAAAACTCCACACATTGGCTTTGAATAATAAGTTACTATTACCTTAAGACAGAGTCCCCAACCCCCGGTTTGTTGACCGGCACCGGTCCACGGCATGCCAGCAACCGGTCTGCACAAGCAAGCAAAGCCCTATCCGCGGGATGCAGGCAGCACACAAAACCACACCCCCTCCGGTCCGCGGAAAAACCTCTCTCCACGGAACCGGTCCCTGGTGCCCAAAAGATTGGAGGAACGCTGCCTTAATACATTTGATTGGGTGTCTAAACAGGTGAAAGTTTTCTAAGTTAAACTATTTAACATAAAATCAAACAAAGTTAACTTACTAGGAGCCACAAGCTTTAGTTCCCTTGTAACAGTGCGAAGGTCATTCTTAGCCATACATCGAACAGCCATGATTTCCTCCACCTTCTGAAATGTCACCTGGCTGGCTACCATGTTCCTCTCATCAAGATGAGTCTCCACCGTAACGTCAGAGATATTGTTGGTCAGGAGAGTCCATGAGGTGTCATTGTTGCATCTAGAAGAGAAGTCGCTTTTTGATTGATCCCGCCCAAAAAAAGGTCTTCCTTTACTGAAGACTATCTAGTGAACAAATATCTTGACGTGCATCAGGACATGTTGCCCAAGCAGCATCAAAATTTTCTTTGAACAACAGCCACTTATCAATATCACAACAACAACATTTCAGGAGTATTAAGAATGGTTCCATGTACGTGGACAAATCTCAGCTTTTATCCTTCGTTCCAAAGTTGTTTGACAGATTTATAGCATGCTTTTCACACAAACTTTAAGCTTAGGAAATATTGTTAGATGCAGTTCATAAGGGTGACTTATTACTAACAACTAATCCTGGGTTTTAAATTATATATCACTCCAACACACAAGGGGTACCTGATTCTATAAGGAAGAAAATAATAGCTGTTGAGTAGACACCATGTAAGGGAAATGATTAACCATTGCTGTTGGTCCAACTCTGTTTAGGGAATCTTGTGTCTTGGGTTGTTTAAAAATACGTTATATGCATTCACACATTTAACAATACATTGACTGCACCCAAGAGTTAAAAATTCAAGAGGTATTTTAATCAATATAAATGGTATTCTCACTCCCAAATCTGAAATCTTTACATCAGCGATGTCCAAACATATTTTCAAATGGATTCAACTCCCATAATCCTTTAGCCACTCTCCATCCTGATTGTCCATTGCCATTTTGTATTACTACTTTATTATTAGCTAATAAATGATCGGACTGGACTGCAAGGCGATCAAACCAGTCAGTCCTAGAGGAGATCAACCCTGACTGCTCTTTAGAAGGCCAGATCCTGAAGTTGAAACTCAAGTACTTTGGCCACCTAATGAGAAGGAAGGACTCACTGGAGAAGAGCCTAATGCTGGGAAAGATTGAGGGCAATAGAAGAAGGGGACGACAGAGAATGAGGTGGCTGGATGGAGTCACTGAAGCAGTAGGCGTGAGCTTAAATGGACTCCAGAAGATGGTAGAGGACAGGAAGGCCTGGAGGAACGTTGTCCATGGGGTCGCGATGGGTTGGACACGACTTCGCAACTACCAACAACAAATAAATGATTCCCAATTTCGGAGTTATGAGAGTTGAAATGCAATACAAACTGGAAGGCATCCAGTTGAGGAACATATATATTATGAAAAGGATGTACAGTAGTAAACATGTTGTTATACCAGCCAGCTAAAGCCACTCAAGGCAGCCAAAATCAAAGGCCTTACTTCTTAATGTCCTTGCAAACCAGCCATTCCACATCGGGGAGGGGTGTCCCTTCTGCCAAACATTTGACTGTCTGCCCAACAGAGCCGTGGTGATTATCTACCAGGTCCCGAATTAAAGCTGGAACTGGAAAGGGATAAATTGGGAAGAGCATGTAAGAGGTTTGTCTGCCGGAGCTGGTTTCTTCGGAGCCAGACTATTTTTGAATTCACATCTGCCTGGCAGACACAGTTGTTCCTTGAGGAAATGCAACTTCAGAAATGGAGGCCTTTTTTTTTTTTCCCTTGTATTCCCTGAGACAGGATAGTCTCCTGCATTATATGAATTATCTATGCCTATTTACCTGAGATACTTTTCTCTTAACTCAAGTGAGATGAAGTTTAATTAAACATCCATATAAATTTGACCGTATCATGCAGTACTGTGATTGCTTGCCTAAAAGGGAGAGTAACTGACCATAAGTTACTTCTAAGTAGGAAGATTGCATTACTAGATGGCAATACATTGCACATTTTCCCAGAGGTTGCCCCAACTAAACGTAGTCACAAGCTGCATAAGGAGACCTTCTTGAATCTGGTGGGTTTGGGATCTGTTGAACTTCCCTTAGTCTCAGCCAATGTGGCCCAACAGGGTGTTTGCAAATCATGAGAACTGAAATCTAGTATATATGGAAATCACTACCATGAAGATAATTGATATGAGATCAAGCTACTGATAGTTTACGTGTAGTCCTTTTTTAGCATAGCCAAATTGGGACAAACAACTTGGTCAGTAAGCAAGGCAGCCACCAAGTGAAACCAGGACTGTGCTTATGATTTTACTTCAACTTTCCTTTGCTTTACAGACCTGCAAAGGTTATAAATGCGAAGATCGGTTACTTGTTCGTTATCACTGTAACTGCAAACAGTCCCTAAAGAGTCAGCAATATTCTGTGGTTGGATACAGAATATCTGGGGCCATTTTGACCATAACACAGTATAGGCAGCTGGATAAGATATTGTATTTAACAAGTCTTCTGCACTCATATTTCTATGAAAGAAATGTGAGGAATCAAGACTTAAACTGACTATTTCAACTTAAAATCAGCTAATTCAATTTTCAATCTTAACAAAGCATTTCTTATCTCAGAGCTTAGGCTGCCAATGCTCATTATTACTTGATAAATAATCAGAACATTAAATTATTTAAGTCATTTGACATGCAGCATTACCAGAACTTCAATATAAGTGTCATTTACCAGAGAAAGTTTTTTTTTTAATCCAAAAAGAATTTTTTTTATTTTCTATCATGGGAGTTTGCCAGAGTGAAAACATCTCCTTATTTACTAATTGAAGCCTGCAGCACTTCTCTGAATCATTTATTTTTAATAAAGATTTACCTTGATACATATCGAGAACTTTACAGTAAATCCAATCAGTATGAATAGCAAATGATCCTCCCATAGAAGTTACAAAATGTCCATTAACAGTCCGTTTGCCAATCAGTTAATTTTACAAATGTATAAATCCAAGCATTCAGAAGCAAAAGGGACTTTCTGATTTTGGTTAAAGCATTGTGCATTGTTATTATAGATCCTGTGATTAAAAATTAATACACTTCTCTCCACGTCAAAGAGAAGCGCTCCCCTAAAACAGCATTTATCATCTGCAAGTTGTATGAAAACATTTATAATCTACGAGCCAATTAATTGAAGCCCTTTTTAAGGATGCAAGTAAATAAAACATATCTGATAGCACTGAATGGAAACAGATCTCTATGAACTCTTTCCAAATTTCTTCCTTAAACATGGTCATCAGGGTAAGTTCTGCACTAAATGCTTATTTTGTTCTGCAATTCCTTATCCCTTTAATGTGCCCCTTCCTCTCTCCAAATTAAAACCTCATGGATGGGACCACGTCTGCTTTTCAGCCAAGCACAGCAGATGTTGAAGTATGTCGGCTGAAATAATCCCCAGACTATCATCCACCAATATCAGCAAGCAAGCACAATTTTCCTATATAATTTGCTAAGTTACTGGCTGAATTTCAGAAGCACTATTCATACCAGTTCATCTCCAGAGCAACTTTGGCTCTTTTATGACTCGTGGACTTCAACTCCCAGAATTCCTGAGCCAGCCGTGCTGAGGGGAAAGGGAGAGGTTTCCAAGCTGAGCCATGCTGGCTCAGGAATTCTGGGAGTTGAAGTCCACAAGTCATAAAAGAGCCAAGGTTGCCTACCCCTGATCTATACCCATCTAATTTTTTTCTTTTCTGACCTTCCTACTTCAATGTGCTACTAAAGTGCAACTTCAATTCCTCTTCAAATAAGTTGCACAAAGGAGGGTTTTCTTTTATTTGATCATCACCAGAATTTTGAGATGTGTGTTACCAGTGGCCTTCATAGCTGATCTGGCCTTCTAAGCTGTTCCTCAATATTATATTTACACATCAGACTTCATATGTTATATTTATACCTCATGTGCTTCCCATGTGATGTGTGTAATGTTGGCTTGTCTCATTTCACAGGTTTACCTTGTATGAGCAGAGAGAAAGTGTATCTCTGAATTTCATCCTCATTCTGTGCTACGAGTGTATAATATCCACTGTCTTCTTCCTTGGCACGGATTAATTTTAATACACTCTGATATCTGTGAGAATAATTAAAAAAAACTGTGATTAAAAAATAGCACGGCACAATAGGAAGCAAATCATTATTTTAATGGAAACCAAAATATATGTATCCGAAAAGACTCACTTAGACCAAAATGCCACAATTCTGAAGTACCTCTTCTCTCTGATCCTAAATCAATGTATAACATTTATATCCCGTTTTTACCACTGACAAGAGTTAAGATCACTGGCCTTACTTCTTCTCTTCAACCAAAGAAAATTGGAGGTTTGGGGACTTACAGTCTGATTCAAAAGATAGGCAGCAGATTGATTATACAAACAATAAACATGAGATTTGGAACTGGTTTAATTGCTGTTACAGTGAAAGATAGAGCAGAAGGGGAAGAAAACAGGGATGGTGGGAATGGAAGGTTCAGATTATAGACAGGTGGTGGGTATAGGGCCAATATTTTCAATGATTTCGAATGAAAAAGGTTAACAATTTATGCCTACCTGGCACTGACCAACAAAGAAACAAGGAATAAACCAGAATTATTCTATGTTCTGTTCAACCAATACTTTATCTTAGAATTATAGGACTAGTAGGGACCTTGGAGGTCTTTTAATCCAACCCCTGACCATAGTAGGACAAAGGGTTATCCAATCTTTTCTTGAGAACCTCCAGCATATCTTTTGACAAAGACAAAATCATTGATCAAACATAGAGTGGATGGTATAGACCAGGGGTAGGCAACCTTGGCTCTTTTATGACTCGTGGACTTCAACTCCCAGAATTCCTAAGCCAGCCATGCTGAGGGGAAAGGGAGAGGTTTCCAAGCTGGCTCAGGAATTCTGGGAGTTGAAGTCCACGAGTCATAAAAGAGCCAAGGTTGCCTACCCCTGGTTATAGACTGAGAACTACAGAAAATTTTCAGAGAGGTGTGTCCTGGAATGAAGATTATTCAGTGGGGAGAATAAATAATTTCTGAGAAGAAACCTTGTTTGCCAAATGGAGGATTCAGTGGTGAAGAAACCCACCAATCCATGACAGGCTAGTTCCTTTACCTGGTTTCTTGGATTTGCTTGGAACTGGTTACAATCTCTGTGAGATTCTCCATCAGCGTGACGTTGTCCTTCAGCCAAAACAACCTTGGCTCTGGATACGCATAGACATAAATGACAAAGTTTTTGACTTCGTGTAGATTGACGGCCTCCGCGGGCTTGAAATGGGGCTCCAAATGAATGAACCCTTTATCTGTAGGAAGACAATAGTTCCATGACCACCTGTGTTGCCATTCTCACGAGCAATCATAGCGTGAAAAAGAGAAACAGGCTCTACCGTGAACATAGATGGCGATCCTTTCCATTTTCTTAAAATCTTTAGTCACGTGTCTAACGGCACATTCATAATCTCCGCTGTCCTTCACTGATGCATCTGGAATGGTTAAATTATAAATCAACTTCTGGGTTGGAACTTTGATGTCGTCAAGGGAGATTATTCCTTTATTCTTCTGCATACGGGAGAGAGGGAATGGAACAGATAGTCAAGACAGAATTTTTTTTTACATAAGATATCTACCGAAAATATTATGCTATCTCATCGCTCTCCATGTACCCAAGGATTTTCAGAGGAAGCCCCATTCTGGATTCCATATTTGTCAAAGGTGTCTAATTATGTGGTGTCACAGGTGTCTAATTAAGAAGGGAAGAGGAATTTAACATGTATTAGTAAGTTAAATGTTGGAACCTAGACAATGTGTTGCTGATAAAATATTAAGCACTTCTGATTATAAAAAAATTATATATATATATATATATATATATATATATATATATGTTTGTTTTCTGAGGTTTTCATGGGTGCTTGTATGTAGGTCTTTGGTAATTCGGGTTTTCTCCCGCGTAAAATTGGAAGTGTCTTGGCGACGTTTCGACGAAGTCCCATTCGTCATCTTCAGGCTGGCGTCTTCGGCTTCACACATTGCTCCTAGAAGCACGAAGCCGAAGACGCCAGCCTGAAGATGACGAATGGGACTTCGTCGAAACGTCGCCAAGACACTTCCAATTTTACGCGGGAGAAAACCCGAATTACCAAAGACCTACATATATATATATATATATATATACATATATATATATATATGATTGAAAACCTTGGGAACTGCAAGTCTAGCTGTGTTAAGTTTTATGTGTATAATATAATCTTTAATAAAATTATTGGAAAAAGAAAGAAAAAGAAGAAGAGAAGAGGTGAAAGCTCTAGTGGACTGGTGCAATAAAAGTAACCTGGTTTTAAATATTGATAAAACAAAGGAGATCACTGTAGATTTTCAGAAAGAGCCGGCATAGTCATACTCCACTATACTCCACTCATCATCAAGGATGCAGCTGTAGAGATGGTCAACAGTATTAAGTATCTGGGGGTGCAGAGAACTAACAATCTGAATTGGCCTCTCCACACGTCATCCTTAGTGAAGCGTGCAAACCAGCATCTGCATTTCTTGTGTCGGATGAGGAGAGCACATCTTTCTCCTTCTGTCCTGGCCACTTTTTACAGAGGCACGATTGAGAGCGTCTTAACAAATGGCATCACTGTCTGGTTTGGTGGCAGCAGTGCCTCAGATAGAAGGTCCATACAGAGAGTGGTAAGGACAGCTGAGAAGATTATAGGGAGCTCGCTTCCTGGTATTCAGGATGCTGCTTATAAGCGCTATGTGCTTAGAGCTCAAAGCCTTGTTAGAGACCCCACACACCCACTTTATGGTCTGTTTCTGTTGGTCACCTCTGGGAGGAGGTTTTGAAGTATTTATAGCAGGACTACCCGATTCTGTAATAGCTTTGTTCCCTATGCCATCCATCTGGTAAACTCGCAAGATTTGTTTTTCTCATCATGCACACGTATACATAACCCGAACTAGACTGTGTTGTTTCTCTGTGTCATGTAATATATGTGGGTATATGCATAGTTAGTTAGTTAGTTAGTTAGTTAGTTAGTTAGTTAGTTAGTTAGTTAGTTAGTTAGTTAGTTAGTTAGTTAGTTATGTATGTATGTATGTATGTATGTCATATTTATGTAGTGTATATCGGAGGTGGTGACCCTTTGAGAGCTGTATGCAATGAAATTTCATTTTAATGTATGTCGATCGGTGTACATTCAAAGTGACAATAAAGTTATTAGTTAGTTATTAGTTCTGTGGGCTGGAGAGTCCAAAACTTCAGGAGGAGACAAAGTTAGAGAAGTCTGCTTTGCATTATGACTTAAAGACATTTGCAAACAATCATGTTCTTTCATCAGCACAAGTGTAACATGTGAGCAACTATACAAAAACCATTTTTGTTGTATTATATTTTCCAGGTTTGTGGAAGTGTTATTATTCTTCCTCTCCCGCTTCCTGTCAAACTCATATGTTACTCATCTCGCCATAACATTTTGCAAAGCTCTGCATGCTTGCTAACCATTAAATCTTGACAGTTGACCAAGCAAATACATTTAACAATTGGCCTTTCTTTCAAATGTTTTTATCCAGACATTTTCTTTTTAAAAATCCGGAATTAAAGCCCCACCCACGGTATCCTCCAGCCATTTAGTCAACAACAAAAAGGGATATTTACCACTTTCCCTGGATAATTCCACTCTAGGTTCACCACTTCATTATCCAAGACCACACAAGTAATAATAATGGTTTCTCCTGTTTTATATACAGTCTTGGGGGACTCAATTTCAACATGAAGGGATGATGGAGCTGGAAGAGGATTAAACATTTTAAGGAAATAATATGCATAGAACATCATTCCCTTGAATACCTTAATTTTTCTCTGTATATTAAGGAGAACATCAACATTAACGACGTGTGGGAAGAAATTTATTAAACTAAATCATAGTATTTTCAACTGTCATTTATGGGGCCAATTCAGGGCATTTGGGGTTTTCTGAGTTAAAAGAACAAATAGAATTCTGCATCCCACTTGCTCTATAAAATAAATAACATATTTGAATCATTATAAGGATGGAACAGGGGTCCTCTTTTGGATTCAAAAGCAGGAATCTAGTTGCAGATGTGGAACAGGGCACACACTGTTGTCTCAATTATTCTCCTCCCAGCACCTGGTTCCTCAAGTGTCATCCTCAATCTGCCTGAACGAGGGAATACAGATAGTCCTCAATTTACAACAGTCCATTTAGTGAACATTCAAAGTTACAACAGCACTGAAGAAAGTGAGTTATGGCCATTCTTCACACTTATGACTGTTGCAGTAACCCCGCGATGACGTGATCAAAATTCAGATGCTTGGTAATGGATTCATATTTATGACGGTTACGGCATCCTGGGGTCATGTGATGACCGTTTGCAACCTTCTGACTAGCAAAGGCAATGGGGAAGCCAGATTCACTTAACAACCATGTTGCTAACTTAACAACTGCAGTGATTCACTTAACAAATGTGGCAAGAAAGGTCATAATATGGGGCAAACCTCACTTAACAAATGTCTCACTTAGCAACAGAAATGTCAGGCTCAGTTCTGGCCGTAAGTCAAAGACTACCGGTACACAAATTTTTCCAGATGAAATTCCAAAGAAACATGTTGCAAATTGCATGCGAGACAAGCAGAGGGGGTGATGGCCTTTGTCAAAGTGGGATTGTTTAGCACAAACTAAATTTACCCATAAATTGTTATCTTAATACAATCAGGTTTGTTAAAGGCTTGCCTTTGAACAATAAACTCAATATACTGGAGTTAATATTAACCTTCAGTGGGATCTGGCACATACATGAACTTTGAGTTTATAAGTCAATGTATTATCCAAATATAAAAAATGGATGAATTCAGTAACCAGGTCCAGTGGGTGGTGTGAACGCAGCCACAATGCCATATACACAGTGAGGAAAGAAGATAGCCTTTCCTAATGTTTTGATTGCTTTTATTGATATTGTGACTTATCTGGCAAGATTGTCGTTGAAATTCTTGTACACTACCCAGAATCATGAATTTGGGGCAAAATAACAAATGCATTAATACACAATAAACAAAACTATCCTTGTCCTTCTACTTTTAAAATCTATTGATTCCCCCTCCCCAAAGATGTTCAGAATAAATTATTTACCCCAATGTTAAATTCTCCAATAAAACATAATTTTCATCTGTACCACCTGTCAGAATGATCACCGAGTTCTAATTGTGCCAACATCTAGTGATGAATGCTTGTCAGACACACATTTGTCAAGACATTTAGAAGTTGAGAAGAATGGAAACTGGAGATTAGGAAGAAAGGAAAGAAAACCTGTAGGGCAAATGGGAAGCAACGGGGAGGGAAGCACACACACACACACAGGCATAAATGAAGGTTAGGAAATTCTGGAGGCTACACTCAAGGTCTTAGCAGGGGCTGGTAGTGGGTTGCTGGTCTAACCCAGGGGTCTTCAAACTTGGCAACTTTAAGACTTGTGGACTTCAACTTCTGGGGCTGGCTGAGGAATTCTGGGAGCTGAAGTCCACAAGTCTTAAAGTTGCCAAGTTTGAAGACCCCTGGTCTAACCACATAACTAAATCCTACCATTAGGCCAGAGGTGAATTATTGATGCTCCACAAGCCACATGACAAAAGATGGTTTGCCTTCAATTGATAGACAGGACTGGAACCAACTAGCCAAGTTCAAAGAACTTCCAAACTTCCCATAAGTACATTGTATTGAAGTAAAGTTAGAAATCCATAAGTACATTGTTCCAATAACTGCAATATTTCTTTCTATAAAATAAACATTCAAATCTCTTTGCCCCTCTTTCCCTTGCTCGCCCTATATAACAACCTGTTCGGTCTCTCTTTTCCATCTGTCTTTTGGGGAGGGGGGGTTTAACAGTTATTTTCCTGTAGCCATGTGAGAATTAAATCTGTACTTATAAGATGACCATGTCTTTAACTAGAGGCAATTGGACCCTTTCGCAAAGCATCGGAGGAGACTCAAAACCTGTCATTTATCCATGTCAACTGAAAAATATAGAGTGGTGTACCTTTGTAAACATAGATGAAAAATTCGCCAGACTCAAATTCGACGGCTCTGACAGTTGTCTTGCATATATAGGACCCCAAAGAGAAGTTTCCAATGAAGCCCAGCCTGTTGTCGTAAGAGGCGTACAGAATTTTTCCTTCTTTGTTCATTAGAGTGACTTGAGTGTTAGGATCAGTCGTGCGACATGGGATAATTGAAGAATTGTCTTCCTCACTGGCAACAATGAACAAATCTTCTGCGGAGGTTGGAACAAAGGGAACAGCTGGATCTGTTTGAGAAAGAGATACTCTGATGCATCAATAGGGTTAGAGAGCAGGGGTCTTCAAGCTTGGCAACTTTAAGACTTGGGGACTTCAACTCCCAGAATTCCTCAGCCAGCCAGGCCTGGCTGGCTGAGGAATTCTGGGAGTTGAAGTCCCCAAGTCTTAAAGTTGCCAAGTTTGAAGACCCCTAGGTTAGAGGAATAAATACATATGTTAATAGATTCAATCTCAAGCCTGCATCCCATGTGCCGTACAATCATATGAGTTATTCCATTTGATCTTTCTCTTACCCAGCCAAACTAATGTGATGACATTTCTGTGGAAGGAGAAATCACACAGAGAACCCCCAGGGTTGAATCTTTTCAGCCCTAATTAGAAGGTGGGGACCCTTAGGAGACACATGGACTATCATGAAGGCAAAATCTACCTGAGATAGACAGTCTGCCAGAAATCCAGGCTCTGAGCCATGTTGAATTTTTAAAAATAGCATTCAGGACTTTGAACTATACTCAGAAACACAACGGTAACCAAAGCAGCTCTCATAACAGCAGTGTAATGTGGCAATAAAATGTCTGGTCAGTGAGCATGTTGGCCATCAGATTCTGACTACCAGACATCTCTGGCTGATCCTCTTCAGAGGTCCCATGTGGAATGAATAGTAGTAATCTAGCTAAGAGATGGTAAAAGAATGATTCTGTCCTTCGCACATTCTATTCCAAGTAAAACTCAACTGCACACTAGCTAAAGCTTCTATCTGGTCTTCTACTTAATCCTTTAGTAGCAGATGGGTATCCCGGAAGACCCCAGACTGTGAACCTGTTCCCTCCAGGGGAGCACAACTCAACTGATAATCAAAGTTGGAAACTTAGAATAGTCATGGAATCTGAATTAAAAGCCATTCTTTCTTGCTTGGTTGAGTAGCTTGTTCCCCCTCCCGTTCAGTCCTTGACAGCCTCCATAACTTCCACCACATTTCTCAGAGGGCCTGGGATGGATGTAAAGCTGGATATCATGAGTACATTGATGATACCTCATCCTAAAGTGTCAGATAACTTCTCCCACTGTCTCCATATAGACATTAAACAGACAAAACCTTGCAAATGCTTAAAGCTCCTATTTCACCCAACCTCTGTTTGTCATCTAGTGCAGGGCTTTTCAACCTTTTCACCGATTGTACCACTTTTAGGATATGGCAATATTCGAGTACCACCTAGCAAGGTGTCCAAAACTTGATGACCAAAAAAAAACCCCTGTTCAAAGTTGCAACTGCACTGAAATGACTTATGACCATTTTCACACTTATGACCATTACAGCATGCCCAGGGTCATGTGATTTATATTTGGATGCTTGGCAACTGATTCATATTTATGATGGTCACAGTGTCCCAGGGTCATGTGATCCCCTTTTGCAACCTTTTGACAAGTAAAGTCAATGGCAGGGCTGCTGGTGACCAAGTGCTAAGGCGGGACTTCCCTCCCTCCCTCTTTCTCATGCCCACCTCCTTCTGAAGGAAGAATTTGAACACCCCCCCCATATTTTTTCTCTTCCATATATTCATCAAACAAGGAAAAGCCTCCAGAAACAGAAGAGACAAACTGCTGAGTGAACTAGCTTAAAAAGGCACATTCCCCTTTAAGAATTAGCTACTGGCTAGAAAGGAAAGTAAGGGAGAAAAAAAAATGTAGTAAGTATTGGCTGCCGGCTAAGGCAGCCTCCCCAAATGGCTCCATTCATAAGTAAAGGAATCTACAGGCAAAATACATTCAGGAGAAAAATACTTCAAAATCCCTTGCAGCAAAACTTACAGCTAACAATAGCAGAGCAATAGAAGCTAACAGGAGACATCAGCCAAATAGAAATTGCCAAACACTCCTTAAGAACACAAAGCCCACATTGCACAAATCCCAGAACTTCAAAGTCACAAAAGCACATAAGAATCCTTCCACTCTCCATCTCCCTCCCTCCCTCCTCCGTGCCTCACCTCCAGCCATTGCTACCTTTTTTCATTCCTCTTGGAGGGTGACCCCTCCCCCACTGCATTTCTTGCCTGTTTGCTGCTGCCAGCACAGGTGGCTGCCACAGCAGTTGCAAATCAGCTCATGGCCGGCCTGCTTGATTTGATCTCCTCTCCTCTCCCCCCCACCCTCCTTCTTCGGTGCAGCTAGAGCTGACTCGGCCTCCTCCCAAGGCTGCTTCTTTTTCTCTCTCTCCCTCTCCCGCCCAAACTGCCTCCTTTTATAGCCTCTGTCTCCGCCCCCCTCCTCCTCCTTTCTCATGGGGGAGGGTGAGCCAGAAGTGAGCCTGGGGCCTTTGTCTCGCCCCACCCACTCTGCAGCTCCAGAGGACTCTCACTGTAAGTCCTTGCCTTTGCTGGCTCATTCCCTCCCCCACTACACTTGGCTAGGCAGGGCTGCGTACCACTTGCCACTCATTAATGTACCACAAGTGGTACGCGTACCACAGGTTGAAAAGCCCTGATCTAGTGTATGTGAAGTCATGGAAAAGGTCATCCATCAACATGGGATGCAGCATCACCAGTATACTGATCATACTCAGTTGTGTATATATATCTACCCCAGGCTGACCAAGTGACACCGTTGAGGTTTGGTCATAGTGTCTGGAAACTGTGTGGGTCTGGTTAGGGAAGAAGGGCATTCAACTCAGCCCCAGCAAGACAGTTTTGTCCTAATTCCGGGACTAAAATTTTTCCATCTTTGGCTAAGGTGAGGGCACTGTTATGTTCAGAGCCAGAGCACAGTTTGAGGGATATCATAGGCCAAAAGGTTTTCTTTGTGAAGCTCTATGGAAGCAAAAGGTGAACTTTGAAAAGCAGAATATTGATTTTGAATGAGTATTGAACTTTGGTGTCGGGGAAAAAAATCCTGAGAATGCCATGGGAGGCCAGGGAAACAAACAAATGGATCATCAAGCAAAACAACCCAGAATTTTCATCCATATTACAAGTGACCAGGCTCAAATTATTATCCTACTTTGGACCCATTCTGCAAAGACATAGTCCTCTAATGTTAGGGAAGATAGAAGGAATATAAGAAGAGGAAGACAGCAACAAGGTGAATGGAGGATGGACTTGAAGGATCAAGTTGGGAACATAATCTATGTGGTCGTTAACAACTGACATCAATTTGATGGCACATAATCAACCATTTCAATATGCTATCCAAAGTCTGCTGACATTCTCCAGTCAGCCAAAGCAGTGCATGCCTACCTTAGCCCAATCTCCCATTTCCTAGGACACGGGTCGGCAACCCGCCGCTCCGGAGCCGCATGCGGCTCTTTGAGGGATCACCTGCGGCTCCGGAGCCTCCGCCGCGGGCGCGTGCGCGTGCGCATGCACGGGCGGGTGCGCGTGCGGGTGCGCGAACGGGTGCGCGTGCGGGTGCGCGAACGGGTGCGCGCGCGCATGCGCGGGCGGGTGCACATGCGCGAATGGGTGCGCATGCGCAAACGGGTGCGCGTGCGCATGCGCGAACGGGTGCACGTGCGCATGCGCGAACGGGTGCACGTGCGCGAACGGGTGCGCGTGCGCATGCGCGAACGGGCATGCGTGGGCGGGCGCGCATGCGCGGGCGGGTGCGGCTCCCAGGGTTGTTTTTTTTTAGGGAAACGGGTCCGTGCGGCTCGTTGGATATTTCGGCTGGCCGACCCATGTCCTAGGATAACCAAACAAGAACTTTGAGACAAAGGTGCTTTTTCACGAGGCAACTGGGCTTTCTTGTTTTTCTTTGAAGACGTTTCACTTCTCATCCCAGAAGCTTCTTCAGCTCTGACTGGATGGTGGGGAATGGAAGGATTTCAGTGAAGGGACACAGGGCAGAAAACATCCCGCAGAAGCTTCTGGGATGAGCAGCGAAACGTGGCGCAGTGGTTAGAATGCAGTACTGCAGGCTACTTCTGCTATCTGCCAGTTTGGCAGTTCGATCCTGACCAGCTCAAGGTTGGCTCAGCCTTCCATTCTTCTGAGGTCAGTAAAATGAGGACCCAGATTGCTGGGGGCAATAGGCTGACTCTGTAAACAGCTTAGAGAGGGCTGTAAAGCACTGTGAAGCGGTATATAAGTGCTATTGCTAAGTGCTATTTAAAGGGGGTCCGTGGTGAAGAAAAGATTGAGAACCATTGAGTATCCAGTTGCTCTAACTCAAAGGGATCCAGTGGAAGCTACTTGCCTCCCTATCCCAAAGCCTTCCTAGTGACTTGAACTCAATCAACTCACCTGGCACAAAAATGTAGATCTCTTTCCCCTCGACCTCTCCATCTTCCTCTTGAGAATGATTATAATAACAAATGTATAATCCGGTGAGAGAAGCTGAAGTGTTTGCCACTTCAAGGACGGTCACGAAAAGGCCGCTGTTGTTCTCTTCATTTCTGATGGTGATGGAGTGGTTGCCTTCTGGGGCTGGATGCTGCCAGCTCACTTCGCTGTCTCCAGAACATTTCAGAGTGAAGGGGGCATTCAGCTGCACGACCATTTGCTCTTCACTTGGGAGAATAGCGGGAAGCAACCTCTGGCAGGAGATGATGCATGACCCTACGAAGAGAAAGCACGCTGTGTTACCAGGAAGAATAGAATAGAATAGAATAGAATAGAATAGAATAGAATAGAATAGAATAGAATAGAATAGAATAGAATAGAATAGAATAGAGTAGAGTAGAGTAGAGTAGAGTAGAGTAGAGTAGAGTAGAGTAGAGTAGAGTAGAGTAGAGTAGAGCAGAGCTGGAAGGGACCTTGGAGATCTTCTAGTCCAGCCCCCTGCTCAAGCAGGAGAACCTATACCATCTCAGACAAGTGACTGTCTATAGATCTCCAGTGATGGAGCACCCACGATTTCTGGAGGCAAGCTGTTCCACTGGTTAATTGTCCTCACTGTCAGGAAGTTTCTCCTTAATTCCAGGTTGCTTCTCTCTTTGATCAGCTTCCAACCATTGTTTCTTGTCCTGCCCTCTGGTGCTTTGGAGAATAATTTGGTCCCTTCTTCTTTGTGGCAGCCCCTCAAATACTGGAACACTGCTATCATGTCGCCCCTGTTTCTTCTTTTCTTTAAACTAGCCAAACCCAAGTCCTGCAGAACATGGTTTAATCTCGAGGAAGTGACAAATCAACTCCTTCCAGCCATTTCAGTCACTGCCTTGCTCAAAGAAATCAACAGGAACGAAATTACCAGGACAAAAAGCAAGAAGCTTAAACATCATTCCAAGGGAAAGTTTTCTGGAATCTGTTCATCTTAGAGCAAGTCTGCAATATTTGGTTATAGATAGTCCTCGATTTAACAACCACAATTGCTAAGCAAGACATTTGTTAAGTGAGTTTTGCCCTGCATTTACAACCTTTCTTGCCACAACTGTTAAGTGAACCACTGCAGTTGTTAATTTAGTAACACAGTTGTACAGTCAGTCTGGTTTCCCCGTTGATTTGCTTGTCAGAAGGTCGCAAAAGGGGATCACACGATCCCAGGACACTGCAACCATCACAAATATGAGCCAATTACCAAGCAGCTGGATTTTGAGCACAGGACCACGGGGAGGCTGCACTGTTGTGAGTGTTTAAAAAAGGCCGTAAATCACTTTTTTCAGTGCCACGGTAACTTCAAACGGTCGCTAAACGAACTGTTGTAAGTCGAGAACTACCTTCATTGTGACACTACAAGTAGTTCTGAAGCATTCACAAGCAACACAGTAAATGCATTTGCTTGGGACCAGTTTATACCTTTTTGCAAAGCTTGGCTTTCCTGTTCATTTAAACTTCGCTTTTATCATATTGTTCCTTAAGCGTTTTGTATAAGTCAAGCCCTAATAATAATAATAATAATAATAATAATAATAATAATAATAATAATAATAATAATAATAATAATAATAATAATAATAATAATAATAATAATAATAATAATAATAATAATAATAATAATAAAGTTGGAAGGGACCTTGGAGGTCATCTAGTCCAACCCCCTGCTCAGGCAGGAAACCCTGGCCTATACCATTTCAGACAAATGGCTGTCCAGTTTCTTCTTAAAAACTTCCAGTGTTGGAGCATTCACAGCTTCTGGAGGCAGGTTGTTCCACTGGTTAATTGTTCTAACTATCAGGAAGTTTCTCCTTAGTTCTAGGTTGCTTCTCTCCTTGATTAGTTTCCATCCGTTGCTTCTTGTCCTGCCCTCAGGCGCTTTGGAAAATAATGACATTTGTTTCCAAAATAATGTTGTTTTGCACAAGGTCCACCTTCCTACGCTGCAAGTTTCAAACTGGACCTGGCGGTAGCATATTTCTTGCTCAAAAGATGGTCAGATTCTCCTCAAAACCCAAGGAACTTAGTATGTACTGTCTGCAAATCGAGTGCCTGCCAAAGAAATCAATACATATTTTATCCCGGGGCCAAACTCAGCTATTAACTTCACCTTTCTCTAAAAATCCTGGTGGAGCTTTTCCAGATCTGGCCAAGAAAATGTATGAAATTCAGATTTTGTTGTCTTTGAGTCTGAGTACGACATGCTAAGCATTCTTGAAGATTTGCACTCCTGATCTCTCTTCTGGGAAGAGAAACGATGCATGATGGGAGAAATCCAAGCAGCTTTTTTTTTTTCATACCATGCCAGCAGATAAATACATTTCTGACGCTGTTTCTGGGACCAGAACCACTGGTGAATGAAAATGAGAGTAAAAAGGAATTGAATGTTTGCTCAAGGCACCGACTAAAATCCTGGAATGTGGGGCAGCTCTGACAATTCCCCATCGACCGGAAGGGATTGCAAATGGGATCTAAAATATCTGGAAGAAAGCATCAGGCTTCTTCTTCCAGGCTTAAGCAGGATAGATTTAACCAAAGAGACTCTCTGACAAATGATGGGACTTGGCAAAAATATCCCACTGAAGGTAAATCTTACCTGCAAGGAGGTAGCCCAAGATCAAGAATTCTTTTCGGGAAGGACCCATAGTAAAGGTCAACTGAAAACAGAACATAAAATGAAAGAATAATGATTATATAGAAAACAGGTAGGATACATCTGCAATGCAGGCTGAAATTATGTACAGGAAACCCTCAGCTTAAGCCAGGGGTAGGCAACCTTGGCTCTTTTATGACTCGTGGACTTCAACTCCCAGAATTCCTGAGCCAGCATGGCTCAGCTGGGAAACCTCTCCCTTTCCCCTCAGCATGGCTGGCTCAGGAATTCTGGGAGTTGAAGTCCACGAGTCACAAAAGAGCCAAGGTTGCCTACCCCTGGCTTAAGAACCCGATTGAGCCCCAAATTCCTCTTGCTCAGTCAGACCATTCTTAAGTGAATTTTTCCCCATTTTACGGCCTTTCTTGCCACGGTTGTTAAGTCAATCCCTGCGGTTGCTAAACGAGTAGCACGGCTGTTAAGTGAATCTGGCTTCCCCATTCTGACTTCGCTTCTCAGAAGGTCCTGAAAGTTGACCCCATGACCCCCGGGACACGGCAACCGTCATGAATATGAGTCAGTTGCCGAGCATCCAAATTTTGATCACGCGACCACGGGGAGGCTACAACGGTCGTAGGTGTGAAAAACGCTCGTAAGTCACTTTTTTCAACGCCGTTGCAAATTTGAACGGTCACTAAAGGAACCGTTGTCAGTCGAGGGCCACCTGTATTGACAATCTTAATTCTTCTCTGCTGCCAAAAGGGCAACTAATACTGTCAACTCTGACCTATTCCTCTTTATATTCAGATTGGTAAATAGGTATCCCAAGAGCCAGTTTGGTGCGGTAGTTAAGGCACCAGAGGCAGGTGGGTGACCTTGGGCCAGTCACTCTCCTTCAGCCCAGGAAGAAAGCAATGGCAAACCACTTCCAAGATCTTTCCAGAAGAAAACTGCAGGGACTTTCCCTGGCCATCACCAGGAGTCAAGGCTAACCTGAAGGCCCAAACATGGTAAGCCGCCCAGAATCGCTGTAATGGTGAGATGGATAGACATAAAAAATGAATAAGTAATAAATAAATAGTACAGGTAGTCCTCGACTTACCACAGTTCATTTAGTGACCGTTCAAAGTTACAACGGCACTGAAAAAGTGACCATTTTTCACACTTATAACTATTGCAGCATCCCTGCGGTCACGTGATCAAAATTCAGGCCCTTAGCAACTGACTCATATTTATGACGGTAGCGGCGTCCCATGGTCACGTGATCCCCTTTTGCGACCTTCTGACAAGCAAAGTCAATGGGGGAAACTAGATTCACTTCACAATGGTGTTACTAATTTAACAATTGCAGTGATTCCCTTAACAAATGTGGCAAGAAAAGTCATAAAACGGGGCAAAACTCACTTTCTCACTTAGCAACATAAAACTTGGGCTCGATTGTGGTCGTAGGTCAAGGACTACGTGTATCTGGGCAAACTCCAGGATACAGTGGGGGACAGGGGGCTGGCATGCTATGGCCCATGGGATCCCAACGATTCAGACACAACTTAGCCACTGAACAACAACAACATCCTGGATATTGCCTTAGCATAAGGACCCCATGCTTCAGAGTGCCACATACATTTATCGCATACAAAATGATTGCTACTGCAAATACTCTTCAAGTTGTCGAAAACAACTCTGCACATTGAATCAAACAACATATTTCTGCTGAGGATACTGTGACCATTAAGCCAACATCATGAATTTTATGATGCAAAGGTCTTACAAATTCCAAACTCAATGAAAGAGGAACTATATGCAGCTTTAGACACGTACTTCTTCATCCCTAGCACCAAGTAGGAAAAGATAAAAAAAAGGGTAGGGGGAGATTTGAGATTAGCTTCTCTCAAAATCAACACCATTTGGTGATCTTCTTCTCCAGATGTCTTTTGTTAGTAATGAAAACCTTAACTTTGAGGTACAGGGATTTCTTGTAAAAATAGATAAAATAGATAAAAAAATAAACACCACCCTTGATTTGACCTAGCTTAGGATGAAACCGCTTTCAGGGCTCAAAAAAAGTAACATTGCTAAACCTCGGCACACAAAGCTGAGATTAATCTTGAAAGAAAGAAGACAAACGCGCCACGCAGAATTTAAGCTTGGCAGAAGACAAACTTCCATGTTCCACAACTCCCCATAATCTGCTAGCGGCTAAAGAGAAGACTCAAGTCTTCAGACTTCAAATCTTAAGGTTCTACAACAAACATAACTAAGCATTTAGTTTGTCCCAAACTCTTTACCTGTCCTACATGGTCATATTTTTAATTTTATTGAAATAGCAGCTGCTGAGGTAAAAAAATTTAAACCTACCCGAAACATGACAGTCCTGAAAGTATATATTTGTTTGCTTTTTAATTGAGCTAATTTGCTCCAAAGGCTTTTTGAGCTGCATCTAATTTGACTCTGGGTGGTGAATTGCATTAACGGATTTAAAAACCTGCCAGTCTTTTGTTTATTGAAATAAGCCACTCAATCAGCTTTCAGATAAAATACAACTAGTTCTCGACTTAACAACCACAGCTGGGCCCCAAATTTCTGTGACTAAGTGAGACATTTGTTAAATGAGTTTTGTCCCATTTTACGATCTTTCTTGCCACAGTTGTTAAGTGAAACACTGCAGCAGGAGGAGGAGGAGAACCAGAAGGAGAAGGAGGAGGACCAAGAGGAGGACCAGGAGAAGAAGGGGGATAGGAATGGACAGATTCATAAAATCGTAGGGCTGAAAGGAGCTTTGGAGGTCTTCTAGTCCAACCCCCTGTTCAAGACGGAAGACCTGGATATTTCATAATAGATCATCATCCTTTTCTGACATTTAGTTGTTTCAGAACTGCAACAAACTAAGGTCTATTCTACTCCTCTCGCACAGCCCTTATATTATACAGAGGACATAGCAAAGGTATCTGCAGTATCTGAGTGTGCATTTTTCTATCACGCTCTGGAAGGATTGTGAACCCAGGTTGCCGGCGTGCAGCCAGCAGATACCAACGTGGTTAGCAACCCTTGGCAATCTTCCATGCTCCGTGGCTCTCTAGTTTATTATTTTATATAATTTTTAATACTAGTTTACAAGACACAGCCTCACGCTCCTATTCTCTCTCTGGGATGCCCACTTGGAAAATAAAGAGGTGGGTACGCAGGTGTACTTGCAAGGTGTGGTCCCCAAGGTGAAGATGGCAGCCACAGCAGGGCCATGAAAACACGGCCTGTTTTTCTATCTGCAAAACAGAGCACAGGTTGTCCTTGACTTACAACAGCTCATTTAGTGACTGTTTGAAGTTACAAGGGCGCTGGAAAAAGTGACTCATGACCGTTTTTCACACTTACGACCACTGCAGCATCCCCAGGGTCACGGGATCAAAATTCAGATGCTTGGCGATCAATTCCTATTTACGACGGTCGCAGTGTCCCAGAGCCGCGTGATCACCTTTCGTAACCTTCAGACAAGCAAAGTCAACGGGGAAACTGGATTCACTCAGCAACCTTGTTGCTAATTTAACAACTGCAGTGATTCATTTAACAACTCGGGCAAGAAAAGTCGGACAATGGGGCATAAAAACTCGCTTAACGAGTGTCTCACTTAGCAACAGAAATATTTAGCATCTTTTGCCAATCTACTGTTTCTAGCAGAGATCCCCAACCTTTTGGGCACCAGGGACCGGTTACGTGGAAAGAGGTTTTTCCGCAGACCGGAGGGTGCGTGGTTTTGTGTGCTGCCTGCATCCCACGGATGGGGCTTTGCTTGTTTGTGCGGACCGGTTGCTGGCATGCTGCAGCCCGGTACCAGTCCACGGACCGAGGGTTGGGGACCCCTGGTTTATAGTACCATATACAAAGGAAGTCCCTTGGACTGCAAGGCGACCAAACCGGTCAGTCCTAGAGGAGATCAACCCCGATTGCTCCTTAGAAGGCCAGATCCTGAAGTTGAAACTCAAGTACTTTGGCCACCTAATGAGAAGGAAGGACTCACTGGAGAAGAGCCTGATGCTGGGAAAGATGGAGGGCAATAGAAGAAGGGGATGACAGAGAATGAGGTGGCTGGATGGAGTCACTGAAGCAGTAGGCGTGGGCTTAAATGGACTCCAGAAGATGGTAGAGGACAGGAAGGCCTGGAGGAACGTTGTCCACGGGGTCGCGATGGGTCGGACACGACTTCGCAACTAACAACAACAACATACAAAGGAAATCTTGCACGCTCCAGATATGTATGTATAGAACCGCTGCCTACATTTTTATAAAGATGCCCCCCATGTTCTGGCATTTTTAATTCAAAAGCACCAGGCTGAGAAACCTGCACTAACATACTCCCTGTTGCCATCTTTGGCTGAAGCAGCAGCAAGGGCAGGCCATAATAAGCGGGCCACACTGTCTGGTGAAGTTAAAAGCAGCGCGATCTGGAGTCTTCAATCGATCAAACGGGCCCGGACCAGAAGGAGTGATTTACTGGCTAGTGGGGCTGGCAGGATCTCAACTCCCCTGGCTTTTTACAAGTGTGGGGGGGGGAGGGAATGAATCCCTGACCTCCATTCCACCACCAGCCCCTGACAAACGATTAGCAAACAGGCACCAGCCCTGCAACTTTAGAAACTTAGCAGATGGCATTCTTGCAGGAACGAGTCATTTGCCTTGGTTTTTCAATTAGCAATAATAGCCATGTGTTTATGTAAGTGCCTCCCACTGATAACCAGGCTCTGGGACATCAAAGTCATCTTCCCCTTCCAGCCTTCTTCTTCCCCATTTTGCCCCCCTCCCCTCCCCCCCTTTTTTTTTTTTAAAATCACAGTTCTATCCTGTATTTTCTCTAGATAAAGAGGAGCCTCCCTGCATATGTCTTTCAAGGAACTCCTGAGCTCATCTTTTGATTTGTCCCACGCGGCCAAATGTTCTTCTTCTGGCTGCTGCTTTCTCTGTAATTGCAAGCCAGACTTCGGGTTTCCATAACGGGGAGAATTCGGTGAAAGAAGGTAGGCAGATAGGAACCCCCCAAGTCAACTCTGAAAAGTACCCAAACAAGAGAAAGCGGAACTCGGATGCAAGTGGGAAAGCAGACCGGGCGGTGAAAAAGAAAGAGATGGTCTTGTGTTCTTTGACAGAAAGCAAGGAGGAATGCAGCACCGATAGCCTCGACTTACAATGCTTCGTTTAGTGACCGTTCAAAGTTACGACGGCACTGAAAAGAAGCGACTAATGACCGTTTTTCACCCATACGGCTGTTGCAGCCTCCTCTTGGTCACGTGATTAAAATTCAGACGCTCGGCAACTGAGTCATATTTATGACGGTTGCCGTGTCCCGGGGTCACGTGATCCCCTTTTGCGACCTTCTGACAAGCAAAGTCAACGGGGGAAGGCAGATTCACTTAGCAACAGAAATTTTGGGCTGGGTTATGATCGTGAGTCGAATACAGGAGCCCGTTTCCATCGTATAATCTCTATTTCTGATCTTCAGTCTGTCAGAACGATGATGCTCATAGCAACACACCTGCTGCTATGAACTTGCAAGGGAAATTCATCAATAGGTTGGCCATTTATGCATATTTAAAAAAAGGGGGGGGAAGCAGAACAAGAGTAAATTGGAGGAAAGGGGGGACTTTAATTGCTGAAATTTTGAGCAGCCCAGACTGCAACGTTCTGCACGGGTCCCATTGGTTTGAAATGCATCTATATTAGAATCCTTATTCAGATCCCATATTTTGGGGAAAGGGGACCAGCAGATTTCCCCAAATAAGTGAATTTTATGACACAGGAAAGAGATTGGTGTTTTATTTTACAGAAGGACAAGGATTTTCTAGTGGCTGGAAAGACTGGAATAAAAGCTTTCAAAGAGTGATTTTGGACAATGCTGATTATGTTCAGTGGGATTTACTTTTTTTTTTCGTTCCTCTTTTTGCATTTTAAGATCATACTTGCGTCAAACAGCTCAGACCTATATTTCTCAACTTGGAACTTCCAGATGCGTGGACTTCAGCTTCCAGAATTCCCCAGCCAGCATGCAGTGCTAGGAAATTCTGGCAGTTGAAGTCCAGGCATCTTAAAGTAACCAAGATTGAGAAATACTGGCTTAGGGTTGCTGAGATAATTCAGTTCCAATCTAACGAATGGCTGTGTTATAATGTATAAATTATATTTCTCATTAGTTCCACTCATTACGGACTGTCTGCGAAGCATAGATTTCATTCACCATATGCCAAGTCTTGCTAAAGAAGAACAGAATTGGATGGTGGGGCATCAGCACCTTAATATTAACATTAAAAAATAATAATAATGATTCCACAGCAGCCATTTTTTAATTTCTTAGAATAGAAACCATAACCTCTCTTATGCATTTTTCTTACACACTTACATTCACAAAGAAATACTTTTTTTACAAGTGAAAAGCCATTCAATGCAAGCTTTCTTGAAAGGAAGTCCATCAAACTCAATAGGACTGGATTGGAATATAGAAGTGTTCAAAAGGATTGAGGGTTGTTTTTTTCCAGGAGATACAGCTCTTTAATCCATTATTAAACTACAAGTAGTCCTTAACATACAGCCATTAGTTTATCAACAGTTTAAAGCAGGGGTCTTCAAACTTGGCCCTTTTATGACTTGTGGACTTCATCTCCCAGCATTCCCCCAGCGCCAGGGGTAGGCAACCTTGGCTCTTTTACGACTCGTGGACTTCAACTCCCAGAATTCCTGAGCCAGCCATGCTGAGGGGAAAGGGAGAGGTTTCCAAGCTGAGCCATGCTGGCTGAGGAATTCTGGGAGTTGAAGTCCACAAGTCATAAAAGGGCCAAGTTTGAAGACCCCTGCTTTAAACTTACAGCGGCCTGAGAAAACATAACTTACGAATTATACTTGCAGTTACAACCATTAGACTACCCTTGTGGTCACATGATCGCAATTTAGGAGCTTTGCAACAAGTTCACATTTATGACCTGTTGTAGTATCCTACAGTTCCATGATCACAATTTGCAACCTTTTTTGCCGATTTCCAGCAAAAAAAACACTCATTGGGGAAGCTGGATTCTCTAAACTGCCGAAAAAGCGTAGTGAAAATCGAGTTTGACTCAACTTACAACCTCAACAATTTACAACCGAAGTTCCGCTGCCAATTGAAACTACCTGTATATCTATTTGCTGTCTTCCGATAGCAACATTATCAATGTGATGGGTCATTAGTCACAAAAAAATTGACTTGGGAAGTGGGAGAAAGAACAAAATAAAGTTGGGGATGGTGGGCGGTTACAAAAAAAAAAAACTACAATAAACAATGAATAAACTATATTTTTCCTTCCCAATAACATCACCCTTCTATCCATCCTCTAGAGCAGGGGTCTTCAAACGTGGCCCTTTTATGACTTGTGGACTTCAACTCCCAGAATTCCTCAGCCAGCATGCCTGGCTGAGGAATTCTGGGAGTTGAAGTCCACAAGACATAAAAGGGCCAAGTCTGAAGACCCCAGCTCTAGAGTTTTATTGAGAAGAACCCTTGCTATGCATAGCTTCCCCAGTTGTGATGTGCACGCATTTATTCCAACAGAGGGCAATGTTGAACCGCAGAAAAGAAGAAAACATACTAATTGAAGGTTTTGTCTAAAGGTAGGAGTAGATTTTTAAGTGGTTCCAGATTATCTAAATATTATCTGCTAGAAAACTGCAATTTTAAAATGGAAATCCTTTGTAATTTCTCGGTGGCACAATCCTGGAACCGTAGAACAACACTAGGGCGATTAGAATTTAAGAGGAAACTTTCTCATTTTCAACCGTGAAACCAGTTTGCCCCACCGTTTATAGCAAACAAAATGTTTGCTATAGCTCATAAAAATGTTCATAAAACAATCCTCCCGGGGGGGGGGGGAGATTTTATGGAAGCCTATTTTAAAAATCAAATAGCATCAAAGAAAGCCATGTGTTTAGTTTAGTTCAGCCACCTGGGCAAGTCCCTTGCAGATTTCAGCACCAGGGGCTCTTTTCAAAGTTCCACCCCAAAAAAACAATGCCCTGGGAGAATTTGCACTCTCGTTCTGGAAGAATCTGCAGCCTGCAGTCGTTTTCCAGGAAAGAGAAACAAGCATGCTTGCTAGACATGTTTTAAATAAGAATAGCTCTGGGGTGTTAAAATCAAAGCGAGTGACAGAATAAAATACACTGTGTGGCGGGGGGGGGGATTTTAAGACCTGTGGACTTCAACTCCCAGAATACCCCAGCCAGCCATGCCAAAGTTGGACACCCCTGCTGTATGGGTTTAAGACTTAGTTGTTTTTTTTTGAGTTAGTGGACATCTACTATGGTGTGTGTGTGTATATTATATATATATAATTTGTCTGTCTGTCTCTCTCTCCCCATCTGTCCATCCATCCATCCATCTCACATATATGATTCTGAGCGGTATACAAAGTTTAAAAAAACTACAAAAATCAATTTAAAAATAATAAAAATTGTAATTTGAAGGAGTGCCCACTTAAGAATTGAGGCCTTTGAACTGTGGTGCTGGAGAAGACTCCTGCGAGTCCCCTGGACTGCAAGGCGATCAAACCGGTCAGTCCTGGAGGAGATCAACCCTGACTGCTCTTTAGAAGGCCAGATCCTGAAGTTGAAACTCAAGTACTTTGGCCACCTAATGAGAAGGAAGGACTCTGGAGAAGAGCCTAATGCTGGGAAAGATTGAGGGCAAGAGAAGAAGGGGACGACAGAGAATGAGGGGGCTGGATGGAGTCACTGAAGCAGTAGGCGTGAGCTTAAATGGACTCCAGAAGATGGTAGAGGACAGGAAGGCCTGGAGGAACGTTGTCCATGGGGTCGCGATGGGACGGACACGACTTTGCAACTAACAACAACTATCCTCTTTAGTCGGCCGTCTCCTGCAGCATTTCATGTGCTGAAAGCTACGCCTGACAAGGAAATGTTGAACTGACAGGCATGAAAAATATCAATCTTCTCCGGCTACCTATTACATTTAATAGCCCTTTGCAGGAGCTACTTGGGGGGTGCAGAGCTGCGGTAAATGCAGAAGCTGATTTCCAGAGCAGATGGGGGCAGTTTTGGATTACACATCAGCTTTCAAGCTTTCCATGTGAAATTAAATTGCACGGGGCATAAGTGTGATGTGCAGCGGTGAAAAATCCTAAAGGGGGGGAAATAAAAGTAGATTTTCTTTTGCGCAAAGTTGCTCTCCTGCTTTTAAAATCATCTTTGAACATGGAAGGCAGGATCCAGCTAACCTTGGCAGACTTTGAAAAAAAAGCTAAGAAGAATAAACTCTTGTAATACTTGGATTAGAGGCTACAGGAAATCCCAGGTCTATAAACTAGATGGGATTTTTGTTTTTTGTTATTTTTCCCATCCCTGTCTAGCCTTTAAAAGAGACTTGCCCGTAACGCAGGGAATCTGGGGGAGGGGACAATTCCCCTGCAACTTATACATGGATGAATCCCCATTTGAAATATAGTTTGGTAGCTGAACTGATTGAATGGATGAATAATGTTCATTCGAGGCAGCACAGCGGAACTAATTCATTAAAATATAATTAAAGGCAAGAGTTACTGCACCATTACAGATTTCCTCCACGTTTTTCTATTAGTGAGTTACTAACTTTTATGCCCCCAAAACAACAAAGAGGAAAAAAATAGATTTAAGAAGGAAGCAATATATATATATATATATATATATATATATATAGTCAAAGCTAGGTGATGATATATATATATATATATATATAAATATATATATATATATATATATATATATCATCATCACCTAGCTTTGACTAGTATAGCTAGTACAGCCCAGAATTTACATCGCTAAGTGAGAAATTTGTTAAATGAATTTTGTCCATTTTACGACTTTTCTTGCCACCGTTGTTAAGCGAATCACTGCAGTTGTTCAATTAGTAACGCGGTTGCTAAGTGAATCTGGCTTCCCCATGGACTTTGTTTGTCAAAAGGTCACAAAAGGGGATCACGTGACCCCCCCGGGACACTGCAACCGTCATAAATATGAATCAGTTGTCAAGGATCCGAATGTAAATCGCGTAACTTCGACCGGTCACTAAATGAAAAATGTATTACTTGTGCAGGACTAGCTGTTATCACCTTATCTGGCCTGCAGAAATGCATGCAACCACTAGGTGACAGCAAAGAGATGTGAGAAAAAAAAATGAATTCTTGGCTGTTGTGTAGTAGTGATCCTGTGGATCTTTGAAGCTCAGATATAACTAGCTTCCTGAGTTTCCAGGCTGATAGCTGAGCTTCTTTGACACATTGCAAGAGTGTCTGTTCAGAAGTTGCTATTGTCCATTAATAAACTCCACTAATGCTGAGGGAATCAGAATTTCAAGCCAGTTAAATAGCAATGAAACAGAAACGGAGCTATTTAACCACGTATCGCAATGTTTTAGTTATAGCACATATCCTCTAATGAAGACAGTCTTTCCTAGCCCGATGCTCTGCCACAGATCACCCAGAGGCGCTGAACAACTTTGGAAAAAGGAGCAACTAGGATCTATCACAGAAGAGTCCCAGGAGGCCAGATATTCTGCCGGGATGGACAGTCGAGGCCAGCAGAATCCAGCTATCGTATGAGCCCTACAATAAGGCAAAAACGTTCCAGAATCAATAGCCAACTTGGCCTGTGGGGAAATCATTTCCGTTCAGCCTCACGCACCGCACAAACTGACAAAGGAAGCAGAATTTGTGCAAAGATATGCATGCACACGCCTTGGGTACATTTTTGTTTAACTTCATGGCGTATTCGATTTTGTTTCTTTCCCCATCGTTGCCTTCTGCTTAATGGCTCTTTTTGTGGCTGGTGAGGATCACCACTAGTGGCATTTTTAAATAAACAAGCCCCGTGGCCTCCATTTTGTAACAGCACCCCGACGTGCTCTCCACGGTCCTATAAAGAGTATCCCTTTCCCTGAATTAGGGAATCCCACTAAAATCTGAACAGAGGTTCAGAGACAGCAAAAACGCCTCAATACCGCAAAAGCATTTACAGGAAAAAGCTCCCCAATCTGGACTACAAATCCCAGAGAACCACAAGATGGCAGCAAAGAGCTTCAAGAAAACTTTTTATAGCCCCTCCAACCGGGATCTACCGTTTTGCAGCCCTGATACGGTTGCCCTGAATTGAAGATCCACCATACAAATGAACGATTCACTTAAAGACTAGAGCCCTGTTTTCAAACGTGGCGGTTTTAAGATGTTTGGACTTCATCTCCCAGCATTCCCCAGCCTGCAATGAGTGTGCGCAAGCCGGGGCTTAAACAACACAATACACATCGGTAGATCTAACCCTGGTAAAACAAAGCTCCTGAGGTTCACAACCATTTCTTTTTTTAAAAGAAAAGCAAAGGAGATCCGAAATCAAACTTTAAGGTTCCCTTCTACTGTCAGAGTGCAATGGACCTGCCATTTCTAGCCATCATCGCTGGAGGGCAGCAGAGGACCGCAAAGGCGAAAAGCTACCCTGACCGAGCTCTTCTCATTTACTACAAGTTCTCTGGCAAGATCCAGGTTATCCGCCCCGCCACATCACACAAACCATCTCAGCAAACCTCCAGAAATTCTCGTCTCCTTCCTATATAAGGCGCCTACCTTTTTTCCCGGCAGGTCGGCGATCAGCCTATGGGTCCCTCCCGACCACTGCTAGCCCACCAAGGAGCGGGCGATCCCCCCCAAACCCTCTTTTGCACCCCCACCATCAGCCCCACCACCACCCCGTCGCGGTTCATCTTCCTTGCCATTTTTGCAGGCTTTTAAGCCGCGCTTTTTTCCGTCTTGGAAAAGGCTCTCGGGAAGAAAGAAAAATTCCCGCCGCGTCAACATGTTTTATTTGAGGCAATCTATGATTATGGTGCCAAGGTAAACCACCACACGCAGTTAAGTCTTGGCCAGCCCTGCCGGACGTTTCAAATGACGGCCGTTTTCCTTCCCTCTTGGGAATCGCCAAGATCCGAAGGCAAAGCCAACTTGGAGAGCCCAACACAAAGGAAGGTGGGGGGTTCCCCCCCCCAAAGACCCATTTCTCCATCCGAAAAAAAGAGTCCCCATTCTCCTGCCTGCGTTGGCCAGGCTGCAAAAAAGATCCTTACGGGGCATTCTGGTTCCCACGGGATGAATCCACATCGAAAGGCCGCCTCTTCCCACTAGCTTGCGCTGCGCTCTGCTCCGGATTCAGGATCGGAGCTTTGAGGGGTTATCCTTTCGGTGAGTTGGCTTCCCGTTTCCAAATATTTGGAGGCGGCGGACTGGCAGAGGGACTGAGCCGAGGCAAGGCCACACCTCAAGCGGCGTGGCTTCCCAGCCTTCGTCCCCAGGCAAAACAGGACTCAGCCCCTTACGCGCGGCTTCCACGCACCCTGCTCTGAAACGGGAGTTTTCTTTCCCCGCTGTTCGTTGCTCCTACTCTACGGTTGGGTTCCCGCCGCGGCTTCGGAAGAGTCCGAACCCGTTCTGTTCCCCGGACTTCAGGCCAAAAATAAAATAAAATAAAATAAAATAAAATCAGGCATTCCTTTCCACTCCCAAGGTTGTTTTCGCACAAGGGCTGAGAAACGGCTCCGAGGCAAATGTCGCCACGCAGTTATTCCGCCCCCTTTTTGTCTCCCCCTGCCCGCCCCCCCCCCTTTTTTTTTTAAATAATTCCCTGTGGCAGGAAAGTGCCTTTGAGAAACCTGGCAAGGGGTTGCAAAATCGAAACATCTGGAACGCTCTCTCCCTCCTTCCCGCGGAGAAAATGCACCGCTGCCGCCCCAGCTTTGGCTTCGCCTGGGTGCAAACTTAAAGAGTGTAAACGCTGCCGAAGGCGCCACAACCGCGGATAGATAAAACCCTATAGGTCGGGCTCACAGACGCCCCCGTCCCCATCAACCCCCCCCCCCGACACACACACACCCCCAAGCTCACCCAGGTGCAGGCGCTCCGGACGCTGGGCCGAAAGAGCTCCGAGCCTCCAGCCCAGGCGCTGCAGCTCAAGCTTTCCGGACAGGAGGCCAAAGACCCACTTTTTCCCCAACAGGAGCTCCGAGGAAAGGCAACTCAGGACGGGGAGGAGAAGATCCCACACCGCTGGTAGCCCTTTTCCGCGGGGAGGGGAATGGGGACGGGGAGGGCTATCTTAACCACGCGTAACCAAGCGTTCCGAGATCCTGAGGTTCCCTCCAGGATGTTTGCTGTAAAGAGTGGGTCGGATCCCGGGTCCGGACGCTAATGGGCGTCGTCTGTCCGGGTCAGCATCGTCTGTTGTGGGGCGGGGACGGTTAGGAATCCAAAGAGAGATTTGGGCAGCGTCGCCAGCATCGGGGGATGCAAAGGAAATGCGCGTCCGTCCCCCAACGATGCAGCTCTTCCGAAGACGGGCATGGGGAGGTCCCGTTCCAAGATTATGAGGGGGGGGATTCACCCGTGGGAGAGGAGGACCCCTCCGCCTGCAAGCGGGCCCCGGAGGGGGAGGCTGGTGCTGACGGCGAGGGGGGGGGCGATCTCAATTATTTGAAGGCTGCATCCCTGCCGGGACCCCCGATTCCCCGCGCTTCTCTTCTCTCCTGCCCGCTTGTTCTGCCTTGCGGGTGTCAGCAGCGTTGCTGGTT
This sequence comes from Azemiops feae, assembly GCA_023970755.1. Lineage (NCBI taxonomy): Eukaryota > Metazoa > Chordata > Lepidosauria > Squamata > Viperidae > Azemiops > Azemiops feae. The sequence goes on along the minus strand of JALGBA010004209.1, from coordinate 306,827 downwards.
CCGGCGCTTTGGGACAGGACGGCCGGTCCTCTCCCGGAGCGTCGGCTCGGGAGGAGTCTCGACTCGGCTGGAAAGCCAGCTAACAAGCCCCGGAGGCGGTGCTCCGGTCAATCCTCGCCGCCCCGCCCTTGCTGGACCGGAGTGTGTGTGTATGGGGGGGGAGCCGTCGGCCCTCCGCCGCTCCCGCTAAGCGGACCCGGAGCCCAGCTACGCCGCGGCCACTCTTCGCCGCCAGAGCAGGCGGCTGGCTGCGCTCGGCGGGCAGCTCTGCTCCTGCCACCACCACCCCCCCGGTTGGGCACTCTGAATCTGGGCAACCCCAGTTCCAGCGCAAACGGCGGGTCCCCAACTAGAGCCCTCCAAGACTTCCCCGAGGCGACCCCACCGGGCAACCCAGCCTGCCAGACGACCAGGAGGGCTGCGCCCCGAACCCTTCATCCCCACCCCTCCCTTCTGCCTTTCCCAGAAGCAGCCGCCTCCAGCCTCCCATCCCCGCGTCCCGCCAGCTTCTCTGGCCCACCGACTTGTACCCCTACTCTGAGCGCAAAGCCGGGCTGAAAAGACCCAGGGGCGGTAAATGTCTTGGCCGTCCCCCAGGAGGTGGGTTTCCCTTCCTCTTCCCCCCCTCCCCACCATCGGCCAGCTCGGAACCGGGTCTCTCCGAGAGCGAGAGGCGGCGGAATCTGAAGAAAGAGAGAAAAGAGTGCAGATCGAAATGGCCAGGGGAAACAAGAACATTGGAGTCAATGGGCGGGGAGGGCGGAAGGAAGGAAGGAAGGAAGAAGGAAAGAAGGAAGGAAGGGAGGGAGGAAGGGAGGAAGAAGGGAAGAAGGAAGGAAGGAAAGAAAGAAGGAAGGAAGGAAAGAAAGAAGGGAGGGACGGAGAGAAGGAAGGAAGGAAGAACACGGATTTGGGAAAAGTCCCTTCCTTCCTTTCTTACCTTTCTCAAAGCTCCGAGCTGCTTCCCCAGTCCCGACCGCTCAGCCCGACGCCCCCCCCTCCTCCCCAGATGCCGGCAAGCCTGAGCCTCTCGGCCAGCTCCCCGCGGCGCCTTCCCACTTCCGAGATTCCTCAGCCGCCCGTGGCCCTCTGGCAGAGAGGGGCGCTCCGAGGGGGGCTCCCCTCCAGTCTTGGGGCAGGCGCTCCGAGCCCTCCTCCCCGCGCCCTGGCCCGTCCCCTCCTCCCAGCCCAGCTGCAGGAATGCCGCGCCGCGGCCCCTCCGCCAAATCTGGTTGTCATTAGCGCAGCAGCCCGGGCAGGCAACGACTTTCCGCCGGCGCCTCAACCTCCGTTCAGACCCGAGCGAGCCGCCCGGCCTCCTGCCGAGCCAGCCTCCCCTTCAAGCCGGGCTGGGGACGGCGGGACGGGCGCAAGAGCCGGGCGCGGGCGTTGCGCGCCGCGGCGGGGCGAAGAAAAGCGCGCCCGGCGCGCATCCGCGCTTCTCTCCGGTAGCATCGCTCAGCCGCCTGGGGGGCCGTGGCACACGCTCTTCCCGACCCGCCAGCGCCGGAGGAACAAGGCGGGACCCCATTCCCTCCCCAGCAGGAACAATACTGGCCATTTCATCCTTGCTCCGCCTGACCCCCCCCCAAAAAAAACCCCAACTGCAGGCTCCCTGGCGTCCTGGCGTCGAAAGCCGATTCCTTTGGGGAGCAAGCCCTCTCTAGATCGAAGGGGGGGGCTGACTTCGGATTACACCCAAAGATCGAATTGTCAAAACGCGGAGTCGGGGGGGGGGGAGGCCACCAAACCTTTCTCCTGCCTGGATTGGGGGCTGCTCTCTTTTTTTTCTCCCCCCCCCCGTATCTCATCCAAAGAATTTTTGCTGGAGTCCAACTCAAAGCAAAAAAAAATTACCCACGAAGAGGAGAAAAAGAAGCAAATGCACAAACGGCTCCCTTTCTTTTACCTTCCTGGAATCTTGGTGAAATAATCCGAAACCGCCAAAAAAATCAATGCGATTTTTAAAAAAGAAAGAAAGAAAGAAAGAAAAATCCAACAAGGGAACCCGGGATTCCTCTCTTCGTTGTTGTTGTTTTTTTCTTCCTCTCTGCGACGGCCTCAGACAGCGACCGCCGGAGCCGAGTCGATTCTAGAGTCCATCCTGCCCCAGCGAATCCCTGGTTTCAAAGTAAATAGTTGTCAGGAAATGGTCCTCCCCCCCCCCTCCACACACACACACACACACACATACACACCCATTCCCAGCTCGGGCTCTTCCAGAATAAAAGCCTCCCGCGCTGCTTTGACGCCCGAGGCTCTCGCGCCAGCTCTTAAACTGGCGGGGGGGGGGGTCGGCCAAACCTTCCAAAACTTGGTCTAGGAACGAGGGGGGGGGGTGGGGAGGTGTGCGTGCGCTTGTGCGGGTGCGCGCGTGTTGGTGGTGTTGGCGTTCGTGCTGGGAAGAGCTTGGCCATATGGCACGGGCTGGGAACTGGGGGAGGGGGGGGGTCCCTTGCACTAAAGCGTGAGCTGATTCCTAACACACACACACACACACCTTTTCCAACCGACCCCCCCCCATCTCAGCAATGTCCCCCCCAGAGAGGGAGCCACTTTTACGCAGACTTGAGCCCTTTCTGGAGATGCGTGGTTCATAATTGTCCCCGGTTCACTCGCGGCTGGGGCGGCGGGGGACTTCGGCGGGAGAACTGGGGGGAGTCCGAAAGAGCAGCCTTCCCCCCCCCCCAAATCGGAGCCCATTGTTGCATTGCAACCGTCAGTTTCCCCAGGTCGTGCTGATCAAGGCACCCTGAGATTTATGCAGGCACCCCTTGCCGTAGGTGCCTGCATAAATGGAAGAAGGCGGGAAAGGCTTTGCAAAAGAATCGCGCCTGGCTTTCAGCTTTGCAGCGGTTTCGGTCCGACAACAGGCGCTGGGGATCGACCCCGAACAATAAGCCTTTCCAGGGTCCAAAGGAGAATTGGCAAGGGAAGACGAGCGTCACCGGCGGGGGTCGTGGGGGGGGGGGAAGAAGGTTCTGATTGGGCTCCTGTCCTGGCGCAAAAGCGAGTGTGGAAGTTGCGCCGCAGAAGCAACTTCGGAGAGGAAAGAAAGGGGTCGGGTTGGTGGGCGCGGGAGGGGGAGGGGAGGGGAAGGAAAGGAGGGCCGGGGCGAATTTAGGTGGGATCCCGGGAATCCAGAGGGGCTGCTGTTGATTTTCTGTCTAGTTTGTAGGAAATGAGGCGTAGAGCGCGCGCAGCTCCTTTGCGCCTCGGAGCTGTTCAGCTTTGGGGGCCAAGGAGGGCGCTAGAGCTCCAGGAAAAGAAATCGGCGAGGGCGCAAGCTGAAAGAAGAGCAGGAGAGGAACAGAAAGAGACCCCTTTCGCCGCCTTCCCTCCGCTTCTTCCCCACCTATAAGTGGAGGAGGGGGATGCTTAGGATCCTTCGGGAGGGGAGGGGGGGTGTTTCAGTTTCTGCCCTGTCGGGGATCTTCGGCAAATCCCGCCCTGGATGCTCTCGCCAAGCATCTTTACCCCACAAACCCTCGAGGCACCCTGGAAGGCGGCATCAGCAGCATTTGGCTTTTCTTACGCGCTCTAGACGCCTGGGGGAGGGGGGGTGCTCTCCCACCACAAGCCTTCCAGGATAGCCCGCTTGCTGGGGACCGAGCAAAATGGGGGGGAGGAGTTCTCCCTCCTGTCCAGCTCTTGCACCCGCCACGCCTCCCCCCCCCAGTGTGTGCGCCAGGGTGCCGAATCCAGGACCCCCGAAGCGAGGGGGGAGAAGATGAAAAAGGGCACCAGGCGCGTGGTTGGTGGCGCTGCTGCCCAGGGCCGGCCGCCCGCCGCCCGCTCCAGCGCCGCGGGGATCTGGAGCTTCACCCCCCACACACACTCCCCTTCTTTCTGGGCTCCCACTGCCCGCGGCTCTTGGCGCTCCCTTTCCCCTCCCGCAGCTTCAGCGCAGCCCTGGCTATTGCTTCCATCTGTTTCTGCCGGAGGCCGCGCTGAGGAACAGCAGCCCCTTGTTTGACCGGGGGGGGGGGGGAAGAGACAGGATACCGTAGGGTTTAGACGCAAAGCGCATCCTGCAAGGCAGCGCGGCGGAAGGAAGGAAGGAAGGAAGGAAAGAGGAAGGAAGGAAGGAAGGAAGGTAGGTAGGTAGGTAGGTAGGTAGGTAGGTAGGTAGGTAGGTAGGTTCTCTTGCAGCCCGATTCGACCAGCCCGCTATGACTTATGAGTGGCGAACCGAAAGGGGAAAACCTGGGTGGTCAAACGAGACCACCGCCTTCACGCGGGCATTAACCCTGCAGCTCCTCCTCCGGCTCCCTTGAGAGTCAGCCTCGAGGCTGCTTACTTCTGCGGAGACCCGGGGAGGATTGGCACTCAGGAGCTGCGGGAAAAGCCGCCCTCTCCGGAGCCTTTCCTGCGGGTTTCCCCGACCGCCCAAGCGCGCGGCTCCTCCTGGCCCCGCTCGGGATCAGCGCATTCGACCTGCCCATCCCGGGGACCAGGCTCGGGGGCCAGGTTAAGCCCCCTGCCTTTGGGGAAGGGGAGAGAAAGCGGAGGCTGTTGCTCTCGCAGATAAAGCCGGGGAGCTGATTAAAAAGGAATTTTTTGTGTGTTCCCGGACCTATTGCCAGTGCCAGATGGAAATTAACTCCTGCTCTGGAAGCTGAGCGAGGAAGATAAGCAGGGAAGGGGAAGAGAGGAAGACGGGACGGGAGGCAGGAGAAGTGGAAGAAAAGCATCTTCTGGGTGTCATCAGATCTCGGGTTTTGAATAAACCACTTTGCGACGACCCAGTAAGGCAACCAACCCGGAGAGCTCCGCGCAGATACGGAAGAGCGTGCAAGGGGTGCCAAAGAGCGCGAGCTGAGAGAGACAAGCTTCCCGGTTCCCCGTGAATCCGAATCGAGCGGGGAAGAGGGAATTGGAAAACCGGTTTGGTGTCGCTTGGTGGCTCCTAATCAGGACCCGACGTATTGGGAACGCGTTAGGATCCTGATGGCTGAAATCATCTCCCAGGGAAATTAGGGCAGAAGGAGTCGCCCATCCCTTCGGACGCCCCCTTTCTGCGGCTGTTGGGGTCAAGAATAAATTGGGGGGGGTGTGTGGGACTCTTCCGCTCTTGAGAGGAAGCGTGGCCACTCTGCAGAGCCTTTTGAGGAAAGGCAAGGAATGGCCCTGGGACCAATTCTGGTTGGGAAGATCGGGCGAGAAAGCGCTGAGATGAGCGGGGCTGAGAGAGGGGAGGGGGGAGAGGAAGGGGAGAGAATGAGAGAGAGAGAGAGAAAGAGAAAGAGAAAGAGAGTAGAGAGAGAGAATGAGAGAGAGAGAGAGAGAATGAGAATGAGAGAGGGAGAGAGAAAATGAGAGGGAGAAAGAGAGAAAGAGAATGAGAGAGAGAGAGAATGAGAGAGAGAGAGAGAATGAGAGAGAGAGAGAGAAAATGAGAGGGAGAAAGAGAGAGAGAGAATGAGAGAGAAAAAGAAAGAGAAAGAGAAAGAAAGAAAGAAAAAAGAGAAAGAAAGAAAAAGAAAGAGAGAAAGAAAAAGAGAGAATGAGAGAATGAGAATGAGAGAGAGAGAATGAGAGAGAAAAAGAGAGAGAATGAGAGAGAGAGGAAGAGAATAGAGAGAGAATGAGAGGGAGAGAGAGAGAATGAGAATGAGAGGGAGAGAGAAAATGAGAGGGAGAAAGAGAGAGAATGAGAGAGAGAGAGAAAGAGAGAAAGAGTAGAGAGAATGAGAGAGAGAGAGAGAGAATGAGAGAGAGAGATAAAAAATGAGAGAGGGAGAAAGAGAAAGAGAGAGAATGAGAGAGAGAGAGAAAGAAAGAAAGAAAAAGAGAAAGAAAGAAAAAGAGAAAGAGAAAGAAAGAAAGAAAGAAAGAAAGAAAGAAAGAAAGAAAGAAAGAAAGAAAGAAAGAGAAACAGAGATCCTTCTGTGGACCTTAGGAACAGGAGACGAAGGTCCTTCTCTCCCCTTTCTCCTCGCCAGCCCGGCTGTTTGTTTTTCCCCCTTATCTGGGGAGCTGGAAGGGGACGGAAAGCAGGGACTATTCACACCAGATGTCCGTGGGCGGGAGACTCCAGCCCGCCTTCTTTCCAGCACCCGAGCCTCGCCTGGCCATTTGCTGGGAGGGACGCCCCGTCGGGTGGAAATTAACCGCCATCCCTGCCGTGCCCTCCCCTTCTCCCCCCACATCGCCGCAGAAGGACGGCCGCTTGGTGCCCTTTCCCTCCCGGGCTGGAAAAGCGAGGCAAGGAACTCCAGGGAAGGACGACCGGACCCCCGGTGGCTGGCCAAGGGGAGGCAGGTCGTGGGTTTTCCGAGGACTTCCCTTCCCTTCCCCTCCCTCCCTCCCTCCCTCCCTCTCCTCTTTCTCCAAAGGACCTTGAAGGGCGCTTGGTATCCCTTCAAACCTCGACGTTTTCTTTGCGCAGCCACCCAAAGACGTGGGGAGCTGCCTGGAGGGGGGGGGGGAAGAAAGCGAGGTGTTGGGTAGGCGGCCGTCTAAACCAGCATTTCCCTCCCCCCCCCGGGGAGCCGGGGAGACGACCGGAGCCCAAAAGTAGAGGTCAGACTCTCAGAACTTGTCCCGTGGAGAGATGCGCGTCAAACGCGCAGCATCAAACGCGGTGACTCCCTGACTGAAAAGCCATTCGCGACTCTCCAAACTTAACTCCGGAATAAAGCTGAACTGATCTTTGGTCGAGTCTTGATCCCTCGATAGCGATAGATTTTATGATAGATTACATTTGAACCGATGAAGGTGATGGGCGCCTGGTCTTTGGGGACCCGTTCACCCTTATCTGATTCCTTCAGATAAGGGAACCACTGCAACAGTCTATGGAGGCACCTCATACAGTTTTAGCTACTGGCAATTGTCTGTGTAAACTTGAATCCCTGGTATATTCATTAAAATACAATAGAGCCACTGAACTCCCGGATAGAAAAAACTTTTTGATAAATACAACTTAGCTTTCATCAATCCTCTTTTGACATCATCAGAGTTGGTGGTTAGAGAAAACTGCTTATATAGCTAGATGGCTGTTTAACTGTCAAGCCATATATAAATAGTCTTAAAAATATGAGTCTCGGGTATATTCATATTCAAAATCAGAAAACACAGATCACCAAGACTAAAACATTTTTAATTTTTTAATTTTTAATAAATTTAATAAATTTTTAATTTATATTTTAATTTTAATGTATATGTGTTTGTGTGTATATGTGTATATGTATGTGTATATATATATGTATATATATATATATATACATTCACACACATACATATACACATATATATACATACACACACACACACACACACACACACACACATATATTCCCTCCTGAAACTACTGCTTTTTCGTAAAATGTGGATCCTTCCTCCCAATTAACGCCTCTAGTTTGAGGAAGAGATTAGTCTCTACTAATTAGGGAAATGTGTATTGATAGAATACTGACCATCTTCAAAGTAGCTGTTTACTTCCTAAGTCCTAATGCAAATGGAGATACTCCCTTTTCCTACATTTTATTTCTCTGCAAAATGTATCTTTTACATGAAAATATAATAAACTTGATTTTGTTTTCCCTATGGAAGGACTTCAATTACTTGGGGTTAATCGCTACATAAAGCTCCGTTCCTATAAAATGCTGCTGAGGCGAAAGAACCCGATTAAAAAAAAAGTCAGCACATCTTATTTGGGCAATTATTAGGATTGTAAAACGGTTGATTTCCTAACTGAATTGAAAGGGATCTACTCCCAAATCGAATACATAAGTAAAGTCAACTTTTTAAATTCTGGAATGAAGAACCTGCTTGGAAATTGGCAATTGGAAAGACTTGATACGGGAGGGGGAGCTCTTGGGGTCCCAAGGTCCCACCCCTGTAAATCGCAAGATCTGATTCCTAGTCTTCCTCCTAAAAAGTGTGTTCAGTCTAATCAGATTCCTTGTGCTTACAGATTTTTTTTTTTCCCCTTCCAAACATGGCTACCAAACGATGTGAGGTTTGACATTAAACAGATTTTTAACCTTCGAAATAGATCTGTCGATTGGTAAGAACAAAGCTGGCTTTAAACCTGACCTTTTTAGTGACATCTTCAGAAAAAGCTGCATCAGATCAAACGTCATCGGATCTAGCAATTTTAGTCCCACCATAAACATCCAGGGGTCATGTCAGGTAGGTGGAACCTCAAATATCTGGAGAGCACCAGGTTGGGGGACATGAACGTATGAGATGTGTTTGAATATTAGCAGCTCCCGTTGACAGTTGAGCCCGAAACAGCCCGAAACCAGACCATGACTCAGAAACAAATAACACCCACACCAATTTGCATCACACAAAAAGATACTTAAAGGGCAGTGCTGTGACAGACAAGCACAATTCAAAGTGCACTGGAGAAGTCCCCCCCAATGGAGAGGAAACGTTTGCAGCCAAATCACCAAGCTCGGAGATCAAACCAACATGCATGTTTATCACGCAGCATTCCTCTAGTGCAGGGGTTTGCAACCTTGACAACTTTAAGACTTGTGGACTTCAGCTATGCTGGCTGAGGAATTCTGGGAGCTGAAGTCCACAAGTCTTAAAGTTGTCAAGGTTGCAGACCCTGCTCTAGTGTGTTTGTGTGTGTGTGTGTGTGTCCAACCTCAATAACTTTAAGACCTGTGGACTTCAACGCCCAGAATTCCCCAGCCAGCCATGGGCGTTGAAGTCCACAAGTCTTCTGCTGCATGATATATATTCATGTTGGACACTCATGCCTCTAGTCCAGGGGTCTTCAAACTTGGCCTCTTTTATGACTTGTGGACTTCAAATCCCAGAATTCCTCAGCCAGCGTGCCCGGCTGAGGAATTCTGGGAGTTGAAGTCCGCAAGTCATAAAAGGGCCAAGTTTGAAGACCCCTGCTCTAGTCCCTGAGGTGGCGGAGTTGGGGGGTGGCGATTTGTGTTTCAAAACCTGGGACGGATTAAAGGAAGATTGGAATGAATCCTTCCCAGACCTGTCCTTGTAATATCTTCCCCTGGACCACCTGGTCCATTGGTGCCTCAGCCAACGGCCTCGCTGTGGATTTACGGCAACGCCTGATGTGGTTGGAGCGAGGTGAAGCTTGTCCCCATTGCCTTTATATTGGAACAGCGATCCGAGGAGGAGGAGGAGGAGGAGGAGGAAAGAAAACGCAATAAACCTTAGTGGGCCATGATCCAATGGGCATGCACTTTGGGGGGGGAGGGGGGAGGCAGGAGGGGATGCCCCCATTTCAGTGGTGGGATTCAGCCAGTTCGCACCAGTTCGGCAGAACCCGTAGCTAATCTTTTTGTTGCCCAGGCCCAGAATGGACTTCCGGAAGCGGCATCCACACAGAGAACCGGTTGTTCCCATCTTTGAATCCCACCACTGCACCCATTTGCAACTTCGTTTGAAGGAGCTGGAAGGATCCCCAAAGGCTTCCCCAAAGGCCAGGTCTCATTTTGTCGCACCCGCTTTGCTTCCCAGTTCCCTCTCAGCCACCTCAGCCAGTGTTGCGCATCTACCTCCCCTTCCTTTAATTTTCAGGCAGGAGGAGGAGGTGGGGCTTTCCAAAAAGCAGGTAGGGGGGCTGCAGGGGGCAGGAGTCCAGCCCCTACTACACTTTCCACCTTCAGGAGGCCCCAGGAGGAACGAAAGCAGGCAGGGAAGCTCAAATAAGCCCTGCCATTGAGCCAGTTCAAATTCCCGCCCTTTTCCCCGCCCCTGACAGCCATGCCAAGTGGGTAAAGAACTGGGCTGGGCCCTCCTTTCCCCATATAGACCCTTCCAGTCGCATTTGCAACCCAAAGGCTGGCCTGAATTGGTAGATTCTGCTTCTGCTGGTGGGCAGATGTGTTGGCTTTACCTAATCCCCAAGGTACCCGAAGTGTCTAGAGCAGTGTTTCCTTTCCTTTCCTTTCCTTTCCTTTCCTTTCCTTTCCTTTCCTTTCCTTTCCTTTCCTTTCCTTTCCTTTCCTTTCCTTCCCTTCCCTTCCCTTCCCTTCCCTTCCCTTTCCTTTCTTTTCTTCCCTTTCCTTCCCTTTCCTTTCCTTTCCTTTCCTTTCCTTTCCTTTCCTTTCCTTTCCTTTCCTTTCCTTTCTTCTTTATTGGCCAAGTGTGGTTGGACACACAAGGAATTTGTCTCCGGTGGAGAAGCTCTCAGTGTATATACAAGCCATAGTGATAAATCATGATCATAAACAACAACAACAACAACAACAACAACAACAACATCATCATAATAATAATAATAATAATAATAATAATAATAATAATAATAATAATAATAATAATAATAATAATAATAATAATAATAATAATAATAATAATAATAATAATAATAATAATAATAATAATAATAAAGTTGGAAGGGACCTTGGAGGTCGTCTAGTCCAACCCCCTGCTCAGGCAGGAAACCCTATACCCTTCAGACAAATGCTGTCCAGTCTCTTCTTTAAAAACTTCCAGTGTTGGAGCATTCACCACTTCTGGAGGCAGGTTGTTCCACTGGTTATTGTTCTAACTGTCAGGAAGTTTCTCCTTAGTTCAGGTTGCGTCTCTCCTTGATTAGTTTCCATCCGTTGCTTCTTGTCCTGCCTTCAGGCGCTTTGGAGAATAGCTTGACTCCCTCTTCTTTGTGGCAACCCCTGAGATATTGGAACACTGCTATCATGTCCCCCCTCATCCTTCTCTTCATTAAACTAGACATACCCAATTCCAGCAGCCGTTCCTTATATGTTTTAGTCTCCAGTCCCATGATCATCTTTGTTGCTCTTCTTTATACACTTTCTAGAGTCTCAACATCTTTTTTATACATTTATACATTTTATACATTCATCATAAATCATAAAATACAACACATTCATCATAAATCATAAGATGCAACACTTAGTGATAGTCATAGGATACTAGCCAAGAAAACAACATAAATCATACCAGGAGATTAAATAAAACAATATAAATTGTAAGATACACACCACAAAGTTATGGTCATAAGAAGATAAGGATAGGTAATAGGAAAGATGAGGAGTATCATAGTAATACACAGCTTTACTAAGTAAGTTGACAGTGTTGTAGGAATTACTGTAGTTGTTAAGCAGAGTGACGGCCTGGGGGAAAAAAACTGTCCTTGTGGTCTGCTGTTTTTTACCTCAGCAAAGAGCCATGCATGGCTTTTTTAAAGCATTATTTTATTAAGACAAATAATTAGTGCTTGTTTTGCTAGCTAGCTTTTAGCACTCAAAGGGAGGCAGGGGAATCCTAGTCTAATCTAAGCTCTTTCTTTAGCTGAGAGCAGCACAATTTAACAGCCTTGGTCCAACACAGTCTACTACCCATCTGCAGATTTGTTAACACTTTGACACCTTATACCCATTTCACTGATGGTTTGGAAGTAAGACAGCGAGGCCGGGGGAGGCAGTAGAGACAGGATATTACCAAGGCATCTTTGTGCAGCGGTTGGGTGCTGGTATGGAAATGTCCTCTCCAAAAAGACAAGAAAAGCAGGCAACATCTCCCTGATGGCCAGCCAGTGTTTTAGAGGTGAGTGGCCCCTATTTAGACAAAGTCTCAGGGCATAAAGATGCCCGTTTTCCAAACCACGTATTTCCAGCCCTGGAATTGGATGGCAATTCCCAGTGGGGAATGTAGGCCGTTAGGTCTGGAAGGTGTCAGCAAAGCCCTAGAGGAAGGGGTGGAATTGGAGGGGCGAAGGAGCTGACGGCCAGCAGCAGTTTCTTTTCTGTGGCTGCTCATTAGAGTTTCTGCTGTTTATTGGGTTGTGGGTCTTTTTGACCAGCCCCCTCTTGGAGCAGATTTTGTTCTCTGACATTGAAATATGCTATGCTCCCTCCCTCCCACCCCAGGAACTGGCACATCTGAGCCTGCCTCTAAACACAGTTGTTCATTTTTGTTTTGACGGAGTCTGCAGTCAGGGAGGGCGTTTGCTTTCTTACTTGGAGGGGCTGGCCTCGAATCCAGAGGTTTTTTCCTTCCCCTCCCTCCCTCCCTCCCTCCCTGACATCATTGATCAATTTTTATGGACTTGCTTGATTTTGCAGAGGAGGGAAGGGTGGGAGGGTGTGGGAGATGGAAGTTGAAGGGAGGTGGTTTGGTGGTTAGGGGGAGGACCTGCTCCATAGACGAGTCCCTAAGGCAAGCTGCAGCCTTTTGTCTTGCTCGCTGGAAGGTCTGGCATCAATTATGGTGGGCTCTGTTTATGCTTTTTTTCTCTCTCTCTTTTTTTCTTTTTTCAGCAAATAGATTTGCACACTTTGGTTTCTCGGCCAATCTTGCTCCGAGTTTCTCCTCTATGTTCCAGAGAATCTCTTCCCAAACTGCCTCACTCTTTCGAGGGCAAATGAAGCATCTTTCAGATAGTGCCCCCTTCCCCCAGGACAATTAAGAGAAAAGGTGTTTGTGTGATTTGCCTCTTTCCTCTCCCTCTCCCAACAACACTCTCCTGTAACTGTGGGATTAGGACAGGGGGAAGGGGAGATAGCATTTCCCCCTTCCATTTCCATTCCATTCCATTCTCTTTCCTGCTTCGGACAGGAAGGCAGTGCAGAGAGTGGTGAGGATGGCAGAAAAGATTATTGGCAGTCCCCTCCCTCCCATCCAGGACATAGCACAGAAGCGTTGCTTGAGCAGGGACCTTAAGATTGTCTGGGATGTTACACATCCTCTTCACAACCTGTCTTCCTTGTTACCTTCTGGGAGGAGGGGGCTTCGTGGTATCCGAAACAGAACATCCAGATTCAGTCACAGCTTTGTTCCATACAGTATTAACCTTGTGAACTCTAAAGCTTCCTCTTTCCACTAAGTATTCAAGATGGACAGTGATTAATATTTATATGTTACTTATATGTAAGGGTGTGGGTCTATACATTTAATGAAGAAAAGGACGAGGGGGGACATGATAGCAGTCTTCCAATATCTCCGGAGCTGCCACAAAGAAGAGGGAGTCAAGCTATTCTCCAAAGCGCCTGAAGGCAGGAGAAGAAGCAACGGATGGAAACTAATCAAGGAGAGAAGCAACCTAGAACTAAGGAGAAACTTCCTGACAGTTAGAACAATTAACCAGTGGAACAACCTGCCTCCAGAAGCAGTGAATGCTCCAACACTGGAAGTTTTTAAGAAGAGATCATTTGTCCAAAATGGTATAGGGTTTCCTGCCTGAGCAGGGGGTTGGACTAGATGACCTCCAAGGTCCCTTCCAACTATTATTATTATTATTATTATTATTATTATTATTATTATTATTATTATTATTATTATTATTATTATTATTGTTGTTGTTGTTGTTGTTGTTGTTGTTGTTGTTGTTGTTGTTGTTGTTGTTGTTATATATTGTATATAGGGTGTTTAAATGTGTGTTATGTATGTGCACACTTTGACAGCAAGCAACTAAATTTCATTCTTAATGTGTGCCCTTGTGCCCACAGTAAAAAATGACAATAAAGGTTATCTATCTATTTCACATTCTTTTCCTGAGGTCTTTCAGAAAGGTGTGGACGTTTTCCCAACTCCCTGCGAACCCCCAAAGAGAAATGCAGGAAGCCTTTCCCAACTGATACCTAGTAATCAGAGTGAACCAATCTAACAGCAACTAATTCGAAGTAATTCTCCAGGAACCAGCTGCTAGAACATCGTGCACAATTCTTTTCTTTTATCTAGAGGCAGAAAGTGGTCGTAGTGGATACGGGATGAGTAGTAAGAGGCAAGGTACTAATCTGGACATTCTACCTCCTTTTCTCTCTCCAAACTAGCAGCTGAAGGTCCCTTCATAATTGTTGTTGTTAGTTGCGAAGTCGTGTCCGATCCATCGCGACCCCATGGACGACGTTCCTCCAGGCCTTCCTGTCCTCTACCATCTTCTGGAGTCCATTTAAGCTCACGCCTACTGCTTCAGTGACTCCATCCAGCCACCTCCTTCTCTGTCGTCCCCTTCTTATATTGCCCTCAATCTTTCCCAGCATTAGGCTCTTCTCCAGTGAGTCCTTCCTTCTCATTAGGTGGCCAAAGTACTTGAGTTTCAACTTCAGGATCTGGCCTTCTAAAGAGCAGTCAGGGTTGATCTCCTCTAGGACTGACCGGTTTGATCGCCTTGCAGTCCAGGGGACTCGCAGGAGTCTTCTCCAGCACCATAGTTCAAAGGCCTTCATAATATCTTCATGTAAATTCACACTTTGGATCTTTGCCTGAAGTTACAATATACTGTATTTTCCGTGTGGGAAATGTAAATAGATAACCGAATCCTGGTTTGTTGCCCTTGAGATGCAAACCTTGCAACTTTCCAACCGTGGATATACTGTATGTAAACTGAGGGATTAAGTCCACCCACCTCCACCCACCAATAACAAAAACATTCTGTCTTCTCTACAGGTAGTGCTTGACTTACAACAGTTCATTTAGTGACTGTTCAAAGTTACAACGGCACTGAAAAAAAGGTGACTTATGACCGTTTTTCACACTTACGACCGTTGCCGAATCCCTATGGTCATGTGATCAAAATTCAGACGCTTGGCAACTGACTCATATTAACGATGATCGCAGCGTCCCCGGCGTCGCGTTATCCCCTTTTGCGACCTTCTGACAAGCAAAGTCAATGGGGAAGCGAGATTCATTTAACAGCCGTGCTACTAACTTAACAACTGCGGGGATTCACTTAGTAACTGTGGCAAGAAAGGTCGTAAAATGGGTCAAAATTCACTTAACAAGCATCTCATCTAGCAACATAAATTTTGGGCTCAGCTGTGGTCCTAAGTCGAGGATTACCTTTATTTTGCTCCGCCTATGGTGCACCTATACAGACACTTCTGCCCACTCTTCCTCTTTTATACACAGTTAGTGGCAAGAGCCAGACTAGATTCAAATGCATTCCACACATTGTTAGCAAGTCAGCAGTGGGCACAGAAGGGTAGAATAATATTGTGTCATCACGTTCTTACTTAAGCACATAAAAACCATTATTATTTATTAAGAACATTTATAGGGCTGCCCAACTTACTCATGGTGACTCCGGGTGGCTTACAAAAGATATATTATATGGTCCATTTGCTTTTGAGGGCCCTCCAAGATTGCATACACTTGAGGGCTCAGCGTATTTCGGAAGTTGTGTACACTTTCAGCAATGTGACTTGATTTAAACAAAAGCAATATCTGATCTCATATTATTTATCAGCTCTCCTTCAGTGAGGCAAAGGCAATGGATGAAGAAAGATAAAGAGGCTAGTTTCAGCATAAATTCACATCTGCGACAACCACTAGATTGTTGCTGAGAACACAATGAAACCACACTGACAAACCCAATCAGTTCTGCTTATTACTAAAGAGGAATGATAATCTCTCTTTCTTAAAATGAATTACCAACCCCGTCCCTCAAAAAGCTTCCTCCATTTTAATCCTCAAAATCAGTTTGGAATTTTACCCCACATTTGTGATCTCCTTGTTGAAGTCTAGAAGGGTGTCAAATTTTAATCTGAGCGGATTGAAAAGGATTAATTTTTAGCTTAGCAAGTTAAATAAACAAAAAGGGAAGGCAGCATCTCCCTCCAGTAAAGCTAAGCTCCGAATAACTTCATGGAGATATTCGCATGTGTTTTTTTAATGGGAAATAATTGGCAAATGGTTTTCTTCCATCTTCTTCTGGAACGTTATGTGACTTCCATTGTAATTTCTAAGGCATTTCACATCCAGATGTTAACCAGGTTCTATCCTACTTAGTACTGAGACGTCAACCGAGTTCAGTTTCTTGCTAGCTTGGAGAGTTAAATAGGATAGCAGTGAAATCAGCCATTATGGGTTACGACTTACGATCACAATTGAGCCCCAAACTTTCTGTTGTTAAGTGAGTTTTGCCCCATTTTACGACCTTCCTGGCCAGTTGTTAAGTGAATCACTGCAGTTGATAAGTTAGTAACACGGTTGTTAAGTGAATCTGGCTTCCCCATTGACTTTGCTTGATCACGTGAGACGGAGACCTAGCAACAGTCACCAATACCATGTTTCCCCAAAAGTAAGGCCCACACCAGGGGTAGGCAACCTTGGCTCTTTTATGACTTGTGGACTTCAATTCCCAGAATTCCTGAGCCAGCATAGCCAGTTTAGTGACCGTTCAAAGTTACAACGGCACTGAAAAAAGTGACTTACGACTGTTTTTTCACACTTACAACCATTGAGCATCTCCACGGTCATGTGATCAAAATTCAGACGCTTGGCAACTGGTTCATATTTATGACGGTTGCAGTGTCCTGGGATCATGTGATCCCCTTTTGCAACCTTCTGAGAAGCAAAGACAATGGGGAAGCCAGCTTCACTTAACAACCCTTTCACTAATTTAACAACTGAATTGATTCACTTGACAACTGTGGCAAGAAAGGTTGCAAAATTCCCTTAACAAGTGTCTCACTTAGCAACAGACATTTTGTGTGTGTGTGTGTGTGTGTGTGTGTGTTTATAGAAAGAGAGAGACATGACAGATAGAAGCATAATAAAATAAAAAATACAGAAAAAACAAAGATATACCAAAAATTACTTCCAAATTCTTTTAAAGTTGATACAGGCGAAATTTAAGTTTTCTTCTCTAATTAAAATGTAGCTTTCAATTTTTTTATAATCTATAAATAGTACTAATCATCAAATCCATATGCCATGACTTCATTTCTTGTTTTTTATTTTTTGTCTGCTTAACGCAAACAAATTCAAAAGGGGCAAGGAAGTCATTTGGATGTGCTGGGCAACCAGTCCCACCAAAGGGGCACTAATGAAAAGCCCAAATTATGAGGTCCCTGAGGTAAATTTTTCTTGGTGGTGATCTTCGGATCTCTTTGGCCAGGCAGATTCATTTGGAGGAGGTGGTACTCAAGATCTCCAGCCTCCCAGTCCTGTAGATCAGTGGTCCCCAACCTTTCCGGCTTTGTGGACCGGTGGGGGGAGGGGAGAGGAATCAATTCCATAGGAGCGGCAGGCGCACGCACTCGCAGGTCCATTTGCGCAAGCGGCGGGCACTCACACTCACACAAATAGAGCTTCATGCACAAGTGCAAGTGCCTGCCACTTGTGCAAATGGAGCTGAGCATGCGTGCTCTGAAGGGGCCATGGCCCGGGGGGATTGGGGACCCCTGATATCGATAACCAGCACCTTCAATTGTGTCTGGAATAGAATAGAGCTGGAAGGGACCTTGGAGGTCTTCTAGTCCAGCCCCCCGCTTGAGCAGGAGAATCTATACCATCTCAGACAAGTGACTGTCTCTAGCCTCTTCTTAAAAATCTCCAGTGATGGAGCGCCCACGATTTCTGAAGGCAACCAGTTCCACTGGTTGATTGCCCTCACTGTTAGGAAGTTTCTCCTTAATTCCAGGTTGCTTCTCTCTCTGACCAGTTTCCAACCATTGTTTCTTGTCCTGCCCTCTGGTGCTTTGGTGAACAACCTGGCCCCCTCTGCCTTATGGCAGCCCCTCAGATACTGGAACACTGCTATCATGTTGCCCCTATTTCTTCTTTTCTTTAGACTAGCCAAACCCAAGTCCCGCAGCCGTTCTTTGTATGTTTTAGTCTCCAGGCCTTGAATCATCTTAGTTGCTCTCCTCTGAATTTTTTCCAAACTCTCAACATCTTTTTTGTGATATGGTGACCAAAATTGGCTGCGGTATTCCAGGTGTGGTCTTACTAGGGAAGCTGACTGGCAGCCAATGAACTTCCAAAGTTGAGGTATTCTGTGGTTGAAATGTAGATGTGCCCATAACTGCCCGGGCAAATCGTCCAAATTTTGCCTTCTGGGTGGTTTTCAGAAGCAGCCCTGTGTGGAGTGAATTACAGCTGCTCGGCCATAAGGTGACAAGCGGATGTGTGATTGTGCAGTGCATCGTGCATTTTCCTGACTCATCAGAACTCTTTACAGCAACTGCATGCTCGGTCTCATTCTGAAGCTAGTATGTTGCCTTTCTAGTAACTCAGCATTTGGAGAAAGACTCTGTTCAGCTTAGAAAATATAACAGATTCTCCATATGTCTATTTCATTCCTAGAATACAACTTTCTAAGTTCCAGCTACTCTTTATGACATGGATTGGGACAGCTTTGGTTCCCTACAAGATCCTTCAAAGCAGTGCTCCCCAAACCTTTCCCCTTTCTGCTTTTTAGAAAGATTTATCAAATTTCGAACACCAGTCTTAAATTCCTTCCTTCAGCCCCATCATAACTTCGAAAAGTGGCCATAACATGAGTGGCCATAACATGAGGAACACCTGTATTATAAAAACAATATCACTGAATGATCTTTATGTCGGCTCAACAAACTCACTTAACAAATGTCTTACTTAGCAACATACTGTCTTGCTTAGCAACAAATGCCTTGTTTAGCAACATAAATTTTGGGCTCAATTGTGGTTGTAAGTTGAGGACTAGACTTCCTTTGTTTCTGTCTCCTTAAAAACCATAAGGGAGAGCTCCAATAAAGATTTTTTTTTTTTAAAGAGAATTTTCCTATATTTGTGTAGATACCAAAAAGCTACTCTTTGCGGTTTAGAATATGATTTTGGTTTTTAATACAGTACATTGTTCTTTCTGCTTTTAATGGGTTTTATGTTCTATAGATCAGAGTTTACTGTGGACTTTTTAATACTGATTATTCAATATTTCCGATCAGCTATCATTCAATTGTGGTAGAGTACAAGTTCAACAAATAATGAAATATTTAGGGTAATATAGTTATTCCAATCTGTTCCAATTAGCATTATTTGCATTTGTTTGTTTTAGACTTCTCCATTTCTCTCTCTCTCTCTCTCTCTCTTTGAATGTATTCCTTTAAACAATTATTGTAATTATTTAATCCCATTTACAATACACCACTAGAGAATGGATTTGCAAAACATTATCTTTGTTTAATATTGAAAGCAGAGTTATCCCCCGAATAGGAACATATTATGATTTGTAGTGTTAAGCAAATTTGCAATGTGAGCTTCATCTCTTCTATATATATATATATATTTTAGGAGGGAGGGTGTTTCATGTCCAAATTCAGATAGGGAGTCCTGTAGTCTTGTGCCTTGAATAGTTTTTCTGTACAGTTGTATTCATAAGAAAAAAATTATCGAATATTTTTCTGAATCTGGTACAGTTCTTGGACAAGTTATCAATCGCAATCTTGCTGTGCAATCATATAAAGCAGTTTGTTTCAGACAGCTCTGAGGAAAAGAAGTCATAAAGGGTTTTCCCACTATGGGGCTCAGTGACACAAATGCACCCATAAATAAATATTTGCTAAAGCCATAGCCCAGCTGATGCTAATTTTTTATAGAATTCTTTTTAAATTATAGAATTATAGAATAGAATAGAATAGAATAGAATAGAATAGAATAGAATAGAATAGAATAGAATAGAATAGAATAGAATAGATATTGGAATATAGAATAGAATAGAATAGAATAGAATAGAATAGAATAGAATAGAATAGAATAGAATAGAATAGAATAGAATAGAATAGAATAGAATAGAATAGAATAGAATAGAATAGAATAGGATATTGGAATATAGAATAGGATATTGGAATATAGAATAGGATATTGGAATATAGAATAGAATAGAACAGAACAGAACAGAACAGAACAGAACAGAACAGAACAGAGTAGAGTAGAGTAGAGTAGAGTAGAGTAGGAGTAGAGTAGAACAGGACAGGACAGGACAGGACAGGACAGAACAGAACAGAACAGAACAGAACAGAACAGAATAGAAATACTCTCTCTGTCTCTGTGTGTATGTGTGATATGCAAGTCACAAACCAAAGGGGCCAATCAGCAGTGCAATATTTATTTATTTACTTGGGGCCACACAGGAATGTTCCTTTAAAAGTCAAACTGGCAGAAAGTTGTGGGTTTATTTGAAAGCATTTCCTCCTTTGAAGACTTGGCTTAGCATTTTGTAACCTTGCTAGATAAACCCTTTAGGAATGTTCTTATAACCTGTCTTGGGGGGGGGGGCTATGTTATTTGCTATGCTGCCAGTCTTTAAAATGGGGAATAGAATCAATTTGGGGATTCAACATATTTATTTATTTAATTAATTAATTAATTATTAGATTTGTGTGTGCCACCCAGCTTGTCGAGAGGTGACTCTGGGCAGCTTACAAAGATTAACTTTTCCTGTTCTTGGCAGGAGGAACCAGGGGATAGTAACCTGTCACCAAAGGTGCCACATGGCTAGGACAGATCCAGACTCAGAGATGCTGCCACAGAAAAGTTTACACGAATGTCATCAAATGTACATTCTTCTGGAACAACAAAGGCATTCCTTAACGGGATAACGGGCCCTATCTTCATTTTAATTTGCACACTTACCACTCTAAAGCTGACCCCAGCGTCCCAGGGGTGGCTGGAGGAGGGTGAGGAGAAGACCTTAATCTCCTTGTTTTCCTTTGACCCTCCATTTTGGCCAAGCCAAAACCATAGGATGTTTGTTCTGACAGGATAAACAAAAGCAGAAGCCTGGACGTGAAAATTCCACAACCGGGCCCTTCCCAGAGACACTGAAATCCCGGCCTTTGTGGAGACAAACGGAGAGAACAGGCAGGGCCGCTCCCCCTGGCAGCCATCAGCAGCCCAAGCCTGACAAGGTTGGGCAGCTCTTTTGCTGACGTGCAAGGATGCAAGCGGTCTGTTTGGCTTCTTGCTTTCCTCTCCAGCACCAGCCTCTTCATTCTGTTTGTTCAACATAATTTGGCTCTGAATAGCCAGGCTCCAGCAAGGGGAGAGGAGACAAAAGAAGTTAAAAGTTAGTTGTTCCCACCCCTTCCCTCCCCCTCCCTTTGTTTTACTCCCAACATTGCTGTTTAACTTAGCGTAATTGATTATGCTCTCTGCTTGTCCTACTGGGCCCGCTGTTGCAACCTCAAGAGGGTCCCTTCCTTGGTATTGTTGCCTGGGCCCCACACAGCCCCACACTCCTTAACTTCCCTTCTTTTCTCCCTTCATGCAGGTCTCCTTCTAAAGAAGAGAAACATGGCCATTTTTGTTTTCCTGGAAACAAATTTAGTTCCCGGTTGAGCTCTGGAGTTTGACTCTTCTGGCAACTGGTGTAATTCTGGCCCTTACAGCTGATCTAGCAACTCCCCTTTGGAATGCAGTCATAGAGCCAAATGCTTTATGCTACAACTGGAGTTCTGTGAGTGTGAACATAGTTATGGATAGAACGGTATGTATGTGAGTTGATTATTGGTTGGCCTCTCCATCTTCTCAAAAGCCTTTTAAGAATGGTCCGTGTGTAGGGCTTCCTCCGATCATCCCTTTAACCTAATTCGCAAACTGTGATTAGCATAATATTAACTTAGGTGGCAATCATTACCACTGTGAGCAATTATGAGATGGTTTGACACATTGGTTGAGCATTAGGAAGTTCCCACACCTTTGAGGCACTTTTTCCTAATGAGCAAAAAGAAAACATGCGTAGCAGGCTTTGGGTGCTTTTTAAAACAGCTTTTGTTTAGGTTAACACAATAGGAAATAAATGAACATGTTGCCAATCATATGTCCCAAACTTTATGAATCCAGCAGCAGCCTTGGATTCTAAAAACAAAAAAAACAAAACAAAAAACCCCACACCAAACCTCAGATTTGTTCACACATTACATTAAGCCATAACGCAGTTTGCCAGGCTTAAGTGTGTTGTGTCATCCTAGTTATTAGGTTTGTATATTATGGTTTATGATCTAGTAGAATATTAACCTTTGTGGTATATCCAGCTAAATTAGGCTGAAAACAACCACACTCTACTACTGTTGTGTTTACAAAAAGTCAAAGCAGAAAAAAGGGGATTCCATAAAAACCTCTCTACTCTTTTTGTTGCTCAACCTTCCTGGGGACAAAGTAACTAGAAAGTGAAAACCCTAATAGAGTTGCTTGCATTTGACCCTTAGAACTGTCAGCAATTTCAGTTAAGTGGCTACAGGAACAAAGACATTCTTGTTTGTGGAGTCATTAGTGCTCTCTGGGCTTGGCTGTTTGCTTGTAGATGATTCTAGGAAGGTGAATTGTCTGCAGGACAACAAGCTTCAACCCTGGGCTACATCTCTTCCCTTCTCCTGGCATCCTTGTTTCCTGCGTAGAAAACATGCATAAAAACGTGGATTGAGAGAGCTCAGGAGGTTGTGTAAGTTGTGTTGATTCTCCTAATTTAAACACATGTTCGGATTAGTTTTGGATTATTTTGTGACTGATGGGCAATCAAACAACATGAGCTACTAACTGTAATTATTTTCAAATCCTCAGCTTTTGTGAGCAAAAGACCCTGTAATTAAATTATCTAAATATGGGGTTTTATTGGTTTTATATATATATAAATATATGTATACGCGCTAAATTTTTTGGGATTGCTAACCAAGAGTTAAAGGGGGACTGGGATAGCTATTTCAAGCTAATTAGCTCCCATCAGCCAGCCACTAGATTTCTTCCTCCCATATTTGGGCCGACAGGGTGCATCAAAAAACATTCAAGACATATATGTATATATATGTATATATATGTGTACACACACACACATACACACACACACATACATATGTATAAACCCTGGAAATAAAAAGATTATTTAGCCTCAGTGTAAGCATATCTGAACTCAAGAGGGCAGTTATCCATAATTCTAGTGCTAGGAAATAGAGTTCCACACGCTTCTAGGCAGACTTGTAGACTGAGCATTGCACAAACTGTGCTAAAAAAATTTGATTCCTTGAAAGGAACAGTAACATTCAGCATGGCTTATGCAAGGTTTAATCCACCCCATAGAATGAAATAAATGAACCTATCATCTCTCTTGAACTGGCAAGTACTTAACTACTTCCATCTTTTCCATTCTAAGGCAGGTAGTAAAAAGAACCTTGCACTCATCAGACATAGAACATAGAACAATAGGCCTGGAAGGGACTTTGGAGGTCTTCTAGTCCAACCACCTGCCGGTGGAGGAGATCCTGTACCATTACAGACTTCATTTGGGCTTGATGGGATGGATACATGGGATCACAGAAAAAATAACAGAACAACAGAACAGAGTTGGAAGGGACATTGGAGGTCTTCTAATCCAACACTTTGCTCAGTTGGGAGACCCTATACCATTTCAGACAAATGATTGTCCAATCTCTTCTTAAAACCTTCAGTGTTGGAGCACCCACAACTTTTGAAGGCAAGTCGTTCCACTGGTTGATTGTTCTCACTGTCAGGAAGCTTCTCCTTAGTTCTAGGTTGCTTCTCTCCTTGATTAGTTTCCATCCTTTGCTTCTTGTCCTGCCTTCGGGTGCTTTGGAGAATAGCTTGACTCCCTCTTCTTTGTGGCAACCCCTTAGATATTGGAACACTGCTATCATGTCACCCCCCTAGTTCTTCTTTTCACTAGACTTGACATACCCTATTCCTGCAACCGTTGTTCATATGTTTTAGCCTCCAGTCCCCTAATCATCTTTATCGCTTTTCTCTGCATTCTTTCCAGAGTCTCAACATCTTTGTTATATTGTGGCGACCAAAACTAGATGCAATATTCCAAGTGTGGTCTTACCAAAGCATTATAAAGTGGTAGTATCACTTTTCGTGATCTTGATGCTATCCCTCTGTTAATGCAGCCTAGGATTACATTGGCTTTGGGGGGGGGGGGGCTGCAAAACTTTGTTGGCTCGTATTTAAGTAATTGTCCACCAGGACTCCAAGATCCCTCTCACAGTTACTGCTGTTGAGCCAGGTTTCACCTAATCTGTACCTGTACACGTGTGTTTTTCCTGCCTAACCGCAAAACCTTACAAAACAGCATGCCTTCTCTGCAAATCTAATGGTGCAGACAGATGTAATTGGGGAAAGGAGATTCCTCAGATGACCTGTGCCCATACAATGAAGGGCTTTAAAACCAGCACCTTGAATTGGACCCAGAAGCAAACTGGCAACCGATGCAGTGGCACAACAGAGATATAACATGTGGTGTTCTCAAAACACACACAACTGCCTGCACTGCACTTAACTGCCTGCATAAAGGAAACAGGCTATTTTGCAAAGCAGACCTTGTTGAGTGTATTCACACATTAAGCCAAGCCCTGGTTTGTCACATTATTCACAACTTCATCATTTGGCTTCACCAACAGCCTACTACACCAAATAAAGTCACATTGCAGATTAGTACCATGTGTAAAGTCAGGCCTGCTAGAAAAAGGATAAAATAAGAAAAAATACAAACAGAATAATCTTGCTGAGTAGCCTCTGGTGGAAAAAAACACCAGGACTGTTTATTGATAAGTTTCTACAATTAAAAAAAAAAAACCTTACAAATGCTGTCTTAATAAGCCCCGTTGTTTCCCATACTGGCCTCGCTTTCATATTATCTTCACCAAATGTAAGTGCTATATTTCGTACAGGTATAAACAGATTTCTTGTGGCTTATACACACATAGGTTTAGCAGGCTGCTCTGTTCTTTGGTTCTTCCAGGGTTCTCCTGCAAGACATTTGAGCAGGCAACTCCTCAAGCTTTCTACTATTAAGAGGAAGTGTGCAATTTAACCAAGTACTAGGGCATGGTTAAAAAAGTTAAGGTGACAATAAACGTAACAAACAAAAAAAAGGGCCCTTCTAACTCCCCGATTCTATGGGTCATTCAGTCCTAATCATTGGGGATAGATAGCTAAAGAATTACTAATATCCTTTGCAATTCTGGCAATTTCCAAATGTCACTACACAAACATCTGTTCGCGATGGAGGGCAAGGGGAAGGGAAGAGAGACTTTCTCTTTCAGAAGATTGTGCTATTAGCTCTAGTGTTGCACAATATGGGCCGGGGTTTGGTTCTTGTTGAAATAAGTTTGGTTTGCTACAGCTCTGTCTGTGCGCAACTCAGAAGAGGGCTGTCTGCAGTTTCACGAAAAACACACACACACACACGCAGTACCGTCACAGAGCGACACCCCTACGGCTTTCCTAGCAAGCGATTTAAGCGCAAATAAAATATGGAAAAGTTTAAACTCACAAGAAACAATTGGAGGGGGGGCGGAATAAATAAATCCTGATGCCCTTGAGGGAAGCCACTAGGAGGCGCTCAAGTCCAAGCAAGCCAAACTAAATTATTGCAAGGCAGCTTGGCAGGAGTCCAAGAAAAATCAGCTGAATGGGAAACCCAAGTATTCACATTTATTTCACTTCTGCAGAAAACATACAACCCGTTCAGCGTAAATGCCTCTCTGTGTTGCTTTTGTAAACTTTATGCAATAAAAAAAAAACTTCTATTGTTTTAAAATCCACCCCCAATCTCAGACTGAGGGTAAAGGCCTCTCATCTCCTGCCAATTCCTTTTAATGAACATTTTCTATTTACCATTAAAGGAAACAGTGTTGATTTTAGTTAACCTCTGCAATGTGAAGTATCGGGGAACGGGAGAAAGTCACTGGGGAGAACTAGGTACAATTGCTTCCAAATGTGCACCAGGTTTTTCTCAAGTATGATGATGTATATAGCCTTGTCTTTTTTGTTTGTTTTCGTTTTGTTTTACTCATGTAGCCCAACTCTGTAAAGATGAGGTCAGGAATGCTAAGGCTCAGAATGAACTAAGACTTGCAACAAATGTCGAAAATAATTTTTTAAAAAAGTTTCTTTCAATGTGTAATAAACGACAACAACAACAAAAAAGCTCTCATGGAAACAATTGGTCCACTAATGGGAGAAGATGTCAAGAAAGTGACAGGCAGCAGGGAGAAACCTAGAGCTGCTTAATTCATTCTTTGCATCTGTCTTCCCGCAAAAGGGGGAAAAAAATAACACAACCTACCGAAAAGAGAACAATAAAAGGCAGACTAGGAATACAAATTAAATTAGGCAAGAAAACGGTAAGAGAACACCTGTCCACCCTAGACGACTTCAAGTCACCAGGACCAAATGGAGTTCTGAAGGAGCTGGCAGACATGATCTTGGAACTACTAAACCATGTCTTTCAAAGATCCTGGAGCACTGGGGAACTACCAGAGGGCTGGAAAAGAGCTGATGTGGTTCCCATCTTCAAAAAAAGTGGAAAACATGGATCCAGAAAACTACAGACCAATCAGCCTGACACCAATACCTGGGAAGATCCCAGAAAAGATGATCAAGCAACAGATCCGCGAATACTTAGAAGCAAGCAAGGCTATAACCAGAAGCTAACAGGGGTTTCTCAAAAACAGCTTATTATGCCAAACAAACCTTATTTCATTCTTTGACAAAGCGACTAAATTAGTGGAGCAGCGAAATGCTGTGGACACAAAATACCTGGATTTCAGTAAGGTATTTGATAAAGCCTAGACTTTGGGAGTTGAAGTCCACAATTCATAAAAGAGCCAAGGTTCCCCACCCCTGACTCAGTGTATAGACCTGCTCACGGAAAGTTATACCTTGCCATTAATGTAATTATGAGAGATTACTTCATTTTAGTGCTTAATTTAATTTAATTTAATAAATATGTATATATGATTCAGGAGCTCTAACCTGGTTAAATGCCATATTGTCCTGAGGGGAGCTGCAGATAAAATTCCGCCATTTTTAATGCCTGGCATATTATACCGAAAGAGCCACAGCAATAGAATTTTGCTTTATGTAAAATTAAGATGCACTGGGTTTAGATTCTTCTTTCTAATCTTGACAATTGTGTGGACTTCAACTCCCAGAATTCTGAAACTGACGTTCAAATAAAGTTGCTAAAGGTTGAGAAATAGTGGTTTAGATAAACTCCGTGATCCCTCTTGTAAACAGCAGAGTCTCTGTCATTAGAATTAAGTGCCTCACAGTTTGGTCACCTCTGTTGGTGTCTTCTTAATTGTATTGGGCCTTATGTGGTCACAGTTCTTAAAAATCCTCCAAAGATCTCTTCCACATGTTGGCCTTTTCTGTTCTGTTTGAACCTGTCCCACTATTGACTCCAGAAAAAAGAAAGAAAGTAAAAAAGCAACCTTTTCTTTTTTGTGGAACAAAATCTGGCAGACTTACCGCCTCACTTGGCTTTAAGATATTGGTAATGATAGCATTAAGTTAAGAAAAATGTGATTGTCCCATTAGAAATGAATGGCCTAAGACATAAAAATGCTGTTGTACAAAGAGCAAATCTCAAAATTGAAAAGCGGATTTAAATTGTAAAGAGAAAATTCCCTGAATTGGGGTACACAACAGAACTCTTTCGATACATTATTCCTTAAGGATAAATTTACTCCCTGAATGAAAAATGAAATCTGGACCATTAAATAATATGCCATGGGTTAAAACTGGTTCTCCTCCTGAATTCTGCCATTTAAAGCTATTGGAGAAAGTATATTCGGAAGAAATCTCCATGAAAAATAAAATTCATACATATATAAAACAAGGAAGAGAACAAGCGGACTAGATTTATTTATGACATTTATTGGCCATCCATCTTACCATAAGGTAACTCTGGGTGGCTTACAGACATAAAAATATATCTACATTAAAACAAGAGTAAATTAAAACCAAGATCAAAATCAAGGACACATGGGAAGGGTGGGAGTGTAATGGGGGTAGGTGCAGTGGTGGGATTCAGCCAGTTCGCACCAGTTCGGCAGAACCAGTAGCTAATTTCTTGTTGCCCAGGCCCAGAATGGACTTCTGGAAGCGGCATCCACACAGAGAACCGGTTGTTCACATATTTGAATCCCACCACTGGGTAGGTTATTACTCAATCAACCACCCCCACTGCACTGTTCCCCCTACTGGGGCTCCAAGTTAACTAGCAGAGCCACATCTTAGGCCCTTATGAAAAGATAGGACGGTTGGGACCAACCTCACATTGGGGAGCAAAAAGTTCCAGAGGGCAGGAGCAACAGCAGAGGAGGCCCTTCTCCTGGACCCTGCCAGCCGGAATAGTCGGGCTGACGGGACCTGCAGCAGGCCTCCTCTGACGGCATGAATGGTATGGGCCAATCCCAGTGGGGTGAGATGGTCCCTTCAAATAACCAGGACCCATGCCATGAACGGCTTTACAGGGGATCACCAACATCTTGAATTGCACCCGGAAGCAAACTGACAACTAATGCAGCTCGCAGAGCAGTGGTGTTACGGGGCCATTTTCGGGGCCCCCAAAACTAGCCGCGCTGCTGCGTTCTGTCCCAGCTGTAGCTTCCAAATGCTCTTCGAGGGTAGCCCCATGTAGAGCACATTACAATAGTCCAACTGTGAGATGACAAGGGATTGAATGACTGAGTGCAGAGAGTCCTGATCCAGGAAAGGCCGCAACTGATGTACATCACGAACTTGTACAAAGGCTGTCCTAGCCGTGACCACCTACTTGTTCCTCAAGTAGGAGTCGTGAGTCCAGGAGAACCCCCCAAGTTGCAAACCAGATCTGTCTGGGGCAGTGCCACCCCATCTAGAGTCAAAGATGATAAAGTCCCGGATCCCAAAGTCATTTGGTCTTGCCAAGGTTTAGTCAAAGCCTGTTGTCCCTCATCCAGGCCCCCACAGCCTCCAGGCCCTGCAAGAGGGCGGCCACAGCATCACTTGTGTCACCAAGAGTGGAGATATAGAGTTGGGTGTCATCGGCATATTGTAGATACCTCAACCCATGGTGATAAATGATCTCGTCCAGCAGTTTCATGTAGATGTTGAAAAGAAGTGCGACACACCACAAAATTGTGGCTAACGGCTGGATTTCTCATGCCCTATCAATACTGATTGGGATTGGCCACAGAGAAAGAAGCCAAACCAGTGCAGAACTGTGCCACCCAGCTCCCGCAGCCGGCCCAAAAGGATACCATGGTCAATGGTATTGAAAGCCATTGAGAGGTCAAGGAGAATGAGGATGGTTGCACTACCCCAGTGATGGCGAACCTTTTAGAGACCGAGTGCCCAAATTGCAACCCAAAACCCACTTATTTATCGCCGGGTGCCAGGTGGCCCATTGGGTGGGCATGGCTGTAGTGGTCATGGCAGACTGGGTGGGTGCATGGTCACCTCGATGTTGCTCATGGGGAGGGACGCCTGTGGGCAGGGTTGGGGGAGATCCAGGGGGTCTCTAGCAGGTGGAGTAGTGGGCAGGAGGCTCATCCTGCGGGGTGAGTCGAGACAAGGCAGGGCAGGGATACCATTGCCGCGGGGCAAGGTGAGGCAGGGGCCAGGGCAGCTGCTGCCTGACACCATCGGCCCCCGCACACAGAGGCCAGCGAGCACATGGGGCCGCCGGTGTCCATCAGCCACAGCCTGACGGCTCCTCAACCGGCATACTCTGGGGCTCCACAGCCCACCACCAGCAGTTCAGAGAAGCCACCTCTGAGCTGGACAGCTGGCCGACAGGTGAGGAGGCAATGCAGTGGGTCGTGCTTGGGAAAAGGAGAGCATGTGAGGCCAGGAGGGACGGGATGGGGGAGGGAAACCAGCTGTGCCGGGATGCATCTGGCCACGTGGGACCTCGGGCGGCTGGTTGAAGAGGGATGGTTGCCATCTCTGGGGCATGGCACGCGTGCCCACAAATAGGGCTCTGAATGCCGCCTCTGGCACCCGTGCCATAGGTTCGCCACCACTGCACTACCCTATCTCCCTTTCTGCCAGAGATCATCAACAAACGTGACCAATGCAGTTTCTGTCCCATAACTGGGCCTGAATCCTCATTGAAAGGGGCCCAGATAATCCTTTCACTCAGGACCTTCTGCAGCTGCTAGGCCACTACCTTTCCCACAAACTTCCCTAAGAATGGAATCCAGTTTTGAAACTGGATGAAAATTGTCCAGGCAGGTGGGAGCCAGTGGTGGGTTTTTTTAAAGAGGGGGCAAACCAGGGCTTCCTTAAAAGCATCCAGGAATGTCCCTTCCTCCAGTGAGGTATTAATCACTGCCTGGACCCACCCACTGGTCACCATCCTGGAGGCTTTCACCATCCAGGAGGGACAAGGATCTAACTGACAGGTGGTGGCACTGACAGCATCAAGGGCCCTATCCACTTCATCAAGGCCAACATGATCAAAACGTTCCCAGATAAGAGAGCATCTCGCATGGACTATCTCCACGCATGGCATCCAACTGGGAACGGATCTGAGCGACTTTGCTCATCATTGCACTATTAATATTAATAGTATAAACTATACATGAAGTAGTTTTATACTATTAGATTCTTGTATACATATACTATTAATATTAATAGTATAAATTATACATGAAGTAGTTTTATACTATTAGATTCTTGTATACATATACTATTAATATTAATAGTATAAATTATACATGAAGTAATTTTATACTACTAGATTCTAGTATATATATACTATTAATATTAATAGTATAAACTATACATGAAGTAGATTTATACTATTAATATTAATACGGTTCAAATTGAATAACGTTGAACAACGTTGTTTGTACCATTATCATTATTATCATTATTTTGTTGGTTGATTATTAATTTAAAAAAAATCTGTACAAACCTGGGTGGTTAAGTTTTACTTCAACATGTGCTTCTGAGACGAAAACTACCCACCAAACTCACTAAGTCCTTCACTGTGTCAACAGATGAATTCTCAAAAAGGTTCATGTTGTATTAACTACAAAGAGTTGTGGGAGTATAATCAGACTTCAGTTAATCTTATCTGAAGCTTTGGAAACCTAAATGTTTAAATGTGCTGCTTTCTAAATTAAATACAGCAAGTACTAACTACATAGTTATGAACATTTCAGAGTTTAAAATGTCTTACACAGTACTCTTCTTACATAGGTATTTACAAAAAAAAAAAGTCCTATTGATTTTTAAACAAATGCAATTTCTTGTGATTTTGGGATGTCTGTGTTAGTCACTTTAACCTTTTGAGTTAAATGTATGATTAAGCATATATACATTAAAAATAATGGTTTGAGTAACACTGGGAAAGAATGTTGTAGACCTGCTATTAACTATCTGACTAGATTAGTTTGGCAGTCTTATTCAAAAAGAAAATGTATTCCATTTACAAGATACGTCATACTCATCACCCGGTGCATTGCCTTGGGTATGTTATGTCACCTTATTTATTATACGTTTCTCCTACCATCTGGCTTTGTAAAAATTCTAAAACATTCTTGCAGGTATACAGGATTGTGTCTGTTGAAAAAAGGCAGGGAAACTGCAGAGGTGCGTGACATGATTTCATTGTACTTGGGTTTTGGGGAAGTGCATGTGAAAGCCAAAGTGAGAAAAGATAAAGACAAATCATTGTAATGGAATGATAGAATTATAAAGCTGGAAATTGACCATTTCCACAAAGAGCTGTTTAGCTTCCATTTGAACACATTCCATGACACGACATCCATTTCCTCTCTGGTGAGTGGGATCTCACCGTAATTACATTTTTCTTACTTTCCATCAGAAACTGCTTTCCTGTGACTTAAATTCCTATATTCTGGGCCAATAGAAGACCTTAGACTTGCTTCTCTAATTCTGTGATCATCCTCATCATTCTTCTTTGAACCCATTCCAGTTCCTTTGAATCCTTTGAATTATAATGTTCAAAACTGGACACAAGATTGGAATGGGGATAAAGATACGTGGCAATTGGGACCACTGTAACCATCCCCCTTGCTGATGGTTTTTGACTTCTGGTCTTCCCTTTTACTGTTCCCAGCATTATAGACTTTTTATGTATATATAACATGACTGAGACAGAACACTCACATTTTCAGAAAAAAATATGAATGAAATAAAGGATGCAGTTTGCTAGATAAGTATGTATTTTGAAGAGAAAACTATTTCTCATGGAGATTACAAAGAATGGTTTTTAAAATGTGGCGTCTTTGGAACCAAATTTAAAATAGGTGAGGAATGTATATGTGAGATTAGTTAGTATTTTTTCAGTCCTTCATTATACTAATGAAGCAACAACAATTGTTTTGCAAGTTCTATAATGAAATGACTAAGCTGGCTCAATGTAATAGAGAGAACAGAGTTTCAGTATATGAATAAATGTACTTGGTTTTACTCTCCAGTGAGCTGGTTCTGTTTAATTCTAGTTATTTAGACGAGGTTCCAATGAAAATTTTAAAGACAAACATTTTAGCATTATAACAACTGTTAGAAGTTCTTCAAAGATGCCAATAGGAAAAAAAGAAAAAAAAATAACTGTGGTTTCAGGTTACACAGTATTTTGAAATGTCATGTATACAGAATAATTAACTATGGAATCCTTGGGCTCATAATGTTACTGAAAAACATATGTTTATGTTTGAGAAAACCGTGAGGAAATTATTTAATTTTGCTGTATTTCAAGAATGTTCACAGCAGAAAACTATACAGCCACACAAAAATCTGAATCTTTCGTATTGATTTCAAATCCAGCTGCCATTGGTAGTTTCCTGAAATGATCAAGTTGGTTTGGGATTGGGAACCGTCCAGAGTTGGCTATAAGATTGGGATATACAAATGTTTTAAGTAAGTAAGTGATACAGCAAACTGGACATGAAAGAACAGTGAAAGAAGTAAATGCAAACTAATTACAAAAATCTTGTATAAACAAGTATTAGAAAATAGATTAATACTTAACTAAATAAATAAGGAAAAGATGGATGGATGGATGGATGGATGGATGGATGGATGGATGGATGGATGGATGGATGGATGGATGGATGGATGGATGGATGTGGAAATTGCTATTTAAAAAAAAACAAGCAATCTAGATCCCATCAATCAGCAGATCACTGGGTGATCTGAGCAGCAAAGATCATATTGTTGATTTTTCAATTCTGAGGGAAATAGGAAAAATAGCAATATGCATTTGACTGAGGGAAAATACTGTACTGTAAGGAGATAAGTATGAGATGATACATGAGCATATGAGGCTTTAACCCAGCAATCCCCTCTCCCAGTAATCTGGAAGATACAAAAAAAAATATCACCATTTAAAATCAGTATACATATGAATTGGTGGAGGGCAGAATAGTTCCCTTGCAAACTGTATTCGAGACCACATAGTAGATTTTTTACAGGAGATCTGAAGGGTGAAAACTGATACAGCCTCTGAGAAAATTGTTGAGCTGTAAATGCCTTCTTGCAGCTTGCCTACTCACTAATGGTATTATTCATATTCCATTTACAATATCCATCCAAATTTCATATGATGCTGAAATTGCCCAGAGGACTTCCGTCCATTAATTTATACATATTTGAGGTTTTTGCTGTACAATTTACTATATTTTTAAATAAGAATCTTTAGCCATATGCATCTGACATGGACATAACATTTATCTGTTCTTAAAGGCTGCTACCTTGTCAACATAAATTTAATGAAACAATTACTTCTGTCCCATCAAAAGAGAAAGGGACTTAACTTCTTGCTTAACTTCCGGTTGCACCAAAAGTCATTTTCACATCAAATCCAATTAAGGACTTATCCCTTTAAGAAAGCAGCTATTTATCCCGAGTTAGGAAGCAAAAACATGAGTCAGACCCTTGGATTACTAAAATGAGTAACAGGATCGATAATGTTATCTACATGTGGAAGATAAGAGCACGGTAACAGTCCTCTGTTTTATAATTAATGTCACGCTCATTTTTTTTTAAAAAAAGATGGTAGAAAAGGAAAAACCGGAAATGCTGCGTGAGGATCTGTGTAACAATGAAAAACATGGATGCAATCTGGGTGGGTCACCAGGTGGTTACTCTTCCGAGCCTTCCCATCCTCTGGGAACTTCTCTTTAGCGGAGTGTGTGTTGAAGCATGTTGAAGCAACAGTATTCCTGAATTTGCCTGTTAAAAAGAGTAATCCCTTTGTAATTTATATATATACATATACATACACACACACACACATAAGTGTGTGTGTGTGTGTGTGTGTTCAGAAAAGAGTGTGTGTTTATGATGCCAATGAAATTGCATTAAGTTGTGGGTTTGCTTTGAACATAATTCTTTCAGTGAGCCATAATGAGCAGGTTTATATAATTCCAAATGTCCTAAATATCAGTCTTCAAGGATCCCTTGCGCTCCCTGCAGTAAATTGTGAGTTACAATCAAAATGAAAGAAACCACATTGAGTTTATATTATATAAACCAAGGTTTATTCAATAAACTACAATGGATGGGGTTTATATAACAACCTAAACCATAAACGACCATCATATTGGTTGGAATCACAGTATACCAAGCTAAAACAAACCACACTTTCTTTTCTTGTCACGTGTGAACCCAGTATAGAATGTGTGGCCTGTTTATCCTTTCTGTAATTCCCATATTAGCGAGGGAAGGACTTTTGGGGTGTGTGTGTGTCTTTTTCTTCACCGTCTTTTAATTTTGAAGGCTGGTGAAGGGCAAAATATAAGAACCAGTTGGTTAGTGATTAAGGCATCAAACAGGAAAGCAGGGAACTGTGAGTTCTAGTCCTGTCTTAGTCTTGAAGTTACCTGCGTGACTTTGGGCCAGTCACTCTTTCTCAGCCCTAGAAGGAAACAGTCAGTGGCAAACCATGACCAAAACCTTGCCAAATAAACTGAAAGAAAATTTGTCCAGGAAGTTGCCAGAGTTAGCACTGACTCTAAGGCACGAAAAATAAATTAACCCAACAAACCAAGCAGAACACATTTTAATAAAACATAAAGCTTCTAGTTCCCTTGGTTGGATGTCACAATGGCACACGGTTTCCTTTTCAGTATCTTTGTTGCATGGACAACCTTGAGGTCTGTTCTCAATCTGTTCCCAGTGTCCAGTACACCATAGAGCAACTGGCGAGGCGTATGGTGGTTGTGCATTCGGATGACATGTCCCACTTACTGCATCTGGGCTCTGATAATTAGGGGCTCAATCCCAGTGGATTTCACGCTATCCAAAACATCCAGGTTAGAGACCAATGAAAGCCAAGAATGGAGTAAGACAGCATGCAGGTGAAATTTCTTCAGCTGTCACATCCATATTGAGAAAAGGGATAAGCCCAGCTCCATAGACGTTCTGTTCTGTGGAGAAATGGACGTTGTGTTGATTGAGCACTCTAGTACAGGGGTCCACAACCCCTGGGCCACAGCCCACTAGTTGGCCATGAGCTGTTTGCACCGGGCCGTGGGAGTGGTGGGTGAGCGCAGGCACGCATCCCCACTTGCTTATGCAGCAGGCGAGCATGTGCACACATGCATGCCGCTCATGCAAATGGAGCTGCGTGCAAGCATTACGGCCGCTCAGACGGAACCATCCCTTTCACCACCACCCCTCCGCCAGTCCGCAAGGCTGGAAAGGTTGGGGAACTCTGCTCTAGAACGCAGCTGCCTTAGAGCTTGGCTGGCCTTGCTGATCCTGGAGTCAATTTCTTTGTCCAAAGACCCATCACTTGAAGTATTAGAAGTTCTTTACATTTGTCAGCTGGGTGTTGTCAACAGCGATTTTTGGTTCTATGGGTTTGGTATTTGGGACAGGCTGGTGAAGTGCTTCAGTCTTGTTCAGGCTGATACTCAGGCCGAAGAGCTTAGTAGCCTGTTCCAATTTGTTCAGCCTCAACTCCAGATCATTATTTTTTGTGTGCCAGGAGCACACAGTGTCCTGTTTAATGGCATCAGGAGCACACAATCCTTGCAAAATGGGTTCCTTGAAAGATGGCATAGAGGCGCTTTGTCCGTGTGTTCAAGTAGACTGATGTCTGCTTAATGCGATTCCAAATCCATATTCTCATGAGATCCGAATAAGTGACTTAACAGCTTTTCAAACGCCTTCCCCCACCCCACCCCGATCCATTCCGGTCTTGCTTTTAATGTGAGCAGGAAAAAATGCACAAAACAGAGTAAGGATAAAAATGGAGGGAACTAGTGGTGCAAGTGAATTATTTCATCTCCTTCGATGAATGAAACAAAGTTCCTGTTTGTGGAACAGGATTTATTTCTCTCCCCTTTTCCTTTGTTGTTCCATCAGCTTCTCCAAAATGCACCCTTGAGATTGGAGGACTCTGCGAGAATAGAAACAGTAAGCTAGAAAAGAAAGGGGGGGGGAATTGAAGGTGGGTTTCCTCAAGTTTCCTATTTAATGGCACTAAGGTGCACGTCAGCATTTTACTTTCCTGAAAATGGTTGAGTGTGGAAACCCTGACTGTAACTTATTTGCCGTTTACACTTTATTTCAACCCTTTCTCACAGGACTTGCTCTCATTTTTAATTATATAATAGTTACTTCTAACTCTCCATGTTGATTGCACCCTTACTGCTCTGGTTTAAGCTATGAAAGAATTGGTACTCCAGACTAGGCTTTCTCTGCTTTAAAACTGCAATAGAATAAATTTGGTAATTGTAGACTTTGATTGTGCAGACCCAAGTTCCTTTATACTGGGACTTAAGAGACTGTCCATGATCATATTAGACCCAGAGCGTGAATGCTAAAAAAAACATTGTTTTCCCCCCAAACAAGCATGATTTTAGAAGAGTCTTGAAGTGCCATGAAATGAGTCTACTCTGATGAGGGGCCTCCTTGCTATCTCTGATATCACTTTCATGATGCTGTAATAATGTGGCTGGAGGAGTTTACTGGATGACATCCATTTGATTAAAAGGGGAACTGATAGCCTTTAAACATGAATAAGACATGGCTAAAATGCAGCTCGGCCGTGATGCATTGCATGCAGTTATTCTGCCAAAGAAACCTAAAGGTTCCACAAAATAAAGAGCAGAAGGGTATTAGGCCATCCAAGGAAGACCACACAAGATTACTTTATTGAGGCTGTAATGGGTTACCTTTGTGCCATTCCCATTCTCATTACAATCAGTGCCACTAGAATGGATTCACGTTGTGCCATTTTCTGCTCTACTTGCACTAAGAATGAAGCATTTAAGCCCACATACAATCCGTGATTGGTTGATCACTCCTCCTGTACTCTCTTTCATGAAGGCCTGGCAGCTTGAAATAGTGAAATTGTCAGAGGATCAAAATGCACATTATGGAGGGAAATTTTCCTTCTTTGTTTTCTTCTCTCCCCTCTTTTTTCTTTTTTTTAAATCACTTTTTCCAAGCTAGCAATACTGTATCTCCAAAGGAATAATAAAGCCAACTACTTCCCTTAATTATGTTAATATTACTTCTCTTTACAATTTGCAGGGTGGAACTCTTTTGCAGATTGCATGATGTGTAACTAAGCATTTTTTTTTCCCCTGTCCACTAGAGGGTCTTAAGTCTAGAAAGGAAATCCAGGTCTTCTTCATGTCCTTGCCCGCCACATGGTTCCACAGCGATAAAGTTGAAACAAAGGGGAAACTTTTTTAAACAAAATGTTGGGAGCTCCATCACTACATAGTCCTTTTCAATATCCTCTGAGTAAATGAGTCCTAGAGGAGACCAACCCTGACTGCTCTTTAGAAGGCCAGATCCTGAAGTTGAAACTCAAGTACTTTGGCCACCTAATGAGAAGGAAGGACTCACTGGAGAAGAGCCTAATGCTGGGAAAGATTGAGGGCAATAGAAGAAGGGGACGACAGAGAATGAGGTGGCTGGATGGAGTCACTGAAGCAGTAGGCGTGAGCTTAAATGGACTCCAGAAGATGGTAGAGGACAGGAAGGCCTGGAGGAACGTCGTCCATGGGGTCGCGATGGGTCGGACACGACTTCGCAACTAACAACAACAAAAAAAATTTTTTTAAGGGGCTGAAAAAGTTTTCCCGTTCAAAGTTAAAAAAAACAACTTTTTGAACTTTTTTTTTGCTTGTCCTGCCTTTTATTGGCAGCAAGTTCTGATGTAGTATGTGTGGTCATGATAGCATCCTGTACTATACGTGATTTCTGCATGATCATTCATATGAATAAACCAATAAAGAAGAATAAAAGGATCTTTGAAGAAAGTAAGGGTGCTGCTGAATGTGGTCAAAATTCTGGGTGTTATAGTGACCAAGTATTCCCCAGTAATAGGTATTTTAGGATATATTGCAAGAATTATAGCTGCCACTAAACTCTACCTTCATGAAATTGTCTGGATTTCTTTCGTAAATCATGGTGGCCATAGTCTTACAGGTGCCCTCTCTTAAGGAGGTCCATCTAACTGGACCAAGAAGAAGGGCTTTCTCGGTGGTGGCTCCCTCCCTGTGGGACATTGTCATCTACACAGAGAGAAGATTGGTCTCCACTTTGATACACTTTCCAAAGGGCCCCAAAGACCATGGTTTCGCCAGTGAACCTGCTGATCCCAGGATGATATGAAGCCAATTAGTTTCATGGTTAGTTGTCACCAGGTGCGTGAGAGTTTATTGGGTTTTGAATAGAATAGAATTCTTTACTGGCCAAGTGTGATTGGACACACAAGGAATTTATCTCCGGTGCAGAAGCTCTCAGTGTACATACAAGCAACAAGTGACAAATCACGATCATAATCATCATAAAAATACATTCATCATAAATCATAAGATGCAACACTCAGTTATAGGATACTAAATAATCAACATAAATCATACTAGGATGCTCAGTAAAACAATATAAATCGGAATAGAATAGAATAGAATAGAATAGAATAGAATAGAATAGAATAGAATAGAATAGAATAGAATAGAATAGAATCTGAAAGGGACCTTGGAGGTCTTCTAGTCCAGCCCCCTGCTCGAGCAGGAGAACCTATACCACTTCAGACAAGTGACTGTCTAGTCTATCCTGAAAAATCTCCAGTGATGGAGCGCCCACGACTTCTGGAGGCAAGCTGTTCCACTGGTTAATTGTCCTCACTGTTAGGAAGTTTCCCCTTAATTCCAGGTTGCTTCTCTCTTTGATCAG
Source organism: Azemiops feae (assembly GCA_023970755.1). Classification (NCBI taxonomy): domain Eukaryota; kingdom Metazoa; phylum Chordata; class Lepidosauria; order Squamata; family Viperidae; genus Azemiops; species Azemiops feae. Next base: position 268,208 of record JALGBA010004209.1, on the reverse strand, counting down.
TTTCCAACCATTGTTTCTTGTCCTGCCCTTTGGTGCTTTGGAGAATAGTTTGACACCCTCTTCTTTGTGGCAGACCCTCAAATACTGGAATACTGCTATCATGTCAGCCCTATTTCTTCTTTTCTTTAGACTAGCCAAACCCAAGTCCCGCAGCTGTTCTTCGTATGTTTTAGTCTCCAGGCCTTGGATCATCTTAGTTGCTCTTCTCTGAACTTTTTCCGAAGTCCCAACATCTTTTTCGTAGCATGGTGACCAAAATTGGTTGCAGTATTCCAGGTATGGTCTCACTAGGGTTTTATAAAGCGATACTAATACAAGCAACAAAGTTATAGCCATAAGAAGAGAAGGAAATAGATCATAGGAAAGATGAGAAGGATAATAATAATACAGCCCAACTAGGTAGTTTGACAGTGTTGTGGGAATTAGTTGTTTAGCAGAGTGATATGGTGTTTTTTCTTCTGTAACCTGCCCAGAGATAGATAGATAGATAGATAGATAGATAGATAGATAGATAGATAGATAGATAGATAGATAGATAGATAGATAGATAGATAGATAGATAGATAGATAGATAGATAGATAGATAGATAGATAGATAGATAGATAGATAGATAGATAGATAGATAAATAGGTAGGTAGGTAGGTAGGTAGGTAGGTAGGTAGGTGGATGGATGGATGGATTGATGGATAGATAGATAGATGATAGAGATAGATGATAGAGATAGATGATAGATATGATAGACAGATGATAGATAGATAGATAGATAGATAGATAGATAGATAGATAGATAGATAGATAGATAGATAGATAGATAGATAGATAGATAGATAGATAGATAGATAGATAGATAGATAGATAGATAGATAGATAGATAGATAGATAGATAGATAGATAGATAGATAGATAGATAGATAGATCCAATACCAGCAAATTCCATTCTTCTATGGAGCGTGTTCTATGATTCTTCCCCTCGTGAGGCTGGAATTTCACTGCATTTAGTTTTCATTGGATGACCCAAGATTCTAATATTATGAATGGTGAGGAAGAAATGGCTCCCATTCCATCAATGATACAAACGTATTCCCTCTTACTTAACTTCTTTCTAAAAAGTTATTCTTTTCAGTATATTTTCCAGTGCTATAGTAGTGTCTGTTTTAGCTGTGCTGACCAGAATAGTATATATATTCCAAGTATAGTTGTACCATAGATTTATACAAGAGTATTATTATATTTTTTAAAACAAACATTTTTCTAATGATTCAGTTTTGTTTGTTTGTTTTACAGATATCACACACTATATCAGTGCTTCTTAACCTTGGCAACTTTAAGATGTGTTAGACTTCAACTCCCAGAATTCCACACATCCTTGGAAGCATTTGAGTGATGAAACTTGTCAAGTACTTTTTAAAAATCCAAATATATAGCTTTGGATCATCTCTATGAAGTGAATGGTGTTTTTCTTCAATAGGTATTACTGTTTTGAATACTGAAAATATACAAGTTTAATAATACTTTTTCCCAATTTATCTCCAGATACAATATTAGATCGTATTTCCCCCTTCAGTTGCTTTAAAAAAAAAATAGAATTACTTTGGTCCTTCTTAGTCCTTGGAATGGATGACAAGTTTTTCATTTGTGTTATAAATCCAGCAATTTTACATTTAGGTCAAAGAATTCAGATGGAATCTGCCTAGAAGTAATATTTATTTATTTTCTTAAATAAGGGCTATACTTTAATTTCACCAAATAGTTCTTCAGAGTGCTCACCTTGAAGAAACGGATCAGGTATGGATATCTGCTTTAGATTTTCAACAATGAAAACCATTGTTTGTTATTTAGTGCATATTATACATTTGGCTTTTCTGCTATTTCTTTTCTTCTTTAGCATAACTTTAACATCCTTAACCATCCAAAGAGTCAATTGTATTTGACTGGTTTCTTGCTTCAGATATAGTTTTATTCTGAAACATACAGAAAGTCTTTTGCTGTAAAGTCTCTATTTTTATTTTCAATCAATCAATTTTTGTTTCAGTCAATGACCAGCGTAAATCAGAGGTAGTCAAACAAATATATAAAAGGAAAGACACATTAGAGAGCATCATTTCCAATGACGTCCTAGATATTGCAACCTAGAATTAAGGAGAAACGTCTTGACAGTGAGGACAATCAACCAGTGGAACAGCTTGCCTCCAGAAATTGTGGGCGGTCCATCACTGGAGATTTTTAAGAAGAGGCTAGACAGTCACTTGTCTGAGATGGTATAGGTTCTCCAGGGGGCTGGACTAGAAGACTTCCAAGCTCCCTTCCTATTCTATTCTATTCTATTCTATTCTATTCTATTCTATTCTATTCTATTCTATTCTATTCTATTCTATTCTATTCTATTCTATTCTATTCTATTCTACTCTACTCTACTCTACTCTACTCTACTCTACTCTACTCTACTCTACTCTACTCTACTCTACTCTACTCTATATAAATATGTAATACTCCAACAAAGTTTTATACTAAAGATATAATCTTACAAACATAATATAAAGGTAAAATTATAACCCTAATCAAAAATCTGAGAAAACATTACTTGACTTACAACAGTTCATTTAGCGTCCATTCAAAAAAGTGAGTTATGACCGTTTCCCCACGTATGACTGTTGCAGCATCCCCCTGGTTGCATGATTAAAATTAAAATGCTTGGAAACTGGTTCAAATTATTGCGGTTGCTGTGTCCCAAGGTTATGCGATCCCTTTTTGTGACCTTCTGACAAGCAAAGTTAATGGGGAATAGTGAATACTGATCCGCTTAACAACTGTGGCAAGAAAAGTCGTAAAATGGGGCAAAACTCACTTAACAAATGTCTCACCTAGCAACATAAATTTTGGGTTCAATTATGGTCATAAGTCAAGGACTACCTGTATATATTTATTAGCCTAAAGCAGGGGTCTTCAAACTTGGCCCTTTTATGACTTGTGGACTTCAACTCCCAAAATTCCTCAGCCAGTGTGTCTGGCTGAGGAATTCTGGGAGTTGAAGTCCACAAGTCATAAAAGGGCCAAGTTTGAAGACCCCTGGCCTAAAGCATCCCTTGCCATAAAGTTTCCTTTTTTTTTATTTATTATCATTTGATTAAGTTATCCTCTTTTTTGCCTAGTTATGAGCTCCATTGATATCCACTCAGATACGGTGACACTTTTCATGAGTTTGTGCTGGTTAATGACCTCAATAAGTTAAGTATTAAATGCTTTTCATGAATGCAGTTGTGATTATCCATATGACCTTTAGAAGTAAAAACTGATCTCCAAACCTTCTGTCAGTCCTGATTGAGGAGAACTTGGCAACATTCTTGGAAGTCTTCAGTGAAAAGTCTGAAAGTAGGAAGTGGATAATTTTGATTCCTTAAGTTAGTTTACAGTATTAAGTCTTTTGCTGTTTGATGCCCAGTGTTGTGTTTTCTTTGGCACCTTCTGTCTCAAGAAGTATTTAATCACTCAGAAAGATTCAAGTGATGTACTCAGTTATATAATATTAATAGTTGGACTGGCTTATGTGTGACAAAACAGGCTTAAGATCTTTAAAGGCTTCACAAGCATTTTGAATTGTATACCCAAACTGGACTGGCAGCCAATATTATTGCTTGGGAATTGGTGAGATGTATTCTCTGTGTCAGCAATCTATATTGTGTATGTGTGATGTTTCTAGAAAGTCGTCAAAAGATAACTTCTATAAGAATGGTGAAAAATTATAGCAAGAAGGCACAAAGATTCTGCATCTTTGTTCTCTCTTGTGCACAAGCAACACAAGCAGCAAATGAAATCCATAATATATGCATTCAAGTTGTTCAATGGTTTGGAATAGAAAAAAGAAGCCATTTGAATAAACTACCAGTTTCTCATCAACATGAACTGTTATGACTATAAAGATTATTTGTTAAATGGTATGCTTTAGCAATACTACATATGCAAATTGCAGATCAAATACTATCAAATACTCAAATCTATTCTTCTTTTTACCTCCAATAAGCATAATCCTCAAAACAATGTTTGTTCTGTAGAAGGGAAAATATGATGATAGAAAAAACTTTTTTTAAAATGCATTCTCACTTGAATGCTATACTTATTTTGGAAGAACATATTTTAATAGTTTATAATTTTGGGAGAAGAAACTGTGGCCAGATGTTACTTTCTGTTTCAAACAAGGTTTATAATCCACACATTGTAAATGTTGCAGTCCTAATTGTTAACTCTGAATTTTCAAGCATTTTTATGAAACACGTCGTCTCTGCCTTGAAGAAGCCATGGCAGAAGGATTTGATTATTTATTTATAGAAGGGTTCGCTTGTATATTTATTATCCTGCCTTTATTACTTTAGAAATGACTCAAGGCAGCAAGCATAGAGAGAGTGACTGGTCCAAACCCATCTGGCTTTCATGCCTAAGATGGAACTAGAACTCCCAGTCTCCAGGTCTCTAGCCTGGTGCCTTAACCATCCTGTTTGAAAGCCAGCCCCATTAACTTAAAGGCATTTTTACTGTCAGTGTTTTGATGCTCATCCCTTTTTTAAGGCTGACGCTTTATCTATTCTTCACTCCCCTGAATAAAATGGGGGTCTCTTCTGAATAGACATACTGAACATGGAATAACTTGTTTCTGATAGTAGCACATCTTTAGATTCAATATATAACGGCTGCGGGACTTAGGTTGGCTAGTCTAAAGAAAAGGAGAAACAGGGGAGACATGATAGCAGTGTTCCAGTATTTGAGGGGCTGCCACAAAGAAGAGGGGGTCACATTATTCTCCAAAGCACCAGAGGGCAGGACAAGAAACAATGGTTGGAAACTGATCAAGCAGAGAAGCAACCTGGATTTAAGGAGAAACTTCCTGACAGTGAGGACAATCAACCAGTGGAACAGCTTATCCCCAGAAATCGTGGGCGCTCCATCACTAGAGATTTTAAAGAAAAGACTAGACAATCACCTGTCTGAGATGGTGTAGGTTCTCCTGCTTAAGTGGAGGGCTGGACTAGAAGACCTCCAAGGTCCCTTCCAGCTCTATTATTATTATTATTATTATTATTATTATTATTATTATTATTATTATTATTATTATTATTATTATTATTATTATTATTATTATACGCGATAGCATTGCTCATCCTATAGTGTATTTCAGTGCACCACAATCTCTTCCTTTACATGCAAATCCCGTAAATGTTTCATTATATAACTTAGTGTCATTCTAAGAAGATACTAACAACCAATGCATAATTGGGCAGCTCAGGGAGGACCTGATTCGCAAGGCAAGGTAAAACACTCCAAAAAAAACAGACTGTTTTTGGTCTTTTTTTTTTTCTTTGCCTATCTGGAAAAAGCTGTTGAATTTCACTCAGCCACTGGTGAGGCTGCCACTGGTCATTATCCTTCAGCCTGGCCTACTTGACAGGGCTGTTGTGGCGGGATAAATGGAGGAAAGGCAAGTTATCAATCAAACGGCCCAACAAAAGGAGGGGGACGCAAGCACTGAGAGACTTCCTCAGCTCGTTCATGGACTGGCTCCTCTTTTGAGCTGCAGTTAGTCCTTGACTTGCGACCACAATTGAGCCCAAAATTTCTGTTGTTAAGCGAGACGTTGATTAAGTGAGCTTTCCTCCATTTTATGACCTTTCTTGCCACAGTCGTTACATGAATCACTGCAGTTTTTTAAGTTAGGAAGAAGGTCGTTAAGCGAATCTGGCTTCCCCATTGACTTTGGTCGCAAACGGGGATCAGACGACCTCGGAACACTGCGACCCTCATAAACATGAACCAGTCACCGAAGGTCTGAATTTTGATCGTGTGACTATGGGGGTGTGAGTGTGAAAAACAGTCATGAGTCCCCTTTTTCCTGTGCTGTTCTAACTTCAAATGGTCACTAAACAAACTTTTGGAAGTCAAGGATGACCTGTACTGAGGGATCCGAGCATGCGTCATTCAACACGTTTGGCAGAGCAGCTGTCCATCACCTGCCAGGCCCCGCCCCATCCCGCCTGCTCCCACCCAACCCCAGGCCTTTCCTCGAGGCCGCCTCACGTGCAGGGCGGAGCTGCCTCGCTTCCCCGTCCCCGCGTTCTTCCCCCCCTCCCCTGGATTCCTGAGGGGAAGATATTTACGGGGGGGGGCAGGGCGACGGGCGTGCGCTGACTCGCGGGGGCTTATTGACCCCCACCCTCTGAAGCGGCAGGACGGCGGTCCCTCAACGAAGCGCCTTCCCGCCTTTGCCTGGGGTGGGGCGGGCAGTTTTGTGCGCAGGCGCCTCGGTCCCTGACGAGCGCGCCCTTTTCCAACGTGGGAAGAGGCGAGATTGTTCGGGGGGGGGGCTCTTCTTCCTCCTTCCCCCTCTTTCGGGGAAGGGAAACTTTTTTCCCTTCCCCCCCCCCCCCAATACATTCGCCTTGCCTCCCAGTGTCCCAATGGGTGACCAGGTGCAAGGCTCCTGAATAGCGAGCTTAATTATTCATACAGAACATTGCTCCCCCTTCTCTCTCTCTCTCTCTCTCTCACACACACACACACACACACACTCACACTCACACAATCACTCCTACTCACTGTCTCATACACACTCACACAGACACTCTCACACTCTTACTACACACTCTGACACAGTCTCTAACACACACACAATCACTCTCTCCCACTCTTACACACACACTGTCACACTCACTGTCACCACACACACAGTCTTTCAGTCACACACACACTACCACTCTCCCACTGCCTCACACATACACAACCACTATCTCCCATTCTCTCTCCCCCAGACACTCACTCTCACACTTTCTCACCACACATACACACTCCCTCCCTCCCTCCCTCTCTCTCTCTCTCTCTCTCTCTCTCTCTCACACACACACAATCACTCTCCCACTGCCTCACACATACACAACCACTATCTCCCATTCTCTCTCCCCCACTCACTCTCACACTTTCTCACCACACATACACACTCCCTCCCTCCCTCCCTCTCTCTCTCACACACACACACACAATCACTCTCCCACTGCCTCACACATACATAACCACTATCTCCCATTCTCTCTCCCCCAGACACTCACACTCTCGCTCTCCCTGCTGCAGCTGATTTGCCTGCCTGGCCCCTTTGCCTGCCAGACCCTCTCTCTCTGGAGAAGGCACCCTTTCAGGCTCCCGAAACTCATGAAATTCATTTCTCGCTCCTAATGAGAGGCTTTTGAAGCTTAGGCCCCTTGAAAGAGGAGCAGAAAGCTGCTTCACTGCCAGTTGGAATCCTTTTTCCCCCCACCTGAGATGATGTTTCACTGAAAGGAAAATCCTTGATAAGAAACCGAACCATTCCAAGGACCAATCAACAAGAGAACCAATGGGCTTTGGGAAAAGTGCAAAGAAGAGCAACTAAGATGATTAAAGGCCTGGAGACTAAAACATATGAAGAACAGTTGCAGGATTTGGGAGTGGCTAGTCTACAGAAAAGAAGGACTGGGGGGGGGGGACATGATAGCAGTATTCCAGTATTTGAGGGGCTGCCACAAAGAGGAGGGGGGTCAGCTTATTTTCCAAAGCACCAGAAGGCAAAACAAGAAACAATGGATGGAAACTAATCAAAGAGAGAAGCAACCTAGAACTAAGGAGACATTTCCTAACACTGAGTATTAACCAGTGGAACAGCTTGCTCTCAGAAGTTGTGGGTGCTTTATCACTGGAGGTTTTTAAGAAAAGACTGGGGAGCCACTTGTCTGGAATGGTATAGGGTCTCCTGCTTGAGCAGGGAGTTGGAGTAGAAGACCCCCAAGTTCTCATCCAACTCTCTTCTGATTTCTTAGCTGCTCAGAATTTAAATACAGCTCCAGCCGAACAACCATTCACAGGACCAACTGACCACACAAGACATATAAGCTAAAGAGAAATAGGACGAAAAAATACTGCTGATGATGTTACCTAGTCTGGTAACAAAATGTTCAGAAATTAAATTGGAGAGCAAACCACTACCAAAATTCAAAACCCGAGCTACAAGTATTTTCTATTATTTCTTGTTAAGCATGTTCGGGTGTGGAGGCCGCACCAGTACAGATAGTCCTCGACTTAACAACAGTTTGTTTAGTGATTGTTCAAAGTTACAATGGCACCGGAAAAAAGTGACCCGGCACACTTATGATCATTGCAGCAACCCTATCTATGGTCATGTGATCAAAATTCAGATGCTCAACAACTGATTCATATTTATGAGGGTTGCAGTGTTTCGGGGTCATGTTATAAAGTTTTGCAACCTTTCGACAAGCAAAGTTAGATTCACTTAACCCGGTTGCTAACTTAACAGCTCCAATGTTTCACTTGAAAAGTATGGCAGGATTAGTAGTAAAGTGGGCCAAAAGTCACTTAACAAATGTGTCACTTAGCAACAGAAATTTTGGGCTCAATTGTCATAAGTTGAGGACTACCTGAACACAACCACACTTCGGGGAAATTGCACACACGTTCTCCAGCTCACTTGTGCCCCTTCAGTTGAGTGCAGTTTTCCTCACAGATTCTTGGCTCTCTGCTCCAGTGCACACCGGAGGTCTGGGGATCGCCACTAACCATCATTGTTAGTCGCCAACAATGCCACCTGCTCCTCTTCCTCCTTTTCTGCCTGTTGTGTGAACACCTGGAGTCAGGACGGTATGTTGGATACAGCTCCTGAATGCTTGTTCAATTGCTATTTTGCCTTCATGACCCCAGCCCTCAGGGAAGAGAGACTTTTCCACAATTCTCCCTGTTAACTAAAGCATGCCATTAATAATCCCAGGGATATATTTCATTGCCGGATCTTTCTGAAGGACCAGCTTCCCTGATCCAAAAAGGTGCCAAATTAACCATGGGCCAGTTGCATTTCCCTTGTGTGCCTGGCCCTGGGAATCACCCCAGGGTGCAGGGTTGAAACGGGCCCCAAAGCAACCCCTCCTCAACCCTTCTTCGCCTGCCGAAAGGTGCCTGCTAGCCCTGTTGGGGGAGGCAGAGGAATCCCCCCCTCTGGACCCCCTGCTGCCTGCACAAGACCCCCAAAGAGAGCCCTTTATCTCCATGCGCACGCACACACAATGCTTTTCGCTCCCACCTGCGCTAATTCTCACTTTACTTCCCATTTCCTGGTTTAGTTTTTGAAAGAAGAAGCTAATGTGATTCTCTAGCATGTTCCTATTCTTTCTTCACCGACATTCTTAATTGCATCTTTTTTTACTGCTGCCACCAGTGACATCCAGCCTTCCTTGATACTGGTTTTCTCATTTGGCTCACAACCTTCTCTCTCACGGATGCCTTTGCACTTGCTCAAACTCTTACATGTGCTGGTTTTGCCGCAAGGCTGGAAGTTCATTCCACATCCCTAAATGCATATGCCTAGATACTCAGGCTAGGTTCGCCCTTACCTCTCACCCATAATGTGATCTGTGAAGTCAGCCGTTCTAGTTTTTAAACTGCGACCCATTGCTTAGCATGATCCGTGAACTTTGCCTCTGTGGCTTGTTGAACAAGCCACAACTGGAACATCATTATTTTAGAACAATGTATGAACCCATCCATGCTGTCATTTCTCACACCGGTCTTTTCACCTGCTACTTTATTCCAGACCATAGAAAAGCTTGCCTTCCTTCTCTTGCTGTTAATTAGAGATAAATATGGTAGACAATTACTTCCATAATATCCTTTCTGCACAGTTAGATGATGAGACCCCCATCCTGACTGCTGTGATTGCAGACAGATGGAATTTAGCCAAATGCTCTTTTGTCTTTGACATTCTTGATTTCCTTCCTTGTGTGGCTGTATCTCCTCTTCTCTCATCATCACTGATTCATCCCTTTTCTCATAAATTAAACCCTTTACACATTTCTGCATAAATTCATTCATTCTCCACCTTCTAGTTCTGTCATATCCTCCCCCTCCCCCGCGCTGCCTTCTTTGCATGCACATACCTGTACTGTGCACAGGGTCAAGCCTTGCAGTACACATACTTGGGCCATTTCCTCACTAGCAATTCCTGGCATCTTCTGAATGAACAGTGCTTGCTATACGAGCAGGCTTTCTATCATTCCAGTGATGACCAGCTGCTGCCCTGAGACTAATAATCATGGCAGAGGAAACGGCCTTGGAATCTGAATTTGAGTAGTGGTAGGAGAGAGTGAATACAATCAATCCACCTGGGCACCTGCCTGGGAATGAGAGAAAGGTGAGCAATAGAAAAGCAATACATCTGAACTCCTTTAGCTGAGGAGGGAGAAGAGAAGAGGAAGAAAAGAAAAGAAAAAGAAACTGTCCTTTCCAAGTTTAAAGTTAAAAGGCCCTCATGAACAGGAAAGGAAAAGCGAGAAAAATCCATGTTGCAGCTCTCTTTTCTTAAGGCCAAACTTCCAAAACCACTTTTTAGAGACAATTTTGCAGTTTCGGGAAAGCAAGTTTGATCCCCGCCAAACTGGTTAAGCCAGGGTGTTTGTACTCCAGAGAAACTACAGCACTATCTCCGCTTAAAGGCAGCATTCGATTTCTGACTTCTGGAAAGCCATCCTATACAGGTGATTGACGTAAACAAAGCCCACTTTATTGTACAGCTCAGAATCCCTCACTTCCTTTGACTCTGGGAAGCATAACCCAAATGAAACCTGCAGGTCAAGTCTCCCCCATCCAAGTCCATTCTTCCCCTAAGCGGATTTTCCTCCTGGAGTGTCCTGGTTAAGGCAGCTTTGCTTGAAGTGTCATCCCCTTGAATTGCTTTTCAGCTCAAGGCCTCAAGGGAGGCAGGCAGGAGTCACTTACTCAGAGCCAGGATGCTTAATGCAAAGTCATCAAAAAGTGCTCCTCTGCTTCTTGTCTTAAAGGGATAGGCCTCCTTTATTGTCCTGTTTGAACTAGGCTTCCAGCCTTTCAGGGCCCTTCTATCTATCTTTGTCTGCTTAGCCAGGAAGAAAGCAGACATTAAAAAGCAGAGCCTCGGCCAGTGCCAACTTTGGCTCCCCAGCAGATTGGATTTGTCACCTCTTCATTAATCTGGAGTGGCTTCTTTTCCACAAGGTGAAAATGCGTGTCCTGGGTAGGAGTTTCTCTCTGAATAGGTAGATTTTGCACCAATGAAAGATTTTTATTAACTCAGCTAATACAGGAGATCACAACTGACTGCCCTTGGAAACTAAGCAGGATCAGCTCTGGTTAGAATTTGGATGGCAGCTGGCCTAGGGAATTGCAGTCTCTAAGCTAAACTGGATGTCATGTGTGTGCATGTATCCCAGAAAAAAGCAAGGGTAATGCACTTTCATATTGCCACCAACAATGCTACATGAAATCACCAGGAGTTGAATCTCCTTAGAGCAGGGCTTTTCAACCTGTGGTACGCGTACCACTTGTGGTACATTAATGAGTGGCAGGTGGTACGCAGCCCTGCCTAGCCAAGTGTAGTGGGGAAGGGAAAGAGCCAGCACAGGCAAAGACTTACAGTGAGAGAGTCCTCTGGAGCTGCAGATTTTACTTATGAATGGAGCCATTTGGGGAGGCTGCCTTGGCCGGCAGCCAGTACTTACATTTTTTTTTCTTCCTTAAGTGCCAGCTGGGCTCCTTACTTTCCTTTCTAGCCAGTAGCTAATTCTTAAAGGGGAAGTGCCTTTTTAAGCTAGTTCACTCAGCAGCTTGTCTTTTCTGTCTCTGGAGGCTTTTCCTTGTTTGATCAATATATGGAAGAGGAAAAATATGGAGGGGGGGTTCAAATTCTTCCTTCAGAAGGAGATGGGAATGAGAAAAAGGGAGGCAGGGAAGGGAGGCAGGGAAGGAAGTCCCGCCTTAGCACTTGGCCACCAGCAGCTCTGCCATTGACTTTGCTTGTCAAAAGGTTGCAGAAGGGGATCACATGACCCTGGGACACTGTGACCATCATAAATATGAATCAGTTGCCAAGCATCCAAATATAAATCACATGACCCTGTTGCTGCAATGGTCATAAGTGTGAAAAATGGTCATAAGTCATTTCAGTGCAATTGCAACTTTGAACAGGTTTTTTTTTTGTCACCAAATTTTTGACACCTTGCTAGGTGATACTCGAATATTGCCATATCCTAAAAGTGGTACAGTCGGTGAAAAGGTTGAAAAGCCCTGCCTTAGAGGATACTTGATTTTGAACGTGAGATAACTTTCAATGGCTCTGTAGAAACTAGAACAATTTATTTTAATACTGCAATTCCCTCATTCATCAACAAGTGGTTCTCGATCTCACAAGCTCACGAAAATCCAAATTTCAATTAGGGCTTAGCATTTACATGACTGCGTTCTTAAACTCAGTGATTATGGAGGTCCCAGTTACAAATACTGTATTGATATTTTGGAGCCATCTAAGATTTGTAACTGATTCATTTGGACCACTAGCAGGGATTTGTAGAGAGCGCTCCGTATGATTCAAAACACCCAGTTAATCAAGCCATTTCTGATTAGTATCAAAAGGTCTCCTTTCAAACCGATTCAAAACCAGTTAGCGCAATTGGAGGAAGCTTGTTTCTTCTGCGGAGTGAAAACATAAAAGTTGCCTAGTTAAGACTCTGCCATGATAATGAGATTGGCCTTTTAGCACAGCTGCATTGCCAGTACAGTTGACATCTGCTTTCTTAGGGGGAATCTTCCTTTTAAGCAAGTTTAGGAATGCTTGCAACAACTGACAGTAACTAGTACTTGCAAATCCTCATTCCTATCTTTTGACCAAGCAGCCTGCAATTAGTAATTAAATCTAGCATGCAGTTTCATAACTGTATTCTATCTGAAAATTTGTTTATATGCCGTGAGGAGTATAAACTGGGCAACTCTTTCAATAGCTCATTCAAGCTACATTCCCTGTAACTCTTATTGCTATCAAAAAAAAGAAATGTTTTGAACTATCTCCAACTGAAACAAAAGGCACTGAAACTTTGATTATGGCTAATTGGTGTCAATTATAATCTGAACAGTTTTATTATGGTTCAGCAAACCATAGATTAAAAAGTAGATACTTACAAATTGAAACTTATTTGCAAGTAAACCCCATTGGCTTTCTTACATTTTGTAAACAGTAATATTACAAATTATTAGAGAAAAGTAATTGAAATAATGGAGAAAAGGTTCTTCTTTGAAGACAAATGCCTGTATAAGGAACAGCCTTGGGTGATGGGCTGGATTAAATTTTGTGAAAGCTTTTCTTACATATGAAGCATGCCCCAGCTTAGTGTAATTAAGTTATAATAGGTAATTAGTTGTCTGCTGACAATCTCTTGCCAGAGTGGGAACATGATTATTATTTAGAAAAGAATTTTGGCAGCCAGAAAAGAAGTTCACCAGTTGTGGACCATGAGACAAAAACAACTTTTGGATGTGTGCCCAGGGGCATTTAAATTGGCTTTCTACACAGAGGACAGCTATCTCCTCATAACTTGCTGGTAACCTATGTTGAAGCTGTAGATCCAGAGGTTGGACCACTATCCTTTCTCACACTGACCACATGGGAGTTGCTGAACATGGTGCTAACCGCTGTCCAAAAAGGGGCCTTGTTGATGCTGGTTGGATATATGGAGGGCTCAAGCCCAACAGTGTTGAAATGGAACGTTGCAACCTGAATTAAGTTTTTAAAGAAAGGATCTGTTGCTCTTCTCAGTGATTCCAGAGAGTTAATTCTGCCCCATCTGATTTTAGAGAAAGGATGGCAAAGAAAAGCACAGGAAGATTAAAGACAAGGAAGCTACAGCAATGGGCTAGATCAGCCCTTTCTGCCCTCCAGATTGAGGGGAAAGTAATCTAAACCTAAATTGGATTATAGATGTGACTAACATTTTAATGAATGTAGTAATTTCTCCTTCCTATTATATCAGGCATTCCAAGCTGGGAGTAGCTTTGTAAGGGGGGGGGAGAGATTCTGAGGGCACACTGTACTTTTGAAGGGTCAGTTCTACTTGTTTTGAAAGGGGGCACCCCACATGATCTGGGAAATGGGGAACAGTGCAGCAACTTCACTTGTATTTTGAATCAGAAAATTGGGGGAGGGAGACACAGGACAGGTTCCCAAAAGTCCTGGAAGTGGCCACAACAGCCTGATAGTATCTTTACCAGATTTTACATGCATAAAAATTAAAAAACAACAACAAATGAAGCTTTGATCAGACCAAGGTGCCTACCGTCTTGATTTCTTTTTTAAAAAATTTGATCAGACCAGAGTGACTACCATCTCCTGCAGACACCACTCAATTAAGCAGTTTTGCACCGGTTTTTAAGTAGCATCTGATCTGTGTTTAGGTAGTTTCCGAAAAGGCCGATTATAAGACCTTTGAGTATAATTTTACAGGAACAAATGAAAATAATGGCCTTGGTTAGCAAGCCACCCTTTGATGTTAGCCAGCCTGGCTAACATAGAGCGAGCCTTCTGGGGTAACCAAAGAGGGAGAAATCTGCAAAGTCTTTATAGAGGTCTCTAGGAAGGCCAGCATTTCACCCGCCTTTTATTTTTACAAAGTTGCTGGCTTTAGGGTACCCTTTGTTGCCCCTTCTTTCTTCTTTTTCTTTCTTTTTTTTAATAAAAAAAAGCATATTCCGCCCCCACTTTTGGTCCGACCTCCTTTATTTAAATAAATATAAATATACATTTGATATAAAAACTATCTCCCTACAAACCAGAGCATTCAAGCGACTCTCCAGAGAATTGCGCCCCCCCTCCCCCTCCCCCTTTCAGATAAAAGATAGGTACAAGGCAGGTCAAGTCGAGCTTTTTTTTTTTTCTGCTACTCTTCGATTTCCCCTAAGGCAGGGGTAGATAGGCAACCTCGGCTCTTTTATGACTCGTGGACTTCAACTCCCAGAATTCCTGAGTCAGCTATGCTGAGGAGAAATTGAGAGGTTTCCAAGCTGAGCCATGCTGGCTCAGGAATTCTGGGAGTTGAAGTCCACGAGTCATAAAAGAGCCGAGGTTGCCTACCCCTGCCCCTAAGGGCTTCTCTCTCCTAATTTGGGGGGGGGGGTGAATGAGGCCGCGAGCGCTTTCCCTCCGCCGTGGACCTGGCAGGACGGGGGGCTCGGGATCTGGGGTCTCCCCCGTTTGGGGGGGGGCAACCAGATCGGCTGCCGTTTGGAGCAGGCAAACCCCCCTGAGCTCGGCGCTCGGGGCTCGGTCAAAACAAGCGAAGGGGGAAATTGTCCGGCTGAGTCCGGCGGGGCCCTTGCCAAGGCGATTGATTGTCCGCGGGGCGCTTGAGTCCGGAGGGGGGGAGCCGCCCCTCACAACGGGGAGACCTCCTTGTCTTCGTTGGCCGAGGCCGGAGAGAGCGACTCTTCTTCGTCCTCGGACCTGGGGAAGCGGCCCGGGTTGCCGGCGCAGCTGCAGCCGCCGTGCGTGTTCCGCTGGGCGCCTTTGCCTTCCTTCTTGTGCTTCACCCGCCGGTTCTGGAACCAGATCTTCACCTGCTTCTCCGACAGGCTGAGGTACGTGGCGATCTCGATCCGCCGCAGGCGCGACAGGTACATGTTGGCCGAAAACTCCCGCTCCAGCTCCAGCAGCTGCGTGCTGGTGAAGGCCGTGCGCATCCGCTTGCCGTTCTGCAGCGGGCCGGCGCCGTCCGAGCCTCCTGCGAGGGGGGGGGGGAGAAGAAGGAGGAGGAGGAGGAGGAGGAGGAGGAAGAACAAAAAGAAGAAGGAGAAGAAAAAGAAGAAGAAGAGAAGAAGAAGAAAAAGAGAGAAGAAGAAGAAGAAGAAGAAGAAAAGAGAAGAAGAAGAAGAAGAAGAAGAAGAAGAAGAGAAGAAGAAGAAGAGGAGGAGGAGGAGAGGAGGAGGAGGGGAGGAGGATGAGGAGGAGGAGGAGGAGGAGGAGGAGGAGGGAGGAGGAGGAAAAAAGCCCGGTTAAAAAGCCCAACGGAAGCTTTTAACCCATCCTGGACCACAAATCCCTCGTTGCGCTTCAACCTCCGCCCACCTGAGCAACTGGACCCGAAGCCCGGCAGCAGGACAGGGAGGTATCTCCCCCCCACCGTCCCTACAACTCTCTCTCTCTCTCTCTCTCTCCCCCCCCTCTCAAGTCTTCCGTCGTTGCTTCCCAATTCCTGCCAATTACAGCGAAAATGCCTTTGAACGCGTAGGCTTCACACCATCTCCTTGGCCGGTCTAAAGCCCCCGCGGCCGATTCGGCTGCGACCCCCTCCTCAGCCCTGGAAGTTAGGTGTTAATTTGCCCGGGGCTGAATAAAGACTTTCTCCCGCATCTCCCACCCGCTGCTCCTCTCTGGAGGGTGCGAGTTTTGCTACGGTGCACCAGAGGGGGAGGAGGGTCACCCATCCCTTCGCTTTCTTTCTTTCTTTCTTTCTTTCTTTCTTTCTTTCTTTCTTTCTTTCTCTTTCTTTCTCTTTCTTTCCTTTCTCTTTCTTTCTTTTTCTTTCTTTCTTTTTCTTTCTTTCTTTCTCCCTTTCTTTCTTTCTCTCTTTCTTTTTTTTCTCTTTTTCTTTCTTTCTTTCTTTTCTTTCTTTCTCTTTCTTTCTCTCACTATTTCTCTTTCTTTCTCTTTCTTTCTCTTTCTCTTTCTCTTTCTCTCTCTCTCTCTCTCTCTCTCTTTCTCTTTCTTTCTTTCTTTCTTTCTTTCTTTTTCTTTCTTTCTTTCTTTCTTTCTTTCTTTCTTTTTCTTTCGCCAGATGGAGATCATGCGGAATCCTTTCCTTAGTCCAAGAAGAGAGATCTCTCCACCTTAAGACCCACCGCCTCCTGTCCCTTAAGTTCGAGGTTGGAGTTATTCGATGGGAACCATCAGGCATGTTTCATTAAAAAAAAAAAATCTTCTGGCCGGGCACCCTTCCAGGAGAAGGCTGGAAGTCTATATACGTCCTAGGGTGGCTGGGACGCATGGGGTTTAAAACCCAAAAAAATCTGGATGGGTCTGACGGTTCGCTTTTCCTCAGTCCAGAAAGGCCCTGCTGCCGGGATCAGTGGCGTTCCTCCTGGAAGGGTTCTTGGGATAATCGAGAATTCGCCTCAGGAGGAGGAGGAAGAGAGGACCGGAGTCCCCGGCGGCTCCTCCGCAGCCCGTCCCTCTTCCTCAGGCTCCCTGCTCTGCCCGGAGCAGCTTCTCACCTGACCGCGCGGGGGGAAGGGGAGAGCGCCTTCCTAGCCCCCGGCTGAAGCCTGCCCTTGAAGTCCAGCCTAAAGCTCCCAGATCCCCCGGGGATCCCAAAGGAACCCCAGAGCTTTCCCTTAGGACGAGGGAATCCCGGGGAGATTCAAGAGGCTGGGCAAGCGGAGAGCGGGAAGTCCGAGAGGACAGGGGCATCAGCGCCCGGCTGCCGGGTCCCCAGCGCAGGTTCTCCACCCTCCCTCCCTCCCTCCCACAGCCCGGGGCAGGACCTACCCAGGCCGAGGCAGTGGAAACGCCGGGGGTCGCTCATGCCGTAGGCGGCCGCTGCGCAGACAGGTGGGTGGGCCAGCGCTTGGGCCGCCGCCGCGGAGGCCACCGAGCCGGGCGGCGGCTGCTGCTGCTGCTGCGGGCTCGGCTGCTGCTGGCCGTGGCTCATCCGGGGGCAGAACTGGCCCTCGCCGCCCGGAGCGAAGTGGCCCTTGAGCAGCGGGAGGGAGGCTACAGCGACGGCGCCCCCCCCTCCTCCTCCTCCTCCTCCTCCCGCGCCCGCCCGCGCCGAGGCGTGCAGGTGCGAGGTGACACAGAGCGGGCAGACGCAGAAGGAGCCGCCGCTCTTGCGGGACGGGCAAGCGGGCCCGCCGGCTACCGACATGACCAGCGGCGCCGGCACGCCCAGCGGGATGAGGAAGTCCTGCCCGGGGGGCGGCGGGGGCGGCGGCGGCTCCGGCAGGGAAGAAGGCACCGGCCTGGCCGCCGCGTCCTTGACGATGAGCGAGTCCACATAGAAAGAGCGCGACATGGCCGGGCAGGTGCTGGCTCGGGCAGTCCGGGACCCCGACCGGCTCTTCTCTGGGGTCCGCTTCGCCTCCGCCAAGTCCCTGGGGGCGAGCTCGGAAGGTGCTTATGGCTGGGAGGCGAACAAAGGGGGGCTCGCGAGAGGGCTGGTCTTAAAAGCGACCCCCCCCCCTTTTCCTCTTCGCGCTAGACCTCCCCTGGATCTCCCCCCCCCAGACACACACACACACCGCCCCAGCGCCTACTCTACTCCGGTGCAGCGATTTATAGTAACTATTTCACGCACGTGATGATGCCTGGCAATCGGCGCGCCTCCAAAAAGCTGCTTGTTCGAAGCCCTTTCAGAGGATTCCCCCCTCCCTCTCCCCCTCCCCGAAACAAAGCCTATGTGTGTGTGTGTGTGTTGTGTGTGGCGGGGGGGGAGGCTTAGCGAGAGGCGGGTGTGTGTTTTGTTAATTCATTGGGGTTCGCGGAGGGCGGCCCTCTCCGCCTCGGCGCTCCTTTGCCCCCGCGGAGCATCCAGGAGGCGGCAAGTTACAACTCCTCGCAGGAACGCCGCCAGTCCCGGTTGGAGTCGAGGCCGGAGGCGTTGCCCTCCCCCCCCCCTCCCTCCAACGCTTCTCCTTTCCCTCTTCGTGGGTTGTTGCCTACCTTGTGTAGACTTGGGATTGCCGGGCGCGCTCACCTTAGCTTACGGAATTTGCCCGACGTCTGGTTTTCCACCACACGCCGGCCCCCTACAGAAAGGGACTGTATGGGCTCAGTACACTAAGTCACCTCTTCCCCCCCCAAAAAAATAAAACACCAAATTGTAAGTGAAAACTAAACAAACTTCTCCCAGTGGTCCAGATGCAGCCCTCCCCTCTTTAACCGCCCCGCGCTACGAACAGCGCCGTCGAAGCGTCATTTCAGCGCTACATACTACACAGGTGCGGCTCTAAAGAGGGAAGAATTCAGAGCTACTGTCTGATTCTAGGGGGACCCGCTTTGCTGTCCAACCCAAGTTCGCATCTTCCCCCCCCCCCCAAAGGGGGTGCCGTGTTGAAAAAATAAAGTCAGGCTGTGTTTCCAGGGCAGCCTTTTCTAAGCAGTTGCGGGTGCTGGAGGTGAAAAGTCCTTCAGTCCATCTGAGCACATTGGAAAAAGCAGTTTGGAAAAATCCAGCCCGGCGCTGATTCTTCTGTCCAGCCCGGCGCGATTTAATTGGTGAGGTGCCCCATCGCTCTGGACAAAAGGCCCCTTTCAATCACTGGCTTGATTGATTACACCTCAAATATAGATTCCACACCCATTTGTCCATATGGAACAAGCCCTTTTGATTTGAATGGGAGTTACTTCCGAGTAAACGGCTTTGCGGGTTCAAGGCTGGACCTTTCCGCGGGTAGACCAGAATAGGATACAAAAGTAGCGGGTGATCTTTTAGATCTTTTAATTCTCAAGATATAAGGGACCTAGCTTTTCCCTTCAGGTAATTTAGGAGCTCCTTTGCTCATCTTGACACGCGTTCACACACACACACACACAGAGAGAGAGAGAGAGAGAGAGAGAGAGAGAGAGAACACGTCCATCAGAGAGCTAGGCGCCCAAGAACGCCTTTGTCCCTTTTCTAATTACCCACTGATTTTTATTTCCTATAGCAGTTAGCTCTCATGAATTCAGTGCAAGGCTGGAATCTCATTCCCTTTTTACTTTGGAGCGAGTCCCAGTTACACCGAGCTTCACCTCTGAGAAAAGGCGGGTACAATCAACTCGACTGGGATCCGTTGTTTGAAGTGATCAGGTGGATCGCTGTTTTTCATTCAAGGCCCCAAAACAAATAGGAGGCCTTCACAATCCGACGTATAATCCCAAGGATTACTTCATTATATAGGATTTCTCACCTTCTCCGGCTGATTGGAAAATTGACTTCAACGGGTAAGAAAGAGTTGAGTAAATCAGCCGGAGGAATATAGGGCTAGACAACCTCCGGATTTCCACTGAGTACTTGAATGCAATCTGATAGTTTTCTGGCCAGTGCGTTAGTGGCTCCCACTCTCACATTACAGAATGATTACAGAGTTGGAATGGGCATTTCTTTGATCCTCCAGCCTTCGCTCGGAGATTTGCACGTGGTCTCCCATCCTTGCATAGCTTCGCAGTCCAAACTCGGCTGTGGAGGGCAGAGCTGTTGAAGTGGAGGGATGCGCGATTGGCTTCCATCCTGACTGAAAGGCTGTAAGTCCCGAACAAGCGAGCAAGTCTCCTGGAAGATGCTTAAAACACATTTCTCTTTTAGCCCAATTTTGCTTGCACGGTTCATAGGGCGTCGCGAAGCGATCCTTTGGAAGGAAAGCTGGATCTAAGAGGAAAGCCGCGCGAGCAGAAAAGCACTCCTTACCCAAACCTGCCCTTGTAAACTAAAACGCCTGAGATTCCCTGGAGATTCATTCCCGCAGTCCACGAGCAGGCTGGCAAAAGGAGGGAGAAGGGGGTTTGCCAGTCCCGGCCCAGGGCAGACTTGCGGCGGGAACGATCCTCTGCGTGGGTTTTTTTTTTTTTTCCCCCGCAGGAGAGGAAGAAGCTCGCGCCCACCTTAGTCTGAGCCTAGCCAGCCGTTTCGAAAGAAGTTCCTCCCGAAACGCCCCTTGCATTTGGCTTGCTTTGAAATTAACCCCGGGAAAACCGGCCTGGGATTGAACTTGAGCCTCTGCCTGAGTCCCCGGAAAAGTGGCTTCAGTTTTCCTTCGCACGCCACGCGTTCGGGGGGGGGGGGCAGGCGCGCGGGTTTCGGCGCCTCCCTGCCAGGCCTCGGAAGAAAGGCGCAAAGCGAGAAAGGCGCGGCTTCTCGCCCTTCGCCCTGCGCCCAAAGACCTCAACTCCTCCTCCGCTGCTGGGTCCCGAGGATGCCTTTCAAGGCAGAAGCTGGCCTGCGCGGATTCTGGAGCCTCCCGGCCAAGGGCGATCCGGGCCGGGGAATGGACCCAAGGGCAAGGAGGTGCCACGGTCTCCCCTGACCTCGTGTTGTGGGAATTGCAACAGGGGCTTCTGGCCAACGCACAGCCGAGCTGCCCGCCCCGCTTTCCCTCTCCTTGAGCTCAATCTTGGCCACTTAGGTTAGAATGGGATAGGGATAGCGATAGCGATAGGGATAGGGATAGGGATAGGGATAGGGATAGGGATAGGGATAGGGATGGAATGGAGTAGAGTAGAGTAGAGTAGAGTAGGGATAGAATAGGGATAGAATAGAATAGGGATAGAATAGAGTAGAGTAGAGTAGAGTAGAGTAGAGTAGAGTAGAGTAGGGATAGAATACGGATAGGAATGGAATGGAGTAGAGTAGAGTAGAGTAGGGATAGAATAGAATAGAATAGAATAGAATAGAATAGAATAGAATAGAATAGAATAGAATAGAATAGAATAGAATAGAATAGAATAGAATAGAATAGAATAGAATAGAATAGAATAGAATAGAGTAGAGTAGAGTAGGGATAGAATAGGGATAGAATAGGGATAGAATAGGGATAGAATAGAATAGAATAGAATAGAATAGAATAGAATAGAATAGAATAGAATAGAATAGAATAGAATAGAATAGACTTTATTGGCCAAGTGTGGTTGGACACACACAAGGAATTTGTCTCCAGTGCATAAGCTCTCAGTGTACATACAAGTAAGAAGTGATAATCATAATCATAAAATACAATCATCCTAAAGCGTAGATACAACACTCAGTGATAGTCCTAGGATATGAAAGCAATCAACATAAATCATAATAGGATACTAAATAAAAGCAAATCAACATGAATCGTGAGATACAACAAGAAGTTAGAAGAATCTAAGGAGGTAGCTAATAGAGCAGATGAGAAGGACAATAAGTATTAATACAGCCCTACTAGGTAGGTTTGACATCCCAGGGCGTAGACAGTGTTGTGGGAATTAGTTGTTTAACAGAGTCCTAACACCAGGCACAAACTCTCCAGTTGGGGTCTTGGTGCTTGCGCTGGGAAGTAAGTCCTTTGCATGGAGTGGGGTGACTTCTGCAAGAATGCTGGGATGCAGACAAGAGTTTTGCAGGATGGATTTGGGCTGAGGAGAATGAAGACACAGGCGCCTCTCGCTCTTCTGGGGCAGCCAATGATTTTTCCAAACCTCCCCCCCCTCCTTGGACCTTTGAGCTTAAGTCAAGGACCCCACTGGCCTCTGCAACTTAGTGAGGGGCAAATGACCTCAGAACAAAAGTTATTGGGGCTACCTCAAACATTCCGGCATCATAATCTGTCTGATCAGCTGAATGTAAATGTTTAATTATCTTATTCTTTGTTCCAACAAAACCTCATACAGGCAGTCCTTGGCTTCAGACCCCAAATTGAGCCCAAGTTTTACCTTGTTAAGTGAGAAATTCGTGGTGAGCCATTTCGGACAAATAGCTATCCAGTCTCTTCTTAAAAACTTCCAGTGTTGGGCGCATTCACAGCTTCTGGAGGCAGGTTGTTCCACTGGTTAATTGTTCTAACTGTCAGGAAGTTTCTCCTTAGTTCCAGGTTGCTTCTCTCCTTGATTAGTTTCCATCCATTGCTTCTTGTCCTGCCTTCAGGCGCTTTGGAGAATAGCTTGACTCCCTCTTCTTTGTGGCAGCCCCTGAGATATTGGAACACTGCTATCATGTCCCCCCTCATCCTTCTCTTCATTAAACTAGACATACCCCATTCCAGCAGCCGTTCCTTATATGTTTTAGCCTCCAGTCCCCTAATCATCTTTGTTGCTCTTCTCTGTACTCTTTCTAGAGTCTCAACTGTCTCACTTATGGCTCAGAGAATAAGATGAATGCAACCTTCTGAAGCACATCACAAGAAAGAGTTTCCAGGACATATAGTGCCACAGTTAGATACAGATGGGAAATGGCCTGAAACTAAAAACATAGGGATAGAGTAAGATTCAAACTGCTGCTATCTTATGTATATGAGAATTCTGAGAGTCAGTGCTATTTAAGTCACTGGGTCATGCTATTAATATCTAAGCATGAAAATGGTGGCTGGATCCACAGGAGAAACTACATCACTAATAGGCTAAATACATTTCAGCTTACTGTGTGGTACATACCCAGCCAATGAAATTACAGTATCCTGCACACTCAGAAAGTTAGGCTGAGGGAGCAAAAGGTTCTTCAGTTATCCATGGGTAAGAAGGTAATAGGGACAGAACTAGTCTGTGTGTGGTCAATTTGTCTTTCATATCTGAAGAAGAAGCCCATGTGTGAATGAAAAGGAAAAAAGCCAAAGCCAAGTGGCATTTATAGAAGGAAGGAAGTAAGTAAATGTTGTGTGTTACTTTTTCCTCCCCGCCTTACAAGGAGTTCACCTCAATGGGGAAGTATGAAAACAGCTGGGAAGGGCAGAAAAGGTTTCTGGGGAGGCAGGTAGACTGAGCACCCCATCTTAAAAGTTCAGGAGCTCCAGCCTACGATAGCTCCTAAAGGAAAGAGAAAAGATAAATGCAACCCTTATCCTTGGAATGAGCTATCTATAGTAGGACCCATTGAAAACCAATCCGTTGCTGTCTGCATCCTCCAAACATTATCGGAGAGTTGTTCAGCATCACAGAAATAAGTGATCACAGATCCTGGGCTACTAGGATCTTACTCCAACCCCGCTAGAGATCCTGTTACGACACACGCAGCCTGTTCGGAAACTGTTCTGGAAACTCTCAACCAGCCCGCGCCTGGGTGATCATCGCTTCACTTGCTCGCACCCAAGAGAAGGAGAGCTGGGTCACTGAACGATTTATGGGTGGCAATCAAAGCTGGATGCCAGACCGCTATTTGAAGGCGATTAGGATTCAATTAGAAAAAGTTTCCTGGACGGAGGGGTCCCGGGAGGGTAAACAGGCAGCTATTTCAGAAATGTGCTAATCCCAGGTCTTGTGACAACCATCAGGCCAGGCCTGCAGCACGGATCAGCTGGGGCGAGCCCAGTTATGGCTGGCAAAGTCCATGTGAGACAAGGCAGTGGAGGGGGGTTTTCTGTCTCTGTTTAGGCTCCGTCCACCTATGGCATTCAGGTTTCTAAGAGTGGGTCAGCCTTATTGATGTGCCTTTAAGAAATTCAGATACGGATGCAATGCAATGCGTTCAGATGGACAGAGCCCTTCCATCTTAGAAGACTCATTTGATCCTTGCAGGTGCAGCCAAGTTTACAACCTCTGGAGGAAATCCCAGGCCCCAACTGGAGAGGGTTCCTTCTGAATCCTGACTCTTTTGAATACAGATTCAGACATTCAGTTGCTGCAGTCCCACTTCCTTTTGGATCTTCCAAAACTAAATACCGTGAAAACCTTTCCTCAGATCCAGCTGGGTCAAGTATTCAGGGTGGTTTGTAAACCAGGCCCCAGCAGCTGCTGCCTTCCACTTCGGTTCCCTACACCGGACTCACCTATTGAATTCTTTATACAATAAAAAAACAAACCCAAAATTACCAAATTCCACAAGAATACTTTCAGACCTTCTAGTTTAATATTTATTTGCTATGCATATGTAGGGATGTGGGTCTATATATATGTTGTACATAGTATGTTTAGGTGTGTGTCATGTATATGTTTCACTTTGAGAGCGGGCAACTAAATTTCATTTTTGATGTGTGCCATTGTGCCCACAATATAAAAATGACAATAAAGGTTATTTATCTTTATTTATCTTTATCTTTATCTTTAAATAGCATCTTCAGTTTTTGTAATGTGGTTTTTCACTTGATTTACCCCAGAAAATATATTCTGCTGGGCATAATACTTGGAGAGAGAGGAAATGTGGGCATTTAACTTACAGGAAATGTATCTGTGTAAACTGAATGCAGGCAGATCAGCAGAGAGGTGTCCTTTTCCTTAGAGACTTCTCAAAGGCAGTAAGAAATTTGGATCCTCAGCATTTGAAAGTCTAATTGTTTGGACAAGTCAGGTGCAGTGAGCAAAAGAGGAACCAGGAACCAGCCCAAAGTATTTCCAACCCAGGCGGAATGATGCAAAGCGTGCGCCCACATCACGCTGGCCTTCCTGGTATTTTTATTTTTCAAGAATTCTGTCCAATAAAATTTCATTGCCCATTAAGTAATCCCTGAAACGAGCCTATAATGAGCTCTAATTGCTAAGACTAGTTGAGCCACGTGGAAGGATTTAGAAAGTATTAAGGCAGTTGGGTACAGAGTGCGGGTTGTTACCTCGCCATTACTTTCATAATTCAAGGAGAAAATTAGTCCTTTTAAGGGAAAATCCTTTGATTCCCCTTCATCCTGCTCGGGGGTGACAGAATATAGCTTTGTCTGCTTTTAAGGCGGTGTAACAAATGAGAATGTAACAAAACCTCTCCCCCTTTTTTAATCACTGAAAGAAGAGAAGAAGAAGAAAAGGAAAGAAAAAGAGCCAGAACTTTTAAAAGGAACATCAGCAATTCCTGCATTGCTTCATTCACACAAATCATTTTTTTTCCCCTAGAAAAGAAGGCAAGCACAATCCAACAAGCACGTATGGAGGGGATTCGTTCTATTGGACTCACTAGGATTGTCTTTTGAGGGCCTGTTCCTATCTCGGTGTAACCCAGCGTTTCTCAACCTCGGCAACCTTAAGATGAATGGACTTTTACTCCCAGAATTCCCCAGGAAGCATGGAATTTTGGGAGCTGAAGTCCACATATCTTAATGCTGGTCAAGATTGAGAAACCCTGGTCTAACCTAACCTTGGCACAAACGTGCACAGGGGACCACCTGGTTCTGCCCTTTCCCCATTGCTTTCACTTTATTCGCCTCTCTTGACTACCTCAGCCTTAACTGTACCTCTGTTGAAGGAACATTTTGCTCTCATCGTGATACCCCATCCAAAGATAACCCCTAGATCAGGGGTAGGCAACCTTGGCGCTCTTATGACTCATGGACTTCAACTCCCAGAATTCCTGAGCCAGCATGGCTCAGCTTGGAAACCTCTCCCTTTCCTCTCAGCATGGCTGGCTCAGGAATTCTGGGAGTTGAAGTCCACGAGTCATAAAAGAGCCAAGGTTGCCTACCCCTGCCCTAGATGGATAAAGGTTGTTAAGCTTGGCTCCCTTTATCTTAGAGGGAAGTCAGAGAAACAACGGCACCAGGGGCAGGAAAGAGAGTGCCAAGGAATCCTGGAATTTTTATTTTTCAAGAATTCTGCCCGATAAAGTTTCATTGTCCGTTAAGTATAAGTCCATAAGTATTGTTTTTGGCCAACTCCAGGACAGCTGGAGGCTCTTCAAGTCTTGATGGTGGGCTTAAATTTCATCATGATGCTATAAAATCTGTCCTCATTTATCTAAACATAAATCTCCCTCAAGTCAAGCTTGATTCCGGGTAATGTGTAGGGATAACTATCTCTGCATGATATAGAAATGGTTTGATACTGTCTTTTAGGATGCCCCACTGTATAAGATGCTACCCATTTCTAGCGAGGAAATGATCTTTAAAGGAAGTCCCCTCATCTTTTGGCTTGGGACAAATGCTCTCATTCTTCCATGGGTGCTGTTATTGGAGAGGGGCACCATGGTTTTGGAAAATACTGCACAGGTATAGAAGATCAAGTGGGAACCCCACTCCTCAATTACACAACTTATTGTAATATGTTTGCACATCCCAACTGCTAACTCCAATTTACTGCATAAATGACAACTGATTCAAACATTTAATATAATGTATTATGTTATAATTAATGAGTTATGATTGTCTATAAGGCCTGACATTTGGCATACTCTGTTTCAAAGGGGTTCTCTGTAGCAAGGAAAACTCACTGTACCCCCTCTGTCAGCCCAACCTACCTGCTAAGATTATTGAGGAGCATAAATTTCTGTATAGAAGATAGATAGATAGATAGATAGATAAATAGATAGATAGATAGATAGATAGATAGATAGATAGATAGATAGATAGATAGATAGATAGATAGATAGATAGATAGATAGATAGATAGATAGATAGATAGATAGATAGATAGATAGATAGGATCTAGGGTCTCCTGCTTGAGCAGGGGGTGGACTAGAAGACCTCCAGGGTCCCTTCCAACTCTATTCCGATAGATAGATAGATAGATAGATAGATAGATAGATAGATAGATAGATAGATAGATAGATAGATAGATAGATAGATAGATAGATAGATAGATAGATGGATAGATGGATAGATGGATAGATAGATAGATAGATAGATGGATGGATGGATGGATGGATGGATGGATGGATGGATGGATGGATGGATAGATAGATAGATAGATAGATAGATAGATAGATAGATAGATAGATAGATAGATAGATAGATAGATAGGATTTAGGGTCTCCTGCTTGAGCAGGGGGTGGACTAGAAGACCTCCAGGGTCCCTTCCACCTCTATTCAGATAGATAGATAGATAGATAGATAGATAGATAGATAGATAGATAGATAGATAGATAGATAGATAGATAGATAGATAGATAGATAGATAGATAGATAGATAGATATGAGCTCCAATATTCATCTTCTTTAAAGAAGTCTCTCAAAGAAGACACTATTAATATGATCTCCAGGGTTTTCTGACCCATTGTAAGAAACTAATCTCAGATGGTTAGAGGGATCTAAGCTCTTCAAAGGCCATGGTTGCAGGAATGTGTGCTTAGAAGAAAGAAACCTGGTTTCCCAGTATGTGCTTGGCAATCGCATTTTCAAGCAAGTAGCTGCCACATATGCTGGAAGTACAACTCTCATATTTCCCAGAGGGTTGGCAATGTTCGCTAGGACTCTTAGGACTACAGAGCACTAGGTTATAGCTGTATATTTGTTTGTTTCACTGTTGTTGTTGTTGTTTTTAAAGAGCTATCAAAATGACTAGCCTTGCTATCAGCCAGAGTACTTGGGTTGCATTGGCAGTTTCCAGGTTAGTGCTCACGAACTGCTGCATGTGGGAACGGGTGCAGTTACTTCGCCCTTGTGGTATATCCTGGATAATGCCCAGTGGATTCCTTCCTCCCAGTTTCTTACTGGATGACCGGTAGAAAGAAGACCATTTACATATTGCATCGCTGTAATATCTCAAACCGAGAGTACCACTTTGGTTTTGGGAACACCAGGTGCATGATGATGATCGTGGTTATATTACACACGGGACAATCCTTAATTGTATGTTCTCCATGGCCATCTATAGGTTGGGTCCATGTTCTGCCAACCATGAGGTCTCCTTGGTCACTTGATAGCAGCAGTGACTTTTGCTTTTACCCTCATTTAAAATGGAGCTCACTCATGGTTGATCGCTTTCTCCTGCTTTGCTCTGCGGGATCAGCTGGACTACTTTTGAACAGCTGTTTAGCCTCCATAGGCATTAAGGCAGGGGTCTTCAAACTTGGCCCTTTTCTGACTTGTGGACTTCAACTCCCAGAATTCCTCAGCCAGGCACGCGTGCCTGGCTGAGGAATTCTGGGAGTTGAAGTCCACAAGTCAGAAAAGGGCCAAGTTTGAAGACCCCGGCATTAAGGAGTTGTGCAGGAACATTAAGAGGACTCCCTCCACATTTTATTCCACAGAATTTCTCCATATCTATGGGTTATCAGGTGGGCTATTTTTGAACAGGGCTTCAGTGCTTTTTCAGACAAGCATTAGACCTATGTTCAGAAGCCACCTCTGATATGTAACGGACATGGAAGAAACAAGCTCTCGCCCACTTCCCCATGTGCCCACCTCTTTTGAACCTGCCATCTAATATTCGAACAATGTGATAAGTGACTAAATCCATGATTTCAATCACTTGTCTGCGGTTGTTCAATCCTTCCCCACCACACATATAACTAAAACATATAAGAAATGGTTGCTGGAATTGGGAATGTCTAGTCCAGGGATAGGCAACCTTGGCTCTTTTATGACTCGTGGACTTCAACTCCCAGAATTCCTGAGCCAGCTGGCTCAGGAATTCTGGGAGTTGAAGTCCACGAGTCATAAAAGAGCCAAGGTTGCCTACCCCTGGTCTAGTCTAATGAAAAGAAGGACGAGGGGGGACATGATAGCAGTGTTCCAATATCTCAGGGGCTGCCCCAAAGAAGAGGGAGTCAAGCTATTCTCCAAAGCACCTGAAGGCAGGACAAGAAGCAAGGGATGGAAACTAATCAAGGAGAGAAGCAACCTAGAACTAAGGAGAAACTTCCTGACAGTTAGAACGATTAACCAGTGGAACAACCTGCCTCCAGAAGCGGTGAATGCTCCAACACTGGAAGTTTTTAAGAAGAGACTGGTCAGCCATTTGTCTGAAATGATATAGGGTTTCTTGCCTGAGCAGGGGGTTGGACTAGATGACCTCCAAGGTCCCTTCCAACTTTATTATTATTACTACTACTACTACTACTACTACTACTACTATTATTATTATTATTATTATTATTATTATTATTATTATTATTATTATTATTATTATTATTATTATTATTATTATTATTATTATTATTATTATTATTATTATTATTATTATTATTGTTATTATTATTATCATTATCATTATCATCATCATTATCATTATTATTATTTACACATCTGGGAAAGCGATGAGTGGTTGTTTTTCCCAAAGGAAACTGATGTTTAGTGAGAGGAGAGAAATAGTAGGGGAACTGACCAATCACATTTCTTAACTTGGCCTGTATTAAAATCAGAAAGAACCACTTCTGTTTGCTGGCATTGTTATTGTGATAGAGTAGAGATGGGCTGTGGAATTAGTACAGTTTACACAGATTGTTGTTAACACAACAAGGAATGCTGGGTCGCATTTAAATGTGGCCCTAATCACCAACAGTCCTAAATACAGGGCTATTGCATATCCTATTATCTCTCAAATTGGACTGTTTTCCCTAGCAAAGAAAGCTTTCTCTCCCTGAAATCATTTTTCCATAAGGCAAAATTTGGCCTGATAAACACAAACGAACATTTCAAACGAGAAGCTGGACTTTACAAGTCAGCAGCTCTAATTGGGAACTTTCCTGCAAGTAAGGAGTGGAGAACTGGTTAAATGTTGGCACTGTCTCTCTGGAACCTCCCAGGATAGTTTCCTATTGGAAGTGCTGCAGTAAGAGACAATTGCCCATCTGTAAGATAGGACTATAGAACAGAGGTGCCCCAACCTTTTGGGCACCAGGGACTAGTTCCTTGGAGAGAGGTTTTTCTGCAGACCGAAGGGTGTGTGGTTTTGTGTGCTGCCTGCATCCCGCGAATGAGGCTTTGCTTGTTTGTGCGGACCGGATACTGGCATGCTGCGGCTCAGTACTGGTCCACGGACCGGGGGTTGGGGACCCCCGCTGTAGATGATCCCCATAGATCCCGTCCAAGATCCTTCCAACCCTGTGACTGATCCCTCATTGGCTGAGGGGCCAAAGATTTTGGGGTGAACTGGTCAGACCACTTGCCTGTGGTCTGCAACCTGTCCAGGTTAAATGATTCCAAGATCCAAGGGGCATCTTAGCTGATGCACCCTACAAGACCCTGCTGCTTATACTGGTAGTCCTCACATTACAACAGTTCATTTAGTGACCGTTTGAAGATACAATGGCGCTGAAAAAAGTGACCTATGACCATTTTTCACACTTAAAACTGTTGGTCCTGTGATCAAACCTCAAATGCTTGGCAACTGACTCCTGTTTATGATGGCTGCTGGTATCAGGTGACCGTCTTTTGAGACCATCTCACAAGCAAAGGTCAATGGGGAAGCCAGATTCACTTAACAACCATGTTACTCATTTAAGAACTGCTGTGATCCACTTCACTGAGGCAGGAAAAGTCGTAAAATGGGGCAAAACTCACTTAACAAACGTCTCATTTACCAACAGAAATTTTGGGCTCAGCTGTGGTCGTAAGTTGAGGACTACCTGTATTCTTGGGGCGGGGGGGGGAAGTGGTGGTACCGGTTTCATTTTTCTATTCAGAAAGTTTACAAACTAATGGTCCTCTCTTCTTCACTGCACTCCCCCTGATGTGTAGTGTGTGTGTGTATGTGTGCGTGTGTGTGCGCACACGCCTGTGCACCCACTTACTCCACCTCCCTTTCATGAGGCCATTCTCAAAGCGTGAACAAGCCCCGGAATGTTTTATTGAAAGCTCCTAGTTGACTTGTAGCCATCCTTTTTCTCCTAAGCGTGGCATTGTGAGATGGCTGCTGTGGCACCTTTTCCCAATCTAGCCCCCAGATTTCTCCCTTCTCGGTAACCAGGCAACACTTACTGAATACCCAAAATTGAAAAGAACCGCTTAGTCTCCAAGAAAGTCCTCAATAATAGTGGGGAAAAGAACAAAGATCCAGGAGACAACAAAATGCCACAGGGGTGACTTTTCGAGAGCAATTATCTCTCATTAATCAGAAGAACAGCTGCAATATTAATTTTCTCGCTTTTTTCCTTGCTTTTCAAAGTGTTGTCTCCCCTCTCTCCCCCCCCCCAGCCCTCCCAACATTTGAATAATCATAGATTTTTTTTTTGACTTTGCATAGAGAAGCCACAGTTTCCGAGGCTGAAAACTGCACGGCCAATGCTGAAGAAATAGTTGGAGGTTTTAAGGTTTTGAGGAGGGAAGGAGAGCGAAAATGTTAATCTCCGCCCCTTTTCTCTCTCTCTCTCTCTAAAAAAAAAAGAAAGAAAGAAAGATTTACTTTGGATCAAACCGATCCATTCTTTTTCCTCCTCCCCTGATTCATTTTTGCGCTTTTCAAAATGAAGACATGAACAAACCAATGGCAGGAGAGGTTCTCCATGGGTTCAAATTTGCAGCTTATGAGGAAGACGCTGCATACCGTCAATCCTTCCCAAAGGACTATTTTGAAGCAGGATGCACTGAGGACACACCAGAAGGTCCACCGTGTACTTGGAAGTAAGACGTCAAGTAGAAAATCAAACGAGAGGCCATCTTCTCTCCTTTCTTCCTTTTCCCCCTTCTTGATTTATTTTTCAAATTTTTGTAAAATATCTGGTTTTACTTTCCTGGAGATGAGTAGAAAACAACAACATGTGACATCTTCCTAAAGAGAACATTGCACGAGCAAATGTGCTTATGATTTATGGATTTATGCGTGCTACGCCAGGCCAGGCCAGGCCAAGCCAGTGATTTTCAGATTAAGGGCTGATTCCGCATCCATTTACATCTAATAGGGGCCAAAAGACTAAAGAGCTCACTGTGAACATAAAAATGAAAAATGAGAAACTATGATCTACGTGGAGTATTAAGAAAACAATTGCAGCATGGACCCTATTTAGTAATCTTATAGATAACAGGGATGGCAGTGAAGAAAACAGAAAACAGGTTATTTGTGAAGGTTGCTTCGGGGTGAACATTGAAAAAGTGAGAAGGATGGACCAGGTTTTGGAAAAATAACAAGGAATTTAATCGAAGCAGGAAGTCAAAACCCAATTGTAGAAAACATTACGAAGCACTAACGAAAATTCTCTCTTAAGCAGGGCCTTTTAAAGACCAAAAAGGCGGGGAACAGAATGCTCATGTCAGCGTCCCCTCATACAGACTTTCTTCTTGTTTCATCCGATATAAAAATGTAATTTTTCTCCATTATTTTCTTCCCACTGAAATTAATATCTCAATAAATGGGAACAGGTGTGTAAAGACTTCAAATAATAAAATAATGTTGGGGATTATGTTTTAGCCGAATATGTTTGTTGCCTTGAATGAGTATTGATCTACCTGATCAGAATTTTATAGTAAGTAGGTAGGGGGATTTTATTTAAAGCCTTGATTCTAAGCATTAAGAGTGGTGAAGAAGGGATCTCCTAAAGAAATTGGTCCACCACCTTTGGGCCATTTTCCCTCTGAAGAATTTCTTTCAAAACAGCTATATTGGAGTTACTTTAAGGGTTGACTTTACATCACTTGTATTCTCTCTTGATGATTCAATTGTCAGAGGGAGTAAGCGTCATCTCTCTAATTTCTAAAGAAATTAGAAAGAAGCAATATAAGGTAATGCAATCTTCCAGAGCAGGGGTCTTCAAATTTGGCCTTTTTATGACTTGTGGACTTCAACTCCCAGAATTCCTCAGCCAGGCACGCTGGCTGAGGAATTCTGGGAGTTGAAGTCCACAAGTCATAAAAGGGCCAAGTTTGAAGATCCCTGTTCCAGATGCATTAGGATTGGTATAGTGCCTGGTGACAATGAGAATAGTAATTCAACTACTTCTTCATGGCACAGGTTTAGGCAAAATTGAGCTAAGCGTCTTTTTTCAGAATTTTTTAAAATTCCACCTTCATTATTTTTTATAAACAAGTCAATGGGATGAACATATCTAATACTCTTCCTTCCTCAGTGAAAGTATAAACAAAAAGGCTTCAGGAGGCACCCAAAAGATAAAATAATAAATGATTTACAGTTATTGGGGAAAAAGTGTTTCTGAGAACATGTACTACGTGGAGATGATTCACCTGCAAATAATCACAAGACCGTGTTCTGCCAATCCTTGATCACTAATTGGACCTCCTCCAGCAACAAAATATACTGTAATGGCGAAGGTGATGTTAGGTATCCTGACCTCAAATGGTTTGTTTATAAACCATCAGCAAAACCACCAGCAAAACTATTAAAAAGGCACAACAGAGAATGTACTTCCTGCGTCAACTCGTAAAACGCAAGACTGCCCCAGGGGCTGCTGAAAAGAGTCCTACAGAGGAAGGATTGAATCTGTCATTTGTACTTCAATAACTGCCTGATTCGGTACAGCAACCAAATGGGAGAGGTACTGTACAGACTTCAGCAGATAGTTAGGACTGCACAGTGCTTTTTTTGTAAAACAAAAAGGTGCCGGAACTCACACACGTCATACAACCTGCCTTGCCTACCCTACAAGGTTCCATCCAAAAAAGGTGCCGGAACTCCGTTCTGGGCGTTCTATGAGAAAAAAAGCCCTGGGACTGCAGAAAAAAACAATTGCAACCAGCCTGCCTTCCACTGAGGACCTGTATACTGAACGAGCCAGAAGGAGGGCTGAGAAAATATTTACAGACCCCCTTACATCCTGGACATAAAACTGTTTCAACTCCTCCCTTCAGGGTGCCACTATAGAGCATTGCACGCCAAAACAACTAGACACAGGGAGTTTTTTCCTCTGGTGCCATCATTCTGCTAAACACCTAATTCCCACAGCACTGTCTAAGGATGTTTATCCATGTAGTAGGGCTGTATTGCTATTATCCTTCTCCTCTTTCCTATTATCTTCTCCTATTGGTATCTTACCATTATATTACTTGTTGTTTGTATGTACACTGAGAGCTTATGCACCAGAAACAAATTCCTTGTGTGTCCAATCACACTTGGCCAATAAAGAATATTGTACATTGTATATTGTGAACTTGGCTGAGCCGTGCAGTTGCTTCTACAGAAGTGAAATAGGTACACTATACTATGACCAGATTCAAGGTGCTTGCTGTATTTTTGACTAAGTGCTTGAATTAAGGACAGGCTGCCTAAACTTAGCACTCTGTGCTGAGGCAAGATTTCTTAGTTTTAAGATTTCTTAGTTTAATTTGACTCTGACCAGGTAATAACATAACATAACTGTTAGGAGAAAGTTCAGCCCTGTTCATTCTTCTTGTTTCCTTTGTAACATTTGATATCACCAAGAGGAATATCAAGAGGAATTGTGAGTTTGCGTGATTACAGAATGGTGAGTCTGTATTTGAAAATGAGTCTTCTTGTTATTTTAAGGAGGCCTGGAGAACACACAGTTACAGGGCTTTAGGTAACCGAAACATGCTACATTTAATTAATTATAAAAGTCAAATATATTCAGAAACAATTCTGACTGAAATAGGTATTTTTTTTTTTTTAGATAAAGCAAGGAAATACAGATTTGCTTGTTTGGGAGAATTTTGTCAACTGTTTCAGAAAATACAATTTAATTGGAGGTTAAAAATGGCGTAGATTTAAAGGGTACAGATATGGTTGTTTTTTGCCATTACCATTAGTAACAAAACGAAGCTTTATGACAAAGAACAAATGTAATCATTGTGACACTTTTGAACTCGGTGATCTTTTGTGAAGATCAAAATTTGTCATTGCGGAAGGGATAAGTGATACACAATGTAATCTTGCTTCATTGTAACAAATGCACAGGGGAAATTAATAGTTCGCAATGTTTAGTGGAAAGGACCCCATAAAATACAAATATTTACTTTAAGAAGGGAAGATTATAGGCAAATCTATGATACGTTAGGCACCACCTCTGATCTGTAAGTCTAGGGCAGGGTTAGGCAACCTTGGCTCTTTTATGACTCATGGACTTCAACTCCCAGAATTCCTGAGCAAGCATGGCTCAGCTTGGAAACTCTCCCTTTCCCCTCAGCATGGCTGGCTCAGGAATTCTGGGAGTTGAAGTCCACGAGTCATAAAAGAGCCAAGGTTGCCTACCCCTGGTCTAGGGGCATAGGTATCTGTGCATGGAACAGAGATATCACATAAATTATTGCACAAATGATTTAGTCTGATGTCACTGGGTGTTTACTGGACTTCTATACAGGATAACTCAGGTGAGTTGCAGCCTGAAGCACTGCCTTCAGCCCAGGGATACAGTCCTAAAACTCAAGACCCACAGCTAGAAACCTCTGGAAGAAAATCTTAAGACCACAACTTAATGGGATTATAAAAGCAAAACTTTTTTTTTCTTTTGAAGCATGACCTCTGGACAGTGCAATTCTCTTTGAAAACATTTTTAATCAATAAATACATTAATTAAATGTAATGGAATGTACGGGGTAGAGACGTTTTCCAAAACATCACAGTGGAAATAGAAACAATAAAATCTAACTATACATGAAACCACTAAAACCTGTTTAAGTTATTAACAAGTGCTGGTGGAACTTATTGCAGATTGGCAACCATATAAGCAACATTCAGATTATAGTTTTAGGATAAATAACCCAATGCTGCTTTAAAATAAGAGAGCAAAATCTCTCCCTTTCAGAATAGGCTGCAATAGAAGGACTCTTTTGATTCCTACAATGGATTGATGGTTGCAAAAGTTGATGGGAGTTAGCAGAGAGGGCCAAATTGACTGCTTTGATCAAAGAAAAAAAAATACAATTACTTTTGTTTCTACTTGGAAACCACTTCTGGATTTTATGCTTGAGGTGGAAAAAATGAAACTTTGATTTGGGGTTTTACTGATTAATACAGGGGTCCCCAACCACCAGTCCGTGGATCAGTACCGGGCCACGGCATGCCAGCAACTGGTCCACACAAACAAGCAAAGCCCCATCCATGGGATGCAAGCAGCACAGAAAACCACGCACTCTCCGGTCCGTGGAAAAACCTCTCTCCAAGGAACCGGTCCCTGGTGCCCAAAAGGTTGGGGACCTCTGGATTAATAGGTTTGTTATTATAGAAACAGCTAGTTTATATATTATGTAAAAGTAAAAAGTTGAGGTTTGATGTTATTATCTTATTCTACTGTGCCAAGGGGAGTTGGAAGCCAACACCTTTTCTACCTTTTTTCCCTTCCCTATTTTCCTACTTTTTTCCCCCTACTTTTGTATTATATATTATAAACGAATAAATGAAAATGAAAATCAAGGAAAGGCTGCATAGCAAATAATTTAAGAATACCTTCCACATAATTGCAATCGGGTGGTTACAAGAATATTGTTTAAACTCTGATTTGGAGCAATCAGTGCAAGATTTTTGTAAAGTCACTCCACAATGATTTGTCTTTGCTGAAAAATATGTCAGGAATAAGAACCAAAACTGGGGTTCCCATCTAGAGGAAAATGAGAAAGGAAGTTCCTTAGTTCCCTGTTAATTTCTATCGATTGTTTTAGCATTAGAAACATTTGGGATTTGTTTCAGTTTTCTTCATTTTGTTGCACGCTGACGAGTTGCAGTTTTTGAGTTTGGCGGAAATATCACAGCCCTTCATGAACTTTGTTAATGAATCCAGGCCATGGTGAGAATTTTATGCCAAAAGTGGTTTCCATGTTCACATTCAGCTGCCACTTTGGCTCATACATTACAGCTTGCTCTCTTAGTCACTGGGCATCTGGCTATATTTATGACATGGTCAAAGTCGGGATAATACTAGAATTCTAACATTTAGTATTAATAGATCTTAATTCAATATATAGTATAGGTAGTCCTTGACTTATAGCAGTTCATTTAGTGACAATTCGAAGTTACAACCGCATTGAAAAAAGTGACTTATGTGTTTTTCACACTTACGACTATTACTGCATCCCCATGATCGCATGAATAAAATTCAGATGCTTGGCAAGTGACTCATGTTTACGACCGTTGCAGTGTCCTGGGGGGTCACGTGATCCCCTTTTGTGACCTTCTGACAAGCAAAGTCAGTGAGGAAGCCAGATTGACAACTGTGATCCTAACTTAACAGCTGCAGTGATTCACTTAACTTGTGGTAAGAAACGTTGTAAAATGGGGCAAATCTCACTTAATAAGTGTCTCACTTAACAACAGCAATTTTGGGCTCAATTGTAGTTGTAAGTCGAGGACTATCTCTATTTTATTCCTATCCTGTAGTTACAATGTACTTGGATGTTGAGAAGTAGGTTCTGATAAGCTTCTAAAATAGGTTTTCACTAATTGATTCTGGAAACTAATCAAGGAGAGAAGCAACCTAGAACTAAGGAGAAATTTCCTGACAGTCAGAACAATTAATCAGTGGAACAACCTGCTTCCAGAAGCTTCAAATGCTCCAACACTGAAAGTTTTTAAGAAGAGACCGGAGAGCCATTTGTCTGAAATGGTATAGGACAGTGGTGGCGAACCTATGGCACGCATGCCAGAGGCGGCACTCGGAGCCTTCTCTGTGGGCACACGTGCTGTTGCTCCAGCCTCGCCTCCCCCCGTGACCCTCACCAGCAGCCCCTCTGGAGGAGAGTTGCCCCCGAGCGTGACCCACGCGGAGCAGCACAGCCAACGACATGGCAGCCAGGCAGCATGGACAAGACTCTGCCCTCACGCCCCATCGTACACAGTTGATGCTGCGGACTGAGCTCAATGCTTAAGCATAGCCGGCTGGGCTTGGTTCCACTCGCCAGGCTTGTCTCCCAAAGGACTCTGGGAAGCCAATCTGAAAGAGCATCCCGAAGGCTCACGCTCAGAGCCCTTTCTCAGCCTTTCCCTTTCACCACTGTCCTTCCTCCTCACTCGCCAGTCATCACTGCCCCGCATCCTGAGGGCAAAGAGCAGCGTGCAACACCAACCAAACGGACTCCCAAGGGTGCTTTTTTTTCCCCAAAAGGCAACTGGACTTTGCTTTTTCCTTGAGAAACATTTCGCTTGTCATCCAAGAAGCTTCTTGGTTGGGAATGGAAGGGTTTATATTCCTTGCAGACAGTTGGTCATTTGCATTTTTTTTAAGCGAGTCCTTGAGGCCACTTGAGGGCTTGTCTGTGTCCTCAGGGTCACCTGAGTGGTGCAAATGATAGCCTGCGCCTGTCTTCAACAGTGAAGGAAGCAGCCAAGAAGGCTGCATACCCATTTGCACCACTCAGGTGACCCTGAGGACGCAGGTAAACCTCCAAGTGGCCTCAACTACTCTCTAAAACCGGGGTTTTCAAACGTGGCCCTTTTATGACTTGTGGACTTCAACTCCCAGAATTCCTCAGCCTGGCGTGCCTGGCTGAGGAATTCTGGGAGTTGAAGTCCACAAGTCATAAAAGAGCCACGTTTGAAGACCCCTTGCTCTAAAAGAAGGCAAAAGACCAGCTGTCTGCAAACGAACACAAATCCTTCCATTCCCCACCATCCGGTCAGAACTGAAGAAGCTTCTTGGATGGGAAGCGGAACGTCTTCAAAGAAAAAGCAAGAAAGTCCCGTTGCCTTTTGAAGGAGAAGAGAAAAAAAAACACCACCTTTGGGACAACCACGACCCGGAATGACTGAGAATCCCCGATAGACATTCAGCCCAACGGACCCAAGCGGAGGCCAGCGGGCGCATGCGTGCAAGGGCCCCTCTCGCGCAGGCAGGCGGGGGACGAGAGGCGGGGCCTGGCGCTCGCGGCTCCTCAGCCAGTGGCTGCGGCGGCCCCGGCGACCGGATGTTGTGATTGTGACTGTTCCTGTCCGTCCCCTTCCGGGGGAGCTCGACGGGCGCTTCCTGCCGGCGACTCTGAGGGGGAAAAAAGACTTCGGCGACTCTTTTGGCCCGGGCGGCGGCGGCGGCGGCGGCGGCGGCAGCGGCTGTAGCCGCTTGGGCGCCTGGGCTGGCCGTCTCCTCCGCTTCGCTTCGCCGCTCGGGGTCTCTCCTCCAGGCTCCTCGGGAGAGTCACCGTGGCCCGGCCTCGGTCATGGCGGACTTCGACGAGATTTACGAGGAAGAGGAAGACGAGGAGCGGGCCTTGGAGGAGCAGCTGCTGAAGCACTCGCCGGACCCGGTGGTGGTGCGCGGCTCCGGCCACGTAACCGTGTAAGCAGGAGCGGCGAGAAGGGTTGCAAGGGGGCGGGCGGAGGGCCGGGAGCCTTTCCAGGGCTTGGCGTCCCCACCCGACCTTTAATGCGGCTCCCTTTAATCCGGTTTGGGAAACGGGCCTCTCTCATTTCCACACCAGGCGAGTCAATAGCGAAGGACGCCGCCGTCCCACCGTATATACGCCCGCTTTCCTTGCCTTACACAGGCTCGGAGGCGGCCTTTCGGATTTCCCCCAGGTTTGCTAAGTTGGTTTTTTTTTTTTTGCATTTCCCCTTTCGCTTCCGCCACTTGACAATTCCTCCATTGAGCGAGGCGAGTCTTGTGCTATGATTCCGGATACGTTAGAGCAGGGGTCCCCAACCTTGGCCGCTTTAAGACTTGTGGACTTCAACTCCCAGAATTCCCCAGCCAGCCGTGCTGGCTGGGGAATTCTGGGAGTTGAAGTCCACGCACCTTGACGTTCCAAGTTGAGAGATATAGGTCTAAGCCAGAGGTAGGCAACCTTGGCTCTTTTATGTCTCGTGGACTTCAACTCCCAGAATTCCTGAGCCAGCATGGCTCAGCTTGGAAATCTCTCCCTTTCCCCTCAGCATGGCTGGCTCAGGAATTCTGGGAGTTGAAGTCCACGAGTCATAAAAGAGCCAAGGTTGCCTACCCCTGGTCTAAGCTATTTGATGCAAATATGATCTTAAAATGCAAAAAGAGGAACGGGGAAAAAAGTAGATCCCACTGAACATAATCAGGATCGTCCAAAATCACTCTTTGAAAGCTTTTATTCCAGTCATTCCAGCCACTAGAAAATCCTAAATCATTTTCCTTCTGTAAAATAAAACACCAATCTCTTTCCTGTGTCATGAAACTCACTAATTTGGGGGAATCTGCTGGTCCCCTTTCCCCAAAAATATGGGATCTGAATAAGGATTCTAATATAGATGCATTTCAAACCAATGGGACCCATACAGAATGTTGCAGACTGGGCTGCTCAAACTTTCAGCAATTAAAGTCCCCCTTTCCTCCAATTTACTCTTGTTCTGCCTTTTTTCACCCTCTTTTTAAAATGTGCATAAATGGCCAACCTATTGATGAATTTGTTGGTTGGGGAATTCTGGGAGTTGAAGTCCACAGATCTTAAAAGTGGCCAAGGTTGGGGACCCCTGCGTTAGAGAGAGAGGCTAAAGTGGAGACCTGGACTCGTGTGGTTTTTGGTCTTCAGGCTCGGAATATAAAACCCATCCGAAGTGACGGTGGAACGAGAGTCGCCTTTTATCTTCCTCTCCGTAGTTGTTTGACATGTCAGTATCTGGTGTTTTTTCAGATCTGGTAAAACCGAGATGTCATAGTGGGTGTGATTGTTCCTGAAAAAGAGGTATCTCATGGGAGCAGGGAAAATACATAATAGTTTGCATAGTCTTTTTTTGGGGGGTATTGATAAACATAAATATAGTTCTCCCTCCATCACTCTGCTGAACAGTTAATTCCCACAGAACCATCTCATTTTTCCTCACCTTTCCTACTGTCTTCTCCTATTGGTTTCTTATGATTTTATCAATTGTTGTTTGTAACTTCTGATGAATGATTGTAATTGTGATTTATGACCTATGACCTATTGCTTGCTGTTTCTATGTACATTGTGAGCTTATTCACCAGAGACAAATTCCTTGTGGGTCCAATTACACTTGGCCAATAAAGAATTCTGTTCTATTCCGTTGATGGGAAGCAAGGTATATTTGATTTTTTTTTTTTTTACAGTACTGTAGAAGACGAGGAATTGAGATGAAAAAATTGTGGTGTAAGCTTGCCTTGTAGATCCAAGTTTGAAGGAAGGCAGATCTTAAAAGTATAGTTTAAAAATCTTGTCTTGCCCAAACTTGTAAGAGGCATGTCAGAGGGTAGCTCTGAAAGGTATTCTTGGGAATGTCTCATATTAAGTTTCAGGTTTTTTTTCAAGCTTCATGTTTGCTCTTTGTTCTCCATCTCTTCTTTTGAATAACTGAAATCAAACATAAAATACTGTAATTAGAATTTGCTGAATCTTTATCTGTTCCTCTCCTCCACTTTTCATCTCCTTTGGTCTTAGAGCAGGTAAATAAGATTAGATCAAAATACTGAACAATATATTTGCTCCATATTCAATTGGCAATTTGCAGTTTATTCAAATGCATTATGATGCACAAGTACTAGAGAATTGTTAGTTTGAACAGGACTTACACTTTTCATATTTCTTGTAGGGGTACAGGTGGTCCTTGACTTGCAACCAGTTGCTTAACAACCATTTGAAGTTACAACAGATCCCCCCCCCCAAAAAAGGTACAACCTAGATTCAAAGGTCCAATACTCGCCCTCTCCCTACAGTAATGTGATCTGATTTGGGGTAGTCAGCAACTGGTCTAGATTTATGACCGTGTGCAGTGCCCTGTGGTCATGTGATTATGATTTATGATGTTTTTTCCTGGAAACTGACGTTTACTTCTGTTTTTTTTGCAAAAAAAAAAAAAAAAGCCCATTACAGACGATGTTTAACAACAGCTGCATTTGCTTAATGATTGCTGCAAAAAAAATGTAGAATCATGTCAGTCTCATAGGTGTCTTCACTAATGACTGTCATGACATATGATAAAAATTCCAGGCTCCATTAACAGTTGAGGACTAACTGTACTCTTCAGTAGTATATTAAATATTGTGTCTTCAGTTTCACGACCTGAAGGCAAAAGATCCTTTGCGTGAAATCTTGGAAAAAAGTGTTTGGTTTAAGGAATTGCAGATAGGCGCTATGTTGGCATAGACTACCATTTTGCTATTTCATATAGCTAGTGAAGACTGATGTGGTAGGATCTAACATACCAGGGCTGATACTGAAAAAGCTCAGTAGGGTCAGACTGGGCTAGTACCTGGGTAGAGATCATTATGAATCTCAGACCATTTTAATCTCTAGATTAAATTTTTTTAAAAAATATGAAAGAAGGCAAGAAAAACCAAATGTACACGTATAGTATAGGGGATACCTTGCTCAATAGTAGTAACTGTGAGAGGGATCTCGGAGTCCTAGTGGACAATCACTTAAATATGAGCCAGCAGTGTGCTGCAGCTGCCAAAAAGGCCAACACAGTGCTAGGCTGCATTAACAGAGGGATAGAATCAAGATCACGTGAAGTATTAATACCAGTTTACAATGCCTTGGTAAGACCACACTTGGAATACTGCATCCAGTTTTGGTCACCACGATGTAAAAAAGATGTTGAGACTCTAGAAAGAGTGCAGAGAAGGGCAACAAAGATGATTAGGGGACTGGAGGCTAAAGCATATCAGGAACGTTTGCTGGAATTGGGTATGTCTAGTTTAATGAAGAGAAAGGACTAGGGGGGACATGATAGCAGTATTCCAGTATCTCAGGGGTTGCCACAAAGAAGAGGGAGTCAAGCTATTCTCCAAGGCGCCTGAGAGCAGGACAAGAAAGTAATGGATGGAAACTAGTCAAGGAGAGAAGCAACCTGGAACTGAGGAGAAACTTCCTGACAGTTAGAACAATTAACCAGTGGAACAACCTGCCTCCAGAAGCGGTGAATGCTCCAACACTGGAAGTTTTTAAGAAGAGACTGGACAGCCATTTGTCCGAAATGGTGTAGGGTTTCCTGCCTGAGCAGGGGGTTGGACTCGATGACCTCCAAGGTCCCTTCCAACTTTATTATTATTATATTATTATTAATACAGAAGTAAATGT
Organism: Azemiops feae; assembly: GCA_023970755.1. Classification (NCBI taxonomy): domain Eukaryota; kingdom Metazoa; phylum Chordata; class Lepidosauria; order Squamata; family Viperidae; genus Azemiops; species Azemiops feae. The sequence continues at coordinate 225,220 of JALGBA010004209.1, read as the reverse complement.
CTTCTGTATTTTTGAATCTATCCATGTTGAATTTATCTTGAAGGAATACACGTATACACTTGTGTTCAAATTGTACGCTCAAATTGCAAAGCCTTAAGGGTGATCGTGTGATTTGTCTGATCGTTTAGTTCGGGCCAAGGCAATATTAGATTCCCCTTTATTTCCTCAAATACACTACTACTATGTATGTAAGTTGAATTCCTTTTTGGTTTTTTCGGTTATGTTGGATATGTTCACCGCCTGGAGTTACTTGTAAAAACAATAAAAGCAGGATATAAAGAAAACAAAACAAGCAAGAAACCACAGTGTTCTGGGTTAATAAGGAAATTCAGCTAATTATGACTAAGTCAGCATATAAAGTATTCAAACAACATAATGATGACTTGTCAGGAAGAAGAATGCTTGGAATATATAGCAACAGCAATACTGTAGCTAAATGTAAAAATTTAATGCTTCTGTTAATCACTGTCTTGACCTACTCATGTAATAACAAGTTTGACCTTTTCTCTAAGGCATGAAGAATTCCCTTTAATATATAGTTTGTAAATAGGACATGCTTGATTAGTTCAACATGATTGCCCTTATTATATGGAATGTAATGTATAACTTGCTCTGTTTTTTTCTTTTAACTTTGGCTCATTTCTTGTAGCTTTATCAGTATTGTTTCTCATGATCCTTAGCTGAAGCACTTCTAGGATACTAAACAGTATGAGAAATAGTGCGAAATTATAGGTTTAGCGTGGATTGCTTGAAATTATTCTGGAAAATGACTAAATTGTTGGTTTAAATAATATTTCTAATACTTGACATCTATTACAAATCAAGTACATCTTGCAACTAAACATGCTCTTAATAATAGCTAGAAGCATAGTAAAATATTGTAAGCATTTACCTGTTGTATAAGCATTAACCCATTTACCTGTTGTATTGCATAAAGTGTTTGTGGAAGTGAGTTTGAGGGATTACCTTAAAATAATTTTCTGTTTTGCTGGGTATATATGCAGTGACTAGTAATGTATATCCTTATCTAGATCACTTATTTATTAAAAGTATAGAAAATACATTATTGATATGCAATATGATCTTTTGTGTGAGAGTTCAGTTCTTACGGAATGATAACACTGAAAACAATGATAATAAAAATGTGAGTAATATATTCCAAAATTAAGTTATCTGCTGCTAACTTCAAACTGGAAGTTATTGGGCTGACAAGGCAGTGGGCAAAAAGAATGTGAGCTATATAATTTCAGTTTTTCAAAAAGTACAAGGAGGCTAATAGTGAAAATGGGGAAATCATTTTTTTTTAACGAAGAAGCAAGAATACCCAGGAATAATAAATAGTTTGGTGGAATGCTTGCTGGAATAAAAAAATATCTTAATGGGGGTCACAAAATTATCTGAAGGAAGTTTAAAGTTAAAAGTATATTACTTGGATGCAACTGGCCAGGAGGCCTCTCCTGCATCCCAGCAGCTTTTTTCTATTGATTTCAAAGACAAGCAACGAAAGCAGACAGGAAGACAAGTCTTCCAAGTGAATAGAATAAATTTTTATTACAGCCACTGACCAGAATTACAAACAGAAACACATTTAAAGTAAGTCTTCCAGGTGTCATTTTGGGTTTCTAACATAAACCCAAAATGGGTTTATTTGTAGTTAGGAAAGAACTCACTTTGCCACAGACCCAGCCAGGGGAATTTTTGTTGCAGTGTTTTGCAAGCCAAAAAGTGTTCATGATAGTCGCCTGACCTTGAGATAACTGAGGTTCATGTCACTTAACCGTGTCAGCTTTATGAAGAATAAATACATTTGGCATATCTTCCTAAGGTTAATACCTGAAATTTAGTAACAAGAAATTAAACTGATTGCAAGTGTGTTTTCAAAGGGAATGCTACCCCAATTTAAAAAGTCTGAAAAATTGTTCTCTGATTCAGTTTCCGCAAAAAAAAATGGTTTATTAGCCACAGCATCTTTTCTTGACCTCAGAAATTATTCAGCTCCTGGATACTCTTGGTAGCTTGTGAAAAATGGGAAGAATAGACCACTAGTTCTTGATGACATTTTGTAGCAATAATTTTCTGGTTCAGGCTGTTCAACCAGATGTTTAGAAGTTAGAGTTTGTTTGTTTGTTTGTTTGTTTGCTCGTTCATTCATTCATTCATTCATTCATTCATTTAACTTATATATCATCCATCTCACCAGGAGACGACTAGGTGACTTATAATCATTATTATGGGTTTAAAGTCCTGCTCTTTCACATTTGAAGTGGACTGTTTTTATCATTTTGGATGTACTAAATTTTGAGCTGAATAAAATCCTTGATTATAGTAGTTGTCCAACTTTCTAGGGGTAGAAATGCTTAAATATCTATTAGAAAGGCCAGCATGCTTTGCTCTTTTTATCTACCCGGATAATTATTTACAAAGTCTATTGCAAACCTGGATTTTTTTTAAGTTGCATTTACTACATTTGAAATAATTAAAAAAACACTTTCTTTTATTACTCCGTTGCTGCTTTATTGTCTTGAAGCACAACTGTTTGTTTCTGTGACACTTACTATCCTTAGGTCTCTATGGAATGCAAATATATACACAGAAATTCTCTTATAGTATTCTATAGCATAGTTATCATTTAGATGTTTGGTCAAAAGGAATTATAAAGCTTGCTACAAATTCTACTGGCAAAAGGGAAAAATAAAGAGAAGTGAATATAAAAAATATAAAAGTTTTGTACCATATTCATATTATACATTTGTACAGTTCTGTCCAACACTTAATTGTGTATATCAATATTTTATTTTTCTCTGACAAATATGTGTTTTGATTCTTTGAGGTTGACATGGGGAAAACATATTGAAGACCTGAAAAATACTTTTTAAATTAAAGCCCTGCTTCTATTTTCTTAACAATAGATAACACATACTGTTTTTCATATAAGATTTTCTATTACAAATGTTGTATAATGAATCGTGATGCTTGGTCTTAGCGGGCAAGGAAATTTTGAATTATAAGATCATGAGAACCAGGTGATCCCTAGAGTAGAGTTTCAGCGTTGGCTGAGAATAGGGATAAACTGTAAGCAGTATACTTGTTGTGTAAGTTGCTCTTGATATAAAATATAACATTTGTCATCGGGGGGATTTGCTCTTAGAATATTTTAAAAGTCATTTATAATCTAAACTGTTCCTTATAAACCAGTGATGGCGAACCTTTTAGAGACCGACTGCCCCAAAACTGCACCCCATCCCCGCTCCGCCTCCCGCCCTGCCTGCTCCGCCCCCGCCCGCCCGCAGGGCCACGCACCGCCTCCATGGCCCGCCGCAACAGATCGCCCAGGCAGCCCTGCAGCGCCATGGCAGCCACGCCCTCCGCCCACACCCCGCAGCATCATCTGCACGCTATGGGGCATGAGGGCGGAGTCTTGTCCCTGCTGCCCGGCTATGTCCTTGGCTGCGCTGCTCCGTGCGGACTGTGCCCGGGGGCGACTCTCCTCCAGGGGGGCTGCTGGTGAGGGGGTTGCAGGGGGAGGTGGGGCTGGGGCGACGGCACGTGTGCCCACAAAGGGCTCCGAGTGCCGCCTCTGGCACACGTGCCATAGGCTCGCCACCACTGTTATAAACTGTTGGGATATCTTTTGGGGCTTATTTCTTTAATAACTTTTGCTCTTCTTTCAATTGAAAAAGTTTCTCCAGAATGATCTATAACAGAGGTCCCCAACCTTTTGGGCACCAGGGACCGGTTCTGTGGAGAGAGGTTTTTCCGCGGACCGGAGGGGGCCTGGTTTCATGTACTGCCTGCATCCCACGGAGGGGGCTTTGCTTGTTTGCATGGACCGGCTTCTGGCATGCCACGGCCCGGTGCCGGTCCACGGACCGGGGGTTGGGGACCCCTGATCTATAACAATGAGATTTCCCCCCCCCCTCAACCTTACAATCAAGGTGACTGGTGCAAACTTAAAAAGGCACTGAGGAGGAGGAGGAGAAGAAGGCAGTGTTAGTTTTAGTTACCAAGTTCTGGTAGCAATCAACTTAAATTGCCTGGCTCTGGCCTCACGGTTTAGTCATCCTGCTTTCCTATCCTCCCTCTGGTAGAGCTTTATGACGTGGTGGCTGCCAGGAGACTGTTGCTGGAGAGAAGCTGGCTGCTCCATAAGACTAGCACTGTGGCACAGCTCCCTTAGCAGCTGCAAGGTTTTTTATCACTGAGTCTTGCTTGACCTCTTCGATTGCTTAGCATTCTGTACCACAGTGCTGCTGTAAGGGCAAGGACCTACTCCAATTCGCAGTGTCTCCTGTTGTGGCTTAGTCCTTGTGTCCTCTACTTGGAGTATAAGTTGTACCCTTTTAGCAGATTCTAGAAGGGTAATCGTAAAGTTATAAAGGCTTGTTAGAAGTAAAGTACTGCAGACATATATGTACCTTGCAACGTATAGAAGATTGCAGATTGCTGTAACTTTTGGAGACTGCAGTCTTCCTCGTGAAAATAGAGGTTTTGTTTTCATCTGGCAAAAGCTTACACACACGCACGCACGCACGCACAAAAGAAGCTATGGAATGTTTCATATTTCCTGCTTTTGAGCCATGCTGTTCAGTCTGCAGGACAGTTTTGCAAAGCTCAAATGTGTGTGAAATAAGTGCAACAAGCACACGCAACAGTAGAACTTGGCAATATTACATTTTTCTAGCTATCTGATGCTACTTTTAACATCCGTGGCAAAAGCAGTGCTTTTTTCCTCTCAGTAGAGATCCTGTTGCAGAATTATAGAGTTTGTCAACAGATCATGCTGAATAGTTCAAAGAAATGTAGAAATGTAAGAAACATAACTAACTACATGCGTTAGTACCATATGCGGGCTAAAATTGTACTCAGGAATGATCAGAATCACTTTTCGATAATTTACTTCAAAATAATATTTTGAAATTTTATGTGTATTGCTTTTTAATTAATAAAAGAAAGAAGAAAACACACGATGGAGGTACATAAATTGTCAAAGCAAAGGGAAAAATGCATAAAAAGGGCTTTGACAAAAAATAAAAGAAATACAGCAAAGGAAAAAAACAGTATACATCACAACAGGAAACAGCTACAGTTCTATATTTATCTAATGCAAATGTTCAAGTACATATATATTTCAAATACATTTATCCAACTATCATTTTTAACGTACTGTATTCGGTAGATTTGGTACAAATATTTCATTACACTTGTCTATACAAATTCTGTGGGCAATCTGCTCATAAGTGGCATATGCAATTAGGTCTTCAATCCATTGAATGAATGATGCCATACATATATATTTCCAATGTTGCAGCATCAGATTTTTAGCTACAGTAAGGACATGGAGAATCAATTTAAGTTGTCCATTAAATACTGTCAAATTCCATGTATTAGTTATATAGTTCAAACGAATACTGTATTATCCTCTAAAAATTTTAACTTTTGTCACATAAATCATATTTGTATCATCATCTACTTTCTCCCAAAACTTGGTAACTATAAAACATTGTAGAAGCATGTGATTTTTTTTTAAAAAAAAGCATTATCCTTATTACATCTCCAACAAAGTGTTGTTTTTGACAGTCCTTTTATATACAAATGTAATGGAGTATTGAATATTATTTTTATTGTCATAATTTGAGATCTATTGATGTTCCTTGCTGTAGATGTTAAGACACTCTGCCATTGTCTAGACAATATCTAATACTTTATTTCACTCATTGTTTAACTTTTACATAACAAATTGGTTTATTAATAACAAATATCCATAAGAACTAATAGTAAGTTTTCTAGTTTTAAAGGATTTAATTAATTGTTCTAATATCTCAGGTGTCTCTAGAAGCTGACAGTGCTGCTAATCCAAACCATGTTGTTAACAAATGCAATTTAAAATTTATTTCATTTCATTTCTGTAGCCACTCAATTCAACCAAGTGACTTTGGGCGGCTTTTAATTCTAAAATTGCAAAACAATTAAAACAATTTAAAAACAACAACATTAAAACAATAAAAACATCCACAAAATAAATATTGCCATTAGGTTACATCTGATCGATAGCTATCTCCTAATACAGAGTATGTTAAAAAATTCTTCATCTATCATTTGGCCCACAGTCAATATCCCTGCTTCCATCTAATTTTTTCATATCATTTCTCCCCCCCCCCCCCAATTTCTAAAGTTATTTTTCCCTGTAAATTTGGCATGGGAAAAAGGATCTAATCAAATGGAAAGAGGTGTCTAGTAGGGTTCCTTAGTGACCAGTCCTATGTCTTATATTCTTCAGTAAGTTAATGACATAAGTACTAGAAGTGCTTATTAGAAGTATAGTAAACTTACAGGTGAATGTAATGCTTATCACATTTGCAGATAATAAAAAAGGGTGGGGGAAAAAATTGAGTAGGATAGCTAATATGCAAGAACAGAGAAATGACATTCAATAATACCTTACTAGATTGATGAAGTGAGATCGGTGTAGCAGAATGAAAGATAATTGGTAACAATGGGGGGGGGGGACTTGGAATAGCAGCTGAATGAAAACTGATGAGCCAGCTGTGTGATAGGTCTACAAAAAAACCCCCAAACCTTTCACCATTCCATTTATTCTGCTTTGGCCAGATCTACCAAATATCTGTCCAGTTTGGGTTATCACAACCTCATTTGTCTTTCCCCCTTTGGAGATTTCCTCCATAGCAGGCTGAAAGCCTTATTAAAAAGGACCTTCAAATTTCAGAGATTTGGTTGGAGATTAAGAAATTAGGTTACTGTTTAGGAACAGTAAATCTAGGTGGGGTGTATATTTTGTGGACAGTGATCTAGGCTCCTATGACTTGTGGGTGTGGGTGTGCTTGTATGTGTGTAGGTAGGATGGAATCCTGGCTAGCTGTCTGAAATGTTCTTCCTCCTAAGAGTCATTCTTGTTTCTTAAGAAGAAGAAGAAAAAGAATGGGGGAGGGATCCCTTTATAGATTAGATTCTATAAAGTTGTTCCATTGTTGATATGTTAGGCCAAGTTGCAGTTGAATAAATTATGGCCAACCTTTTATGAAAATGGGAATGGGATAAATAGGATTAACATGCTGTACAATCTTACACAGGTTTACTGAAAAGTAAGTCATAAGGAGTTCATTATAGCTTATGCAGCCTTCCTTTAGATGCAGGTGCTCATTAAAATTCTTTTTACCATAAGTAAGGCATGAAACCTAACCAGGACACTAACATTAAGGACTTGTAACATGGAGTTAATAGTCCTTGTGGTCTAGGAAGTAAGGCTGTACCGTTATCCAGCACAAACTGAAAACAAAATGGCACAATTCGGAGTGATCGTTAACTCAGTGGATGGTAATGGAGTTGTCAACCTTACCCTTTGATAATAAGTTCCTTGAAAGCTTAGTGTACTATATAGAAATACAGCATGATGTGCCCCTGAAAAGTGAGAAAAAAGAAATGTTAAGCATGATCATTTACTTGTTAGCTTGGTCTATAGCAGGGGTAGGCAACCTTGGCTCTTTTATGACTCGTGGACTTCAACTCCCAGAATTCCTGAGCCGGCATGGCTCAGCCTGGAAACCTCTCCCTTTCTCCTCAGCATGGCTGGCTCAGGAATTCTGGGAGTTGAAGTCCACGAGTGATAAAAGAGCCAAGGTTGCCTACCCCTGGTCTATAGGAATATTGGATTCAGTGATTTACTAATCTGCTCTCAAATCAAGTGAACTTTGTAATAAGATAAACATTGGATGCTCTGTTCATAGCACCCAATGTGGTATGAATGTGGAGACAATAATCAATCTTAATTTGACTATCACTTCACTGTGTCCCATCATCTATCCTTAGAATTTGTAATAGCTTATATATTTTGACTGGCTTAAGGACATAGTGGTTAAGGCACTAGGCTAGAAACTGGGAGACTGTGAATTCTAGCCCCTTAGGTGGGTGACTTTGGCTCAGCCTCTCTTGGCTCAGCCCACCTGACAGAGTTGTTGGGAGGAAAATAGGAAGGAATCCTAAGTATGTTCGCCTTGAGTTATTTATAAAAATAATAAAGGTGGGATAAAAATAAACACAACACAATCTTTTGTTACTATTCTTCTTGTTCTTCTGCCATATCCGTTATCGGACGTTGGCGATCATGTTGGCGATCCTGTTTTTATCAGCAGCCGCACAAAAAAGTGCTGCTGAGTTTTGTCCAAACCAGTCCCTTAGATTTTGAAGCCATGATGTTCTTCTTCTGCCTGGACCTCGTTTGCCTTCAATCTTTCCCTGGAGGATTAAATGGAGTATGCCGTATTTTTCTGGGTGTCGCATCACATGTCCGAAATATTCTAACTTTCGTTTTTAATTGTTTTGATGATTTCCCTTGGCTTTCCCAGGCGGCTTATCACCTCCTCATTTCTGATCTTGTCCACCCAGCTTATACGTAACAGCCGCCTGTAAATCCACATTTCAAATGCTTCTAGTCTCTTCAGGTGGCCTTCTGTCAGAGACCAACTCTCTACTCCATAGAGCAGGATAGAAAAAATATAGCATCTGACAAGCCTGATTTTCAGTCTTAGGCTTTGTTACTATACAGCCCTAAATACAGTACTTCATTCGTGAAAGTAAAGCAGTTATGAAATTAACGATTGGGAATTCAGGTAAATAATTTCATTTTACTGGAGGGTAATTCTGTTCAATCAAACTCTGCAACTTAATTCTCTCAATGGCTGCAGTAGGAAAAGGTAGATGGCTTTAGAACAATTTAGGAGGGGACAATGTATGAGTGGCCGTAATAAGATCCCTGAGAACTTCATTTCTCTCATTCATATGCCTCATTCATTCTTCTTTCTCTCTCTCTCTCTGTCAAGCACAAATTATTTCTGAAGTAGACCTTGGTCCAATGTTTCAAAGAACGAAGTTTATTTGACTTTTCTCCTTTCTTTTTTTCCTCATCCCCCCTCCCTCTGTTTTCTTGAATGCTTTCAGACCGAATTAATCTTAAAAAAAAAAAAAAAAGCAAGAGAAATGGGAAGTAGACAGGTGTTTTGCAAGAGCCTGGAAAACTAACAGCCAAGCATAATTATAATATCTTTCTGAAGGATGCTAGTACACAGCTCTGCCATTCAGCTGGGCTTTCTGAACTCATGTGCTTTTCTTGGCTGCTCTTCTTTCATGCTCTGTATGACAGTGAAAGCAAGTGATCTACGGATGCTTTTGCGAAAGGGTGACCACAGTAGCTAGAGCATCTTTCTGAAGGTTCATGGTTGTGCCTGCAAAATTGTGTGTACGTCTGTGTACGTATTCTGAAGCCTGACTGTTCATGTCTTTGTCCATGTTCAGTTCTGTTCTTTGTAAGGTCTTCAACAAGAGAGGAATAAGTGCAGTCCTTTAGTAATCTGCATATCGTTTTGCATCTCAGTTTCCGATTTACCCCAATCTTTTCCTGTCTCTAGGCTGCATGCTGATACTGGAGTTGCAAGCGTGTTAACGGCTTCTCCTCCTAACGCTTAAAAACTTCCAGTAGATGTTTCTTATAAGCTTTTCCTCTTTGATGGGTAGTTTATTTTATTTTCTAGAGAAGTTGATTACCAAACACAGATGTATTCCATAAATGACTGTATCGTTCTGTAATTCTATTTATAAACTGGCACAGTACAATCTTTCCTTTTCCTTTAGCCTCATTTGTTTCTATCATATCCAGCTCATTGTTACCTTTGATTATTACTAAGCTTACTTGGAAGTTCTCATTTCGGATTAAAAATAGATCTCATTTTCTTTTTTCTTGTTTCTGGACTGGAATATTTTTTTTACTGTCTTTTCCTATTCGATAATGGAAGTCGGGGTTGAGTCATCATACATGCTTCTTATTGCCCAAGGCTATTGTCCTCTGTCTTTCTCTGGCTGGCATGACAGCCTGCTTTGAAAGCATTTGAACCTTTTCTCCTTTGCAGTGCTAGCAATGATCTCATCTCCCGCTTTGAGTTTTTCCATGCAGAACTGTTATCTATTCCATATTCCCTCAGGTTCTCTTTCATATAAGTTTAATGCAGGAGACAGGACAGTAAGATCTTTTTTTGCCAGTGCTGCGAACAACATACATGCAGGTCTTACACATCGCTGGATGGACAACACCAGAATCAAACAAACCCAATCATAGGAAGTAGAAATTTATAAAGTTCAGTCTAATCAGCCAAGGATGCATCTGTGTGAAGATTATGGAATATACTATAAATTACTAGTGTCAAATATGTAGATTGAATTTAAAAAAGACAGAATGTTCAACAGATGTTGAATAGATAGATCTGTGAGGGAGATGGGCAGTTAAGAAATAGGATAAATAGATAGATAGATAGATAGATAGATAGATAGATAGATAGATAGATAGATAGATAGATAGATAGATAGATAGATAGATAGATAGATAGATAGATAGATAGATAGATAGATAGATAGATAATTGGATGGATAGATAAATTTAGCATTGCATTTAAAATTTATTCTAAGACCAGTGAGCTTTTTAAACACGTACATATTTTTCAAAGGAAAAATAGGGGTTTTAATTTTTAAATAGGATCGATATATATATTAGATGGATACTGTAGAAGCGTTTAATACTTCATTAGTGACCCATGAGTTGCAACATGTATTCAAAACTTGGAAGGCACCTAGCCTCAGTTCTTAACTGCAGGAAACTGCTTATAGTTCTTAAAAGCAACAGCTGTTCACCGAGTCTTGAGGATGAAAACAAAAATGATAATAAAAATAATGATAGGGTAAATGCAGCCCCAGTTCCTGAGGCCTTGTTCATATTTTTGTGTTTTGTAAAGTACTTATCATAGTTCCTATGTTCTTATTCTCAGCGCGGGACTTATTAGTGGCTAATTATCAGGCCATCATGGTTCATTATGAATCTTTTATTATGGTATAATCTCTTCTCCACAGTTAATTGTGTTCGTGGGAGCAAAAGGTCAGCCTTTTTTTTTTGCCTACTAGAAAAAGGGAGGTCAAGATGAGAGAATAACACATGCCCTAAAAGCTTAAGATACTTGGAATGAAGTCCCTTGGCCTTGCTGAGTCACTTTTGCTTAAGGATGACATGATTACTTTCAGAACCTCTCCTGAAGTTCCTGGGGTTCCCCCCCCCCTTTTAGGCACTTTCTTCCTAAGACTGGTTAACAGTCTCGAGTGGCTATTATTTAAAAATGGGTTTACTTTATGGAGCTTTGAAAGGAGTGTAAACTGTACAGTTCCAACTATAACACTTTTCATCTTAAGGTTTTAAAGACTCTTCCTGGTCTACGTGTGGGGACACTGTTTTCAGAGCTCATTGCCCTCCCAGCTCCAATGCTGTTCTTCGTCTTCGTCATTTTCATGGGGCAAGTGTAACGAAGAATTTGCAAGCGCTTTGCTGAGCGCTCCTATTACCTAGCTGCAGATTTTCTGCCTTCTAAGGGTGTCAGCCAGTTAAAGTATACGCCAGTGCTGCTAACATCGGGTATTATTATTGCTTTGGCAACAGATGGAAATGCATTCATTTTTTTCTCTTTCGTTTTTTAGAGCTGATTGATGCTGGGAGGGGGGGGATGTGGATGAGAGTCCACTTAGTCATAACAACAATTTCAAGTCGTGGGAATTCAAGGTTGCTGAGCCCAGAGCTGATAACGATTTGGCGGGCTGGAGAGCTGTGGAGAGAGCCCGCGTTTCAAGCTAATTGGGGAATGTGATTTATGACGGTTAGTTGGAGGAGGGAATTGTGCTTTGCTACTTTGGTGCCAAGGGGAGGGGAATTCAGTTTTTGGCGTCAACTGGGTAGTGCCGACTTCATGCTTCTCGAATAAAAGAGTCTTTAAGGTCAACAGTGCCTCGAAGTTCTTCTGAAGAGTTTCATCTGTCGGAACCATGACAGTCAGTATATCTTTCTCCAGGATAGGGTGATTACAACAGTTTGTTTAGTGACCGTTCAAAGTTACAGTGGCCCTGAAAAAAGTGACTTATGGCCATTTCCCACAGTTTCCACCTTTGCGGCATTCCCCACGATCCTGTGATCGAAATTCGGATGCTTGGCAACCGGTTCACACTTTACGGCCGTTGCCGTGTCCCAAGGTCACGCGATCCCCTTTTTTGCAACCTTTCGGCAAGCAAAGTCAATGGGGAAGCCGGGTTCACTTAACAGCCATGTTACTAAGTTAAGGAGCGCGGTGGTCCACTTAACAACGGTGGCAAGAAAGGTCGTAAAATAGGCCAAAACTCGCTTAACAAATGTCTCACTTAGCAACAGAAATTTAGGACTCAGTTGTGCTCCTAAGTCAAGGACTACCCGTATCGAAAGGCTCAAACCAATTTACTTCCCCCTTCCATTTCTCTCCCTCCCTCCCTCCCTCCCTCCCTCCCTCCCTCCCTCCCTCTCTCTTTTTTGGGGGGGGTGTTTGTGGGGCATGAGGCTTCTCTGTTTACCTATGTGGGCCTAATCTTTGTTACATTATGCTTTGGTTTCTTTCCCATTTTTTAAAAAAATATAGTACATCTAGGCTGGCTGTTGGGCTAGGCCAGGGGTCTGCAACCTTGACAACTTTAAGACTTAAGCTATGCTGGCTGAGGAATTCTGGGAGCTGAAGTCCACAAGTCTTAAAGTTGTCAAGGTTGCAGACCCCTGGGCTAGGCTATTTCTATTGTTTTCCTGTTTTGTAATGATCCTATTTTTCTCCAGATACAGACCGTGCTCGACTTTTGGCTACAATTGAGCCCACAATTTCTCTTGTTAAGCAGGACAGTTGTTAAATGAGTTTTGTCTCATTTTACGACCTTTCTTGCCACAGTTGAGTGAATCACTGCCATTGTTAAGTTAGCAACTGTGGCAAGAAAGGTCGTAAAATGAGACAAAAATCATTTAACAACTGTCCTGCTTAACAAGAGAAATTGTGGGCTCAATTGTACTCAAAAGTCGAGCATGGTCTATATCTGTATCAGGAGTCTGTCAAGACCGTGGCAAAAAGTGATCACACAATCCAGGACACCAGAACCGCTATAAATTCATGCCAGTTGCCAAGCATTTGAATTTTGACCATGTGACCATGTGAGTGCTGCAGCCGTCATAAGTGTGAAAAGCGGTCGTAAGTGTGAAAAACAATGTTACTTTTTTTCAGTGCCATTGTAACTTTGAACGGTCACTAAACGAATGATTGTATACAGGACTCCCTGTATATTAGGACTCAACCATCTGAGTGTACTACTATTCGGGAACAAAACACCCAGGAGAACGTTTAGATTACATAGGTACGTATGAAAATATTTTTGGGTGGCATTCAAACCGGTCAGTCCTAGAGGAGATCAACCCTGACTGCTCTTTAGAAGGCCAGATCCTGAAGTTGAAACTCAAGTACTTTGGCCACCTAATGAGAAGGAAGGACTCACTGGAGAAGAGCCTAATGCTGGGAAAGATTGAGGGCAAGAGAAGAAGGGGACGACAGAGAATGAGGTGGCTGGATGGAGTCACTGAAGCAGTAGGCGTGAGCTTAAAGGTGGTACCAGAAGGTGGTAGAGGACAGGAAGGCCTGGAGGAACGTCATCCATGGGGTCGCGATGGGTCGGACACGACTTCGCAACTAACAACAACAATCTTATAAATACGATAATGCCAGACTTCTGAAAGCTATAAAGGAGACAGAGCTTATTCAGAGAGGGGCTTCAAGCTAATCAAAATTGGATTGGAAATTAAGTACTCCTGCTTTCCTTCTCAAGAGAAGAAGCCTGTTTCGTCAAAACAAGTATGCTAGGCACATGTGGGGAAATTGTACTTGGCTAGCAGGTGTTGATCACATGTTTAGTGAAGCAAGATTTCTCATCCAATGTTCCTTTTATAGAATGGCTTAAATCATTTATTTCTGCATTTCTTCTTTGCGGTGCAGTATTATAGACTGCAGCAGTATAAAAGTAAATAAACCAAAGACACTCTATGTATTTGTAGAAGTGCTTGTGAAGTGTAGCCGTGTATATTTGTAAACGTATACATTTCAGCATAGCAATATAACATCAAAACATCATCAAACAAATAAAAACTATATTAAAGCCAGTAAAGCCATTAATTTATACCATCGTTGATTCCCAGCTGTTAGGCATCTTTAATGGCCAGACCTTAACAAAAGAACCTGCTTGAATAACGGTTTTTATTGCTTTCCTAGAGGTGAGCAATGATGGTACCATCCAGATTTTTGGTAGAAGGCTGTTCCATAGAATAGATGCTACCAGAAAAACATAATTATCATATAGCTGCCTCCTCCATCCTGCTGGTGGCTGCTTTACTTGAGATTATTGCTCAAGGCTGAGCTCTTTCAATAAATAAGACTATATACTGTATCTGTTGAGGTGGTGAGGTAAAGTATTTTCAGTTTGAGTTTCACTCTGGATGACTCCATGGTCCCCCCTGCTGTTTTAATTAGCAATGATGCAGTGCAGTGTGCATGTGTTTTTGTTTTGCTTCCCTGGACAGTCTATAGCCAGGGGCTTCTGCAGTGCATTAGAATGACATCCTCACACAAATAACGTTGCATACGTGTGCCCTGAAGTTACAGAATTTATCTGATGCTGTTGTCACATGTTGCTGCCCTTCCCCAAATCTCGGCGCGGCCAACTTGGTGGGACCTACTCGCCATGGCCAACTTAACCACAGCCAACTCGCTGTGGGACAACTCGCCATGGCCAAACGACAAGAGTTACACTAACATCAAAGAAATGGGGGAATAGAACCATTAAAGAAAGGGATGCAGAAGGAGGGACGAAATGAAATGTGAATGATAAAAATAATGTTAAATACTTAAATTGAATTGTCCCACAGCAAGTTCTCCCGTGGCAAGTTGGCTATGTTGAGTTGGCCATGCCGAGTTGGCTACGGCGAGTTGGCTGCACCAAGTTGTCCCATTCCTCTCCTTCCTACAGGCCTGTTATTCTCTTTTGATTTCCCATCTACAGGCTAACCAGACCCAAAACAGCTTAGCTGCCAAGCTTGTACAAGGTTGGCGAGGTGCACCCACCTGTTAAGACAGGTGCAGCAAACCCAAGTCAACTTAGTAATGAGAAATGTAGCTGGGTAGATGAGATTTCAAATTGCCACATTATTTAGGGAAATATGGGAAGTCATTTATGTATTAAGGGACATATAACAACATCCCTCCAACGATGAGGGCTGAATGAAAAGTAATGCTTCCAATGTTATAAGTCCTCAATAGGTGGAAGTCCTGAAGCTCTAGAGAGGTTCTGACATGTTATTTAGTATGTATTCCTTTACTTCAGTTAGTGGGAAGTTGCTGTGCGAAAAGGTATGCTGCTATTGCTCATGAAATGGAACCCTACTCATTATTCTGCTTTAAGCAACACACTGTGATGTAATTTTTGACCGCTGAATTAGAATTCACTGCCAAATACAGATTGTTTATGGTAGCGACTGTGTTGACGTCAGTAAACACGTGATCTGGGAAGAGCTGATTGATGTGATCAAGAACAAAGTGGATTGTCTGTGACAGCAACCAATGAGTTGCACATAAGAAAGGTTGATGTCACAGACTAAGGGCAATTCAGCAAAGGGTCATTGTTGTCAAGTTTGGCCTTTCAGAAGGATGTATGGGGTAACCTTATTGATCTTCAGCAAGATGGGCTCCTCACAGGCTGACAGCAGAAATGAGACCCTCAAGAGCTGGAATTTGCCAACAGTTGTGACATTTATGAGAATGAAGATGGCAAATCGTTATGATCCAGAAACAAAGTGCTAATCCACGGAATATCATCACAAAGCTTCCCTTTGTAGAAAAAGATTCAAAACCTGGATGTTCTTAAACCTGGCACCGTTGTCAGCTCAGAGCACTATACTGCGACACTCAACATTTTGAAACAATGACTTAAGGATAATTTAGCGGCACAAGAAGGAAACTTCGCTGCAGTGCGTAATGCTAGGTCCCACCCCTCATGAACCAAGTTGGATCTCATCATCTTACCACACGGTCTATCCTTAGCAACATGTACCTTCTACCTTTTGCCAGAATTGAAAGAGTGTCTCTCCAAGGGCATCTGTTTGACCGAAATGAAGAGGTGAAAAGAAGATTTGTCAGGACCTGGTTGAAAAGACAAAAGTATGAAGTTCTTTCATGATGCCTCTAAGAAACCTGCCCATCTTTGGCAAAACTGTGTGGCGAATGGTGATGATTATGGGTAGAAATAAATACAGGTGACACAAGTTCTCATTTCAGTTTATTGAAATACCTGTATTTACACTGTGGCAATGGAAGCATTACGTTTCATTCAGCCTCTCTCTTGCTCTCCATGGCTCTGCACATGGTATATATTGATATGTATGATGCTGCCTATTTTGCTATGTAAACAAGGGAAACTAATGGTCTAATGATCTGTAAATAAAAATAAACTGGTTGCTGAAGGAGAATTCTTCAGCAACTGATGGGAGCCAGCATAAAACGAAGCACTGATCTAATCCACTGGAATAACTCAGGTACTGCCATCATTTCTGCAAGGGCAACATTACATACCAGAGGAATCCAACCTCTGATCTTAAAAAGCAGAATAATCCACATGGGAATCTTCTTCTTCTTCTGCCATATCCGTTATCGGACGTTGGCGATCATGTTGGCGATCCTGTTTTTATCAGCAGCCGCACGAAAAAGTGCTGCTGAGTTTTGTCCAAACCAGTCCCTTAGATTTTGAAGCCATGATGTTCTTCTTCTGCCTGGACCTCGTTTGCCTTCAATCTTTCCCTGGAGGATTAAATGGAGTATGCCGTATTTTTCTGGGTGTCGCATCACATGTCCAAAATATTCTAGCTTTCGTTTTTTAATTGTTTTGATGATTTCCCTTGGCTTTCCCAGGCGGCTTAAAACCTCCTCATTTCTGATCTTGTCCACCCAGCTTATACGTAACAGCCACCTGTAAATCCACATTTCAAATGCTTCTAGTCTCTTCAGGTGGCCTTCTGTCAGAGACCAACTCTCTACTCCATAGAGCAGGATAGAAAAAATATAGCATCTGACAAGCCTGATTTTCAGTCTTAGGCTTATGTCGTGACTGCAGAAGACCTTTTTCATTTTGAAGAATGCTGTTTGAGCTTTCTCTATCCTTGTCTTTACTTCAGCGGTCATGTCCCAGCTTTCATGTAAATTAGAACCGAGGTGCGTGATCCTTCCAACTTTTTCTAGTGGTGTTCCTTCTGAATTTACTGGTGGTAAGTTAACGGGTTGTTTGCTGACGACCATGATCTTGGTTTTTGAGGTGTTAAGCTTCAAGACCACATGGGAATAAGTGGTCCTTTAATAACCAAATTATTCAATTAAATAACCAAACTATTTTAAGAGAAAAAAATACCAATCTCATGTTAAAGAAATACCAAATTGCACTCTGAAACAAATTGAGAGTGCCTGCATCTGATACGGGTATACAATGTGATTCTGTTTCAAGGTTTTTGTTTCGTTTTAAGCCACATAAGATACTGAAATCTTTAAAACAGCTGGAAGGGTGCTTTTCAAATGGATTCTTGAGAAGACATTCCATTGAGAATTGTTTCGCAATTTTATGCATGAGTTGTGTATAATAATTGCACTTGCTGCGCTAAGATATGTCAAATGTGAGAGAAGGCAAATGCCTCCCCTTGGCCTCCTGTTTGGGCAACAACTTATAGAATGTAGCTCTTTGGCAAATGTTTTCTGAGCACGTCTTGGGTATTGCCAGAAATGCCTTTATGCTAACAAAATGTTAAGAATCTCTTTGTCCTAATCTGTGGAGTGAAAATGTCTTTTAATTGGTTTGTAGGTTTGGGCTGAGCAACAAATTTGAAGCAGAGTTCCCTTCATCCCTGACAGGAAAAGTAAGTACCTTGGAAGAAAATAAAGTTAATAAAACTCCCGACACATTACTATACTTTTCATTTGATGCTGCTTCTAGAGCAGGAAAACGGTTTCTTAATGCATGTCGAGCCTTAGAAATATATTTACTGTCTTTGCTTTCTGGGTTTATTCTTGAAGGTTGCACCCGAAGAGTTTAAAGCCAGCATCAGCCGAGTGAACAGCTGTCTTAAGAAGAATCTTCCAGTTAATGTCCGCTGGTTACTCTGCGGATGCCTTTGCTGCTGTTGTACCTTAGGATGTAGTATGTGGCCTGTGATTTGCCTCAGTAAAAGAGTAAGTTGGACCCCACTTATTATCATAAATGCCCTAAACCAGGGGTCTTCAAACCTGGCCCTTTTATGACTTGTGGACTTCAACTCCCAGAATTCCTCAGCCAGCGTGCCAGGCTGAGGAATTCTGGGAGTTGAAGTCCACAAGTCATAAAAGGGCCAAGTTTGAAGACCCCTGAGTTAAATGCTCAGCAACGTCTTTACCAAATCTACCGTATTTACCTCAGCGGAAGTTGGTTCTGAATATTACCCTTCTCTTCTTCCTTTGAAAGAGGAGTTAGGCAGGAGGTAGAGAAAGTGAAGATAGGTCAAACTCTTATGCAGACCTCAGTGTCTCATTTTGTCGAAGTAGAGATTCCCCCTCCGGTTGAAACCAGTTTGGGAGTGGATATTCTCCTCCTGAGAGGCCATCCTTCAAAATCGAGTAGATCCAGGGCAAGGAAAATGGAACTTTAATTGAATTCATAACTACTGATGAAAGTTTCCTGTCAAAGAAGGTGCCACATTTCTAAAATGGATCCTCCATCTGCTTGTGCTAGCTGCAGGGGTCTTCAAACCTGGCCCTTTTTTGACTTATGGACTTCAACTCCCAGAATTCCTCAGCCAGCGTGCCAGGCTGAGGAATTCTGGGAGTTGAAGTCCACAAGTCATAAAAGGGCCAGGTTTGAAGACCCCTGCCCTAAACCATGTGATTGCCTTAATGCCTGGGAGATCATCAGCAACTCTCTCTCTGTGTGTGTGTGTATGTGTGTGGCGGGGGAAGGTGTATTTAAATCCCAATCAACCTTGCATTGGCCGAATGTGAGCATTGCAAAAATGTGTATCTGGCTTTGCTCCAGGCTCTGCCCGCCTACAATCCAGTGAGCCTTGAAGTACCATTCCATTTGATAGAATTTAAAATCTAATCATTAAAAGTGAATATTTATATTTACTTCTTGACTAACGCTGCTGTGAAATGTTTAGTTTTATTGGGGAAAGATCCACACGTTATCATTTTAGGAGGGTGCAGTTTGAGAATCCTTATCCTTACGAGTTGAAATTGAATCTCTGCCTTTTGTTACTAGTATCTTCTGCATCCTTTCCCCTCCCTCCCCCTCGTAGGGAAAATTTCTAAATAAAAACAGAATAACTGTTAAATAACTGTTATTTACTTAATGCTCTATTTGGTTAATATTTCTGAATCTGGAATCTACAATACAGGTAGTCCTCGACTTACGACCACAGCTGAGCCCAATGTTTCTGTTGTTAAGTGAAACATTTAAGTGAGTTTTGCCCCATTTTACGACTTTTCTTGCCACAGTTGTTAAGTGAATCACTGAAGTTGTTAAGTTTAGTAAGACAGTTGTTAAGTGAATTTGGCTTCCCCATTGACTTGGCTTGTCAGAAGGTCACCATAGGGGGATCATACGACCCCCCAGGGCACTGCAACCATCATAAATATGGGTCAGTTGCCAAGCATCCGAAGTTTGATCATGTGACCATGGGGATGCAACAATGTGAAACAATGTGAAAAACAGTCATAAGTCCCTTTTTTTCAATCCCGCTGTAACTTTGAACGGCCACTAAATGAACTGTTGTAAGTCGAGGACTACGTGTTGTGATAACAAAAGAGGCTTATACTTTTAAATCCCTCTTCTAAAGAGTCCTGTACTTCAGAGTTACAGTACGTTTTTTTAACAGGCAATATCCAGTGTGGTCTGAACCTTGCCTTCTCGTCTCTGGTGAACTGTTCCAAGAATATTGTGATGTACACCATATCCCTGGGTTGCAGTTTAATATTAAATTAATTCCTAGTAATTATACTGAGGACCCGGTAAAGTTTTTCTGCCACCATTTTATATTTACCAAATTTTTCTAGCCACCTAGGAAGCACTGTCCTTAAGGTAAAACAGGAACAATAATCAGAATTAACGATGCAGCACAGCAGAGTGATTTCCAGGAACAGATTCTCTAAAATGGGCAAAAGCAAACTTTTAATGCCCAAGGTGTGTGATATATTAACTCAGATCTTCAGTGGCACGCACAGCCTGTCTTCCTTGTGCACATGTAGACTCATATGACATCTTCATCCGTATATCAAGATTACTTTATGAACAGTTGGACACACACATATGTACTTCGGATTACATACAGCTAGACACACATACATTTTTTCTCAGGTAGCACTAAAGTTGCTGTGCTGTGCAATTATTGGCACGGCAACTTTGAGTACTGTGCCCCAGAAGTTCTGCCCATTTTGAGGATCCCCTTCCTTTGGCTGGCTTCTGCTCTCCAGCTTCTGCTCTCCGTGCTTAGCAATGAGAGTGATTGTAATATTTCCCATCCTGTTAATAATGGCCCTAAGACCATCTTTTAAATGGTATAAAATTTAGTTAAATTTATCACTTGTTATTGTAAAAGTAATTGACATACAGTGTACAAAATATGTTACCTAAAATTTGCAGCACAATGTCCTGAACTTATACTTTCTCAAATTATTCTTCCTCCCTGTTTCATGATGCCTTGTCTCATTTTATCGTAATGTCAGGTTTTAATGTTCAGAATGTAGTTTGGGACTCTTGTTTTACTGTTGATTACAAATATGTCAGATTGTGGAAGGCAGAGAAGAAGTTGAGAACATAATGTCTAAATGCTTGAATGTAGCTCAGTGGATTAGTAGACATTCCTAATTCTTCCTCTCTGCGCACCCATCGCCTCTATTTTGGAGGATCTCCTAATCTTTGGTTTACCCTAATAGTTCATATACTGAGGGTATATTAAGAAAATAGACTAAATTAACGGAGAACATTCAATTGTTATATAGTGTACTAAATAAGGTATTGTGCTTATTTCTGTAATTGATAGCATTTGTGATGAGTGAGCTCATTTTGCCCTGTTCATAACTTGTTCAACCAGTGAGAAATACAACATTTTAAGACTAAGTTCTATTTTATAACTAAATTTAAAATAATAGCTGATGGTCCATGGGCTTTTAAATATTTTTTTAAAATTATTTTCTAAAATATTAGGAGAACATCTTTTTTTCCTTCTTTTAGTAAAGCCCATGGAAAGAGTGACATGATCTCCATTCTGAGGAATAATTTGACTCCAATTGAAAACAGCAGGACTTGTTGCTTCAAACATTTCCAAAAGCAGGAGTTATTGCTTCAAACATTTCCTTTAATTTAAACGATGAATAAAAAAAATAGTCAAAAAACCTTCCTAGCACATGTTATTACTTTTAAATTTACAAGAAAGTATTTCTCCCCAATGTAGGTTAAAACTGCAAGTGTTTTCAGAATAGCAAAATGGGGGCTTTCTATGCCCAGAATTTTCAGATAGAGAAATAATTCATATGCTTAAAATAAAATTGTACATGTATAGTTCTGGTCAGTTAAAACTGTGTGCACTTTTATAGATTATGTTGATCCTCATATGGCCATACTTTCCCTGAGTCTTTCGGACTCAGATCATTTTTTTTTGAATAATGTGTTTTAAGACCACCATCAAAGATGTCCTACATGGACAACTTAAAAATCATGATTTAAGGATCGTCTTCATGATAAAAGAATGGACAACTTAAAAATCATGATTTAAGGATCGTCTTCATGATAAAATTACATTTAAACCAGTTCTTAAAATTTTTATTGTATAATTTTAGAACTGTCTCATTAAGCTTCTCTTAAGTAATAGAATTTTTTTTAAATTTTTTTATTAAATGTACATTTAAAAACAAAAGTGGACATAATTCAACCTCCCTGGGTATAACACTGCTATTACAGAAAGAAAAACAGAAACTTAAAATACCTTCTATAACAGGACAGAGTATAACAAGCTGTACATATAACCTCTGTAAAAAACTTCTGTATTTACATTTCCGTTGTGTCCTGATATAGATGCTAATAGGAAATCCTTGCGTTATCAACTAATCAATCGATAATCATCTCAGCGATCCTCCTTATCTCTAACCAATCGTACAAATTTTTCCAAATTTCATAATACTCTGTTTCAGTTTTATTTTTGATCTCTAGAGTTAACCTGTCCATTTCAGCGCAGGACAAAATTTTACTTATTATTTCTTCTTCAGTGGGGGCTTCCTTTCTTTTCCATTTTTGGGCGTATGCCAATCTTGCTGCAATTAAAATATGCAATAGTAAGCAGAAAGATGCTTTGCTAAATTTATCATTAATAATCCCTAATAAGAAGATCTCTGGTTTTAAATCAATTTTTTGTAGTACTATTTCTTCCAGCCAATTTTTTAATCTGGTAGTAATAGAATTTTTTTTTTTTTAAAGCGGTCCTTTGTACACAAAGGGGAGTCACTTCCACTGAACTCAATTTACTCCTCAGTAAAACCCACATTGGAGAAAGTGGCTTCGGTACTGTGACCTACGGTGGCCCTTTTATTTATTTAAGAACTATTTGGTTGAAGTGGTTTACATAAATAATAATCTTACCTTGTTCTCAAATAAGAAGTACTAATCTGGTTTTTTTTTTGGAAAGAAAACACGTAAATGGTTAGGGTTCAAAATCTTCCTAGTGTCTTTTCCCCTTTACTTGTGTCTTACGTTGTCAGATGCTCTTAGAAAGTTTTCCATATGCCTGTGACTGAAAACCTGCCGGGCATTCCCCCTAGTCTTGCTCTCAAATCAAGAGCCCCTCTTGGGCTGTGAATGTCCTCACCTGCTCCTCACTGTAAATCACTGGGCTGTCAAGTATCATGATTAATTAAGCTGCACATGCAAGTCTCTCTTTTTTTTCACCTGGCAAACAAGAGGGGAAAGGAAGCTTGGTCCAAGAATCGAGGGATGCTCTTTAAGTCACCTTTTCTTCCTCAGTCTCCGAAGTACTTGCTGATGTTTCATTTAAATGTTCATTCCCAGTTTGCTTAGTGGCCAGGGGTTGAGCAGATCTAGATAACTTGCAGCATTTATATAATGATGAAATGATTTACAGAAATGGCATATTTTTGATAGAGGGGAGTGGTGTCTACATTAAACCTCAGCGTGGGATAAATTGACAGGGAAGCGTAAAAACTAAAAGTTTGTTTTCCACCTGCATACCGCTGGTCTAATATTGTTTTTATTTTATTTTTATGTTATTTTTTTTAGAAAAAACGGGTTTTTACGTTTTCTTAAATCAGTTCATGCTTAAAGACCTCCTCCAACTTAAGAGTAACAGTAATTAAATGTTAAATTTGGTTGTTGTTGTTTTTTTCTTTTTTTTTAATGTACAGCAGGCTCCTTCAGTAGGGCTGCATTGAATCTCCCCGTATTCAGTTTCCTATTTATAATGTAAAGTGTTTTAATTGTACTAGTATTTGGGAAGCTGGTTTCTTTGCCACCCTTTCTCCTTCCCCTCCCTGCAAGCAGTGAAATTTAAATTGTACAGCAGCCGCAATCTATTATTTTAAAAGGCCCTGGCAAGGTAGTTTCACATTTCCAAATCGGTTTTGCCATTGGTTTAGCAGCGGGTGGGCGGGCGGGCAGATGCCTGCTCGGAGTAGACCCTATTGCCATTTTTCACCATTGATAGAGTAGCCTTTCAGAGTCAATGAGCGCTGTCAATGTGAGCTTGTCAAGGCTACAACTTCATAGACCTGAGAGGCGGTTTGAGAGGTCAGCCCTTTTCAGGTTTTGCTGTGATGCAAATGAGCTCTAATGCTTAAACAACTATTGGAATTTTTATGTCTGCGCCTTGTTCTTTTTTCTTCACAAAGTCATTGACGAGACATTCAGTGCTTTTTAAATTGGAAGTTGCATTGTGCTAAAAGACCTAGTACAGATTTACTGAGGGCTGAAAGCAGTTAGATCATGTTCTTTTCATGGTGCGATTAGAATCAAATCGATTTCCCTACAGCCCTCAGCATTCAGATGGCAATTTGAACAAAGCTCAGGGGGCTAGACAAGGGACAGAACGACTGAACTGAATGTTAATTACACTCTGCAGCCTTATTTTCTTTTGATTTGGGGCTGACTGGCAACTAAATTAACAAAAGTGTGACCATAAACTGCTGCCCTATTTTCATTTAAAAGGAGAGCAGACTCTAACAGGCTATCTTCGCAAAGGAACAAGAGAGGTCTGCTGATCATTGTTAAAGGGCAGGCCTTGTCTTTCATAAAATAAAATAAAAAAAAGTATTCGCCAAAAGTAACAGAACTTCAAAAAAAACCTACAATGCGGCAATTTAGTCGCTGCTATTAAGAGGTGACTCAAGAGTTCTTGGAATCCCTTCTTTTTAGGAAAAAAGATGGTACAGAAACTTTCAGTTCACCCATAATAGTTGATTCTTTCATCTTCTAGGCACAGCTGAGATTTGCTGCATTTGTGTTTGGTTGGAAATGCAAAGAATCTCCCCCCCCCCTCTTTATATTAGCCCGTACATATTTGTGTATACATATAGAACAGTTCACATACTGTTTTGCTTTTTTTTTTTTTTTGACTACATTCAAATAACTTTGGGGAATACGTTTATTTAAAAAAAAAAAAAAAAATCTTGCTGGACCAGGATGCAGTTTATAACACCTCTTGTTTAGCTTCAGTTGAAGTGCAAGATGCTTTTCTATCCCTTCCCTCCCTCTCTCCCTCAAAGCCCCCCCCTCTCTTTGCCTTATAAGGAAACTGCAGCTGTACAAAGTTGAATTTGCCACAAGGCTCAGTGATCCATGCCTTTGCACCTGCAGCCCTGGTCTCATTTCAACACCTGGTGCCATGATTTATCCTTAACGCATAAAAGACTATAAACCCCATCTTGTCGCTCTGTGGTTGATGATGATACAGCCGTCAAATGACGATAAACAGGAGGCTGTATTTCTAATATAACTCAATCAGAACGCTTACTGAATGTTTCAAGGTGCAGGTTTGCAGGAAGATTTAATTTCCCGTGTTTAAAACGGAGAACTTGGGTGCAAGAGATTGAAGGATCCATAAGTTTCAAATGCTTTTGCATAATTTTACAGGATGTGTTAAATGAGAGAGCATGGATTTACAACTCGTATCTATTTTGTGGTGCAAATTCCTATTGTTCATGTGGAGGTTGCTTGAAAATGAATTCCATTAGATCAGATTCAGCGGACTGTGAATTAATGACTCTGTTCCTGAAAACCTTTGTTAACGAATAGCTTCATAGGTTTTCCGACTCTTTGGGTATTTCCTAAAAGTTGATTTGCTTCCCTTTTACTCTCTACAATCATGCATAACCTCTTATATTACTATGACTCCCAACAACACACCAGCCTTTACTGAGTTCCCCCCTCCTGTGTGTCTCTTTCTGCCCAAACATTTTCACATAGAGGCAGCGGTTGCAAAACAAAACTTTTTTTTTTTTTCCCCTAAAGCAACTCGGGAGTATAAAATTCTCTTTTCTTTGCCTTCTAGACACGAAGATCGATCGAGAAGTTATTAGAATGGGAAAACAATAGATTATACCACAAGGTGAGTGTTGCAGGGAGCAGCTTCGGACTGCTGGGGCTGGAGTTGTGCAGTATGGAAACAGATGCTTTTGTTGAGTGCCAAATATGAAAGGTGGACAAATGGGGTAGTCTCAGCGCCGGCCGTAAAATACCGCTCTCATTTTTCTTCTCCCCCTTTCTCTCTCTTGTCTAGCTGTGCTTGCATTGGAGGCTAAGCAAAAGGAAATGTGAATCGAATAACATGATGGAATATGTAAGTTAAAGGGCTGTTTTGTGCGTTTCTCTATTAAACGATCATTTATTTTGCTTCTGATCTTATTCTTTCCACGATTATTAATCAGCAAAGGTGTCAGGGGGCTTAATCGCCTGAGTGGCAAGGATTTTCCACGGTTCACAGATGCATGGTTTCATGCGCAGGGCCGATTTATAAAAGTTATGAATGACTTGGAAAAACAAGGCTTCACTGTGTCCTTGGGGGGGGGGGGAAATAATAAATTAATTGCCAAGAGAAAATGGCTTGCACATGTGCTGATGGGGTGTGAAATTTTCAAATGCTGTATAAAAAGAATAACTGCAACTTTGGTTACGCAGTGAATTAGACGGGGGCTGTTTTATATAATGCTAATCAAGTCTTGGCGTATGGAAAAAGACCTTTCAACCGAGCGGCTGGAGCTGAGGAACTCTTAAAGACTTTGTAGATTTTAACTGCTCCCATATCTCAGCAGCAGTCCTGAAAGTACCGCCTTCACACTCTTGATGTTTTTTAAAAGCCTTGGTTGTAAGAAAGGAAGTTTAGGTCTTCTTCCCGCTTCTGAAGCAGAACTTTGCATGTTTTTATGAAGACTTTTTGACGGTGCAAAAGTTCTTCCTTTTGCAGCCTTTGCAGTCTAAACCGTTCTGCTTTATTGTTCTTTGTATTTTTCTGGGGTGCACAAGGGGAATTGGCTTGTCACAAAAAAATCAGTCCTGTTTGCCCTGTAGCAAATATACTCTTGCAAAATATATACCAGCGCTAGGAAAAATTAAGATATAAGCAGGGGTTAACAAATTAAGACTAACCTGCAAAAGTATCTTGCTTTAGCTATTTCTAACACATCCATGCCTTTTAATTATATATCTTGTCTATTATTTAACACAATGCACGCATT
Source organism: Azemiops feae (assembly GCA_023970755.1). Lineage (NCBI taxonomy): Eukaryota > Metazoa > Chordata > Lepidosauria > Squamata > Viperidae > Azemiops > Azemiops feae. The sequence continues at coordinate 198,548 of JALGBA010004209.1, read as the reverse complement.
ATAGACAGTATGTTAGAAGATTGATTTAAAACAGTGCTTAAATAGTTACAAATTATCTTAAAATCATCTTTTCTGTTAGCACTGAAAAAGAGGAAATACTAAGGCCTATATCTAGCCTAAAACATAAAAGACTGCCTAAAATGCCCTTTTTACGGAGTAGCTCTATTCAACAAACTGTTTCTTTTTAACATCTATTATACTTAACATGTTAATTTATGATCATCTATTATAGCGAACATGTTAATTTATGATAGTAGACACATGATAACTTTGCAATAATTGAAGGCAAGAAAAGAATTTTTGGCACTGTTTTTTAAGATTGGCTATGTAAAGAATTCAGCACTTTATTTTAATAATTACTTCAAGCTTCTGGCCTTTATAAGACCATAATAAAAAATAATAGACTTTTGGCATGTTCATATAGAGATACGGTGATTACAATTACCATTTTTCCAGTAAGGTGTTCAGAGGGTAATAAGTTAATATCCTAGCCTTTAAGCCTATTGTAATAGAATAATGCATACAACAGATTCCAGGTCAGTTTAGAAAGCAGCTGTGCAGAATTTCAGATTTGAAGGGGAGAAAGGTGCTGTGGGGCACATGAGTGTCCCCAAAGCACCTTTAACCACATGCATATTTTCACAGGATCACGCTGCAATGGTGGAGGCAGCCACACGATCCTGGGAAAAGATGCAGCTGCTTTAAGCAGTTGCTGGTAGGTACGACGAGAGTGCTACTATCTGCTTCAAAGTGCCAGTTTACCTTTGAATATGAAGTGCTGCCCAGCTTTAGTATTTACCGTTAAAATACTTTAATATTTAGTATTAGAAACGAGAACACAGGGAAAGACACAACTCAATTTTACATTTGCGTAACGTAGACTGCACGTTTACTATACGTACCTATCTGCTTGTCGCATATATTTGTACTGCAAGAGATGTTTGAATGGCCAAAGGAGTCCAAACTGCAGTGGGACCTGTTTCCAGGTAACCTCTAATCCAGTAGATCGCCGGAGGGGATCTACAAATTTCTGCAATTTCTCACATCACACAGTTGCTTTGTAATACTTACGCAGATTATTCTCAGATATAAAAATGATATGCAGAAGTTGAAGATTTTTAACTCAGCATAATCTTTTGACAATCTCTTGAGATGTAGTAAACATTTCACTCGGGCAAGAGTCTTACAAGATCAAATGTGGCAAGTATTCCATCATATTTTCAGAATTTGTATTTTCTCGGGAGATAAGATACGCTGAAAGGAGCAGCTCACTTGCCTGTTTTGGAAGACTGAATGGCCCGTTAGACATAAATATTGTTGCGTTAACAATTAAAATTAATCTTGCAGTTTGGTTTAAAATTTTCTTTTATATTGCAGAACACGGTCACCTGTATCTGATGACATAACATTTTAATAATGCAATACTTTCACTAATCTCAGTTGCAGGTGTAATATTTGCTGCCCTCCCTTCAAGCTAATTCTAAAAAAGAATTTATTTTAGATTAATCGCTATGAATAATTTACTCCTGGAAAATTAATAGGCTTTAAAGACCAGTGGGAAAGAGAAGCCAGGAGGAATATGAAAATGTTGATGAAAGCTGTTGTAATTGAAGTTACTTGGGTCGAATGGCAATAGATTTACATTGGAGCCTCTTAGTTAACCTTCAGAATTAATTGCTCTGAAATGATTAGTAGCTGTTGACAAAGAGACTTTTGACAGGGTAAAAGGTGCCTGTACAGGCCGCCTGCATTTTCCAAGTAGGCCCTATCCTGCTGCAGCTTTTATACATGGAACAGTTGGGGAAAGCTCTTTGACTCTCTATATGAGCCTGCCGCGTTCAGGGATGACAAAAGCTGTCTGCGTTTTGTCCTCTGCCTTTGACGACATTCCTTCCAGGCATAGAAATGGTTCCTCACATGGCATGGGGGCATTTCCAGTTTGAAAAATGCAAACCCACACTCATTTTGGTCACATAAGATTTAGCCGCAACTTTCTTTGGATCAAGGCCTACATTGATATTTTGGATAACCGTCCACGTGTATTTTTACCTGAGTAAAACTGATTAACCAAACATTTTTTCTGAGAAACGCACGTGCCTAGAGTATATGTCGTCCATTGGCAAAGGCTGCAAGGAACAGGGCAGCTGTTCCTGAGTGGCCAAACAAAGCTTGGGATATGGGTTTCTCAGTCTTTAGCTGTATGTATTCAGGGAGTCCACAAATGTAGGATTACCATTATTTCAGCTTCCTATTGCCCCCCTACCCCCCACCGGACGCTGAGAAAAGAGAAACGTTTGACCCACCATAAGCAGCAGCCGGTGGCAGGGGATCACAGTTTGCCAAGTGGGCGGCTAGCACAAATAGCTGGGTAGCAGAAGTGATGGGTTATATGCCTGAGTCCCTGGTTCCTTCTTCCTGTTTCCAGTTAAAAGGATCACACTAGAATCAATGTGTAAGATACATTCCATTGGTCTTGGAGAGGTGCTGTCCAGCTGAAAACATGCTGGGATAGTTAAAAAAGATAAGAGACCCAGTTGGGCTAGGAAGCAGGCTAGAAACCATAAGTTCTAGTCTTGCCTTAGCCACTGAGGCCAGCTGGCTGACCTCTCTCAGCCCTAGGAAGACGAAGGCAAGGGCAAACTACTTCGTTAAATAAATAGATTAACTTAGGAAAAAAACTAACTTTGTTCCTGACCACATACATGTCAGTTGCAAACATGTTTTTAAACTGGGAGGAAATTCAAAAACAATTGCTTGCGTACAGTAAGGGAGCAACATAAAAGCAAATTAAAAGCTCTCTTGGCTTTAGCTAAAGTCATTTGGGTTCTGGCCGTGGGTTATTCCCTCGTCCCGCGGAAAGCTTTTGCTAAGAAACTTTGAAAATTAACAATGCTGTCCATAATTATTAATTTTTTCTTTCTGTTTCAACAGGTCATTCTTATAGAATTTTTACCAAAGACACCAATTTTTCAACCTGATTAGCATTTGCTTTACCCAGAGACTTCCTGAGTATGTTTCATTTCCAACGGTGCCTTGCTCGGTGCTCTCCTCATAATGATACAGAGTTGGTTCTACAGGATCTTGTGGTGTTCTTCGTCCTTTTCTCTTTCTTTCGGGATTTTTTTTTCTTTTTTGGGGGGAACGACGTGTTCCAAGTTCATTTTGTCCGATTTGACAGATAGCATTCTGTGTGGTTTAAATTATTGCCTTTCCCCTTTCTGTTAACGAACCCTGGTTTCCAGAGTCTTGAGGTATGGGTAATATGTGTGGGTCTGTGTTTGAATATGCACACACATACATACATGTGTGTATTTCTATATGTATATATATATATATACATAGCTATTATGTACAAATGAAAATAGCTATAAGCATTCTAGCCCCAAGATAGACATGAAAATTGGCAATCATTTTAACCTATGCACTTGCATCTCTAAATCTAAATCTCACCTTATTTGGCTGATGACAATATCTGTTTGTGTCAGGTTTTTGTTTTTTTTTCTCGTCCTCCTCTCTGGGATATAATATCAGTCTCTTCTGAGCCAACAAGCAGTATTCCTTCATAGCCCTAACATCCATTCCTTTTCTTGTACCTTGAAGAAATCCTGCCTGCTTGGAAGATGTTCCTCCTCAAGAAACTTGAACATGGATTGCTACTTCTCCACGAGAAGACTTAAGTAGCAGATTTGCAGGTGTCTAATGGCTAATTCCTGCTCAGGACTGCAAAATTGACTAGTGTTTCCTAAGAGGGCTGCTGCATGGACAACAGTAGATAACCTTCCTGTGGCTAAGAGATTTCGAAGTGACTGAATAGAGAACCCAGGGTTCTACTCCTAATCTCTTAATCATGGTGGGGGAAAAATAAAGTAATGTTTTGTTTATACCAACTCCATCTTTCTTTGTGTGGGTGCTTGTGTGTGAGAAGGGAGAGTGAGTGAGTGAACATGTCTGTCGGCGCGCAAGCTAGCGTGTATTATGGTTCATGCCATGTAACAGCTTTCTCATTGTTTACCAGATTGACTAGTACACAAGGATGCAAGATGGGCAGAATATATTTGTTAATATTTCAGTAGTTTTGAGTTATTTGAATGTTACAGTGTTTGGCTCCAACCCATAGAAAGCTGTATTTAAATCCCATTAAAACCATTGGGCCTAGTTAGTTCTTTCCAGTGCTCTCGGAGTTCTGTTTATTTCATTAGGACTTAAGTGCAACAAAAAAAAAAAATTCTCCTTCCTTTATTTTGAAGCTTTCCCTTGGGTTGGGGCCTTTTTGTGTGTAAAAACATTAACAGCATTGTACCAGATGCTAGCAATGTGTTGTTAATGTCTTGATTTTACATCTGTATTTCAGGTGGATGAATTTTTTAAAAAAATGGTTATTTGAATTAATAGTTTACTGAATGTCTGGAGTAAATACTGCATTCTAACTTTTAAATTTCATGTTTACATAGCTAGCTTTCTGTTTTATTGTTTGCACAAGGAAACATTTAAAAAAATATGAGTATGTAGTAATATGCTTTGGTCGGGCCAGTTTTTAATTTCTTGGCTGTGCATATCTTCATGTATTAAGTTTAATGCCTGTTGTATGCAGTTACTTCTGAAACATTTGTTTCTGGATTTTAATGTAGGCGAAATATAACATATTTTAAGGGCCTGTTCTTCATGTAGCAGAGCAATAATGTGAATAGCCAACAAATACAGTTTGCATAATATTTGTATTAATGAAATGTTTATCCCACTGCAAGAATATCAGTTCTTTTCATTTAAATATGTGTTTTGCTTTATTGTCATATACAGATATGTTGATGGTGTATTTGCCAATGTTTGCTACTCATAGCAGGTTGCTAATATATTTTGAATATATTTTGTGACAATTTAAAGCTCTGCTTGCATATCACACCATATAGTGGCTCCAATATACTTTTATTGGTTAATCTTGTTGTGGTTCATCCAGAGAGCCTGCCATTTCTTAATCTCAGAATCCCAGTGGGAGAAAAGCGGAGTAGATATGTAGGCCTCTCTGTGTTACCGATAACAACAACACAACTGACTGATTGGATGACATGCATTGAACTTTGCTCGAAATGTGTATCTGGACTCTTTTTAAAATGGGTAGTTTCCTTATTATTTTAAGCCGTTAATACAGTTTGCTTGTTTGGGGCTGAGCGTATTGCGTGAATGAAACCATGGTTTACTTTAGGGCATTAAACTAGAGTTTGAAACCATAGTTTGTTGTTGGCCTGCTGACTGCAACCTTGAGTTAATGTGGAAAATGAACAGATATGTATGGTTGGATGGTTGCCCCTATTCCTTTTTGCTTTGATTCTTCTGTGCCCCGCCAAGAATCCACCAAGAACCACTTTAACTGGGCCTCAGAAGCAAGAATAAAGAAGGAACACAAATTAAAATTGCCCAAAGCTAAAAATTACTTTGCCCATCTGCAAAACTGATTCTAACTTGATTAAAAAAAAATTACAGTAAGATTATCCCATGGTTGATTACGATACGTGAAGGCAGCCTATCAAAAGAACTTTAAAATATGCATGTAGTTTTAGTCAGGTATTCCAAAACTATTTCCTATCATTCGTGCTCTGCTTTTTTCTTAAACAACAGAAGCTGTAAAGCATTTTCTCCTCTTCTGTGAAATTTCCATAATATCTTAGCACATAAATATTAATAATGAAGGCTTGCGCTGTTTTCCAACACAATGTGCTTATTGATTTGAATGGGCTTATTGTCCCTATATCTGCGTTGGCACGGAGTCTTTAAGTACACAAGACGTAAAATTCACCTCTGTCCCTAAAGTGGGGAGAAAATTGCTATTAACCCTTAGCTTCTTTAGCTCTCTCTTTTTAACTTCTGTGAAGTTAGGATCTCTCTCCAAGGATCCGTTTTGCATTATTTAGTTTTCATGGGGAAAGAAATCTGTAGTTTTTTGCATGTGCAAGAGCTTGGCCTGCACGCTAGAGCTCCTGTATATGGGTAGAGCTGCTGAGTAGATTGAATGTTTGATTTGTTATATTAGAAAACGTGGCTTTAATAGGTATTTTCTTCCTCAAAAGATTTTGTCAGTTGGAACTTTACATGGGTAATTTTACAACCTACTTTCCGTAGCGTGGAGGTTTTTGTAATCAAGTCTGTCCATAATGCTCATTAGGGCCACAAAGACACCAATGAAATGAGGACTGCTTCAATATTATATTTCTCTCTTAAGTTAGATATTACGTCTGAGCTAACTCAGGTAATCTGTTGGATGGTGGTGCAGCCCCATAACTGCTACTATGAGTGACCCCCTTATTGAGCTACCTATGCTGAGAGAAAGGAGTCAGTATGACACGGCATAGAGCAGGGGTAGGCAACCTTGGCCCTTTTATGACTTGTGGACTTCATCTCCCAGAATTCCTGAACCAGCATGGCTCAGCTTGGAAACCTCTTCTTTCCCCTCAGCATGGCTGGCTCAGGAATTCTGGGAGTTGAAGTCCACGAGTCATAAAAGAGCCAAGGTTGCCTACCCCTGGCATAGAGCCATGCTAGATGTATAGTGTGGGGGGGAGGGGAAGAATCACAAATGCCCAACTAACAAATTTTATTAAACAGCCCACGTTTTCATGAGCAGAAGCTCGCTTTGCAGATGCTTAGAGTCACTAGAACGATGTAGGATTTCAATTTAAATTGAAGGGTGACGGGATGCTGTGGAAACTCTTGCCTTTTAAAACTGCTCTGACACAGAGTTCCTCAACCTTTTGATGTTGGCGGTCCAGAGCGGGGGAGGGGGGGAAAGAAGGGATGGTTTTGTGGCGGGGGAGTGAACACATGCACACGAGGGGGGCCGTGAGCGCTTGCAACGCTCGTGTGAGTGGGGCCATGGATGCCCTCGACACGACAACGCTCATGCAAGGGGCTGCAAGTGCTTGTGACAGTCACACGAGTGGGGCCATGGACACCCACAACGCTCACACGCCCACCGGCCAGCCACTTATGTGGCCCGGTGGCCAATAGGCTGCAGCCCAGTTTGGGGACCCCTGCTCTAATAAGTAGATGTTCTCCACAATAACGCTTTACCTGAACTTAGAAACTGAGGTTGGCTGATCACCCTCTAAAACCATGGATACACTTTTGCTAGACTCGTAACTGTTTATATAACTCTGTCAGTTTGGTAAATTTCAAAATAGGCATGTCCACTCATATGATGTGGGGTGCTTTATGTACATTTACCACCATATTTTTTTCTGTGTACTGGATTTTTAAGAAAATCGGGGGGGTGGGTAGGCTGGGTTGGGGTTACTCCGAGTTGCAAGCACAAAACTTAAGAAATCGCTAATTTATTCATGCATGACTATGTAATAGGTGACAGATTTACGTCCCACATGGCAGTAGCAATATGCATATTAAAGCTGATAATAAAAATGTTGGAAGTATGAAGACTAATGAGGCAAGAAGAAGTGTGATATTATTGTTTAAATTGCATCCACAGAGAGAATTTTCAGAGAGTTCCCATTTAGTCACCTATGAGTGTAACAGAGTGTAACTTAAATTACTTGATGCTCTCCCTGCTTGTATGTAATTTTCCTCTGAACCACATGTACCTTAAAGTACTAACAGTGGCAGGAAACCCACTCTAACCACTAAGTACTTGTCAGTGCCCTTGTTTTTGCAGTATAAGACAAGTAAGGAAAAAGTGTTTCACTGGATCCTTGATAGTCCAGTATAAGGAACTGATACTTTAATCCTTAAAATGAAACTGTTTTATAATTGTGCAGGTCTACATTAGAAGTATATGTTCTTTATGAAATTATCAAAAAAAGTTTAAGGCTATATTCCTACCAAGGTTAATCTTACTAAAGAATAAGCAGTCTTGGACATGTTTAGTAAGCATAAGACTGTAATGTAACCCTAACCATTTGGACAGCTAATAAAATCAAAACCTCTTGCGAGGATTAAGAAAACACAACTCTGCTTAATCAAGCATTTGTGTCTGTGTGCATGCGTGTGTGTCTGTGTATTTCCTTAAGTTTATTGTCCACTAACTGCTGATTTGGTCCAGAGACTGAATGCCGTTCTGCATCATGAAATCTAATGATATAAAGACCTACAAACAAAAAGTTGATTAAATGCTACATGGACAAATGGATGAACAAAACTTTTACATTCTACACATGATCTGCTTTTGGTCTTTTAGATAGGAAATCTAAGAGGAGCAATCTTAGCATTTAAAATTAGTTTGGAAAGATGGACAGGTTACATTAAAAAAAAAAAAAAAAAACCTAAAAGCAGATCATGTGTACAATGTAAAAGTTTATTCATCTATAGGAAATGTAAGAGTATGTTCTGCTAAAAAAATGTTAAGTTTTGAATAAAGTTGCCTTGTCCATATAAAGGGAGTTAATGAATAACATTTTTAAAAATTTGGATTCTTCATTTCTGAGTATCGTGGTATGTAGCTGCATTGGCTAATTTCGAATTTAACCTCCTATTTCAAATGTACCTTTAAACAAAGATACAGCTTTAATACTTTTGTCAAATACACTGACTGGAAGACCTCTCTGGAATTGATTTGTACGGTGTTTGATTAATTCCTCAATTGTTACATAGTTAAACATCACATGTCCTTAAAAGGATACTAAGATACATTCCTAGTCTGTTAAAGTGTATGCCTCTATAAGAGATCTTTTTCGCAATATGACTTTTAGCTTGACATCAAGGTTTGGGGGAACAATAGCTCTTAACCATTTTGAGAAGATTGTATATCAGAAGTTTCACCAGCATCCTTTGATGAATTACGTTACTTTTGTCACACGGCAAAAATGGTTGCAGTAAAACTGAAAAGCAATTCTTAGCGTACAATCTCAGGTCTTGCCATATTATAACTTTATCCCTGGTCATTGTAGCCCTTCTTATCCTAAGGTTGTAGTGAAACTATTTTATGCAGAATTTATCTAGACCAGGAAGTTTTGGTTTGGCACCACGATGTCCTGAAGGCTCTCACCAATTCCGCCCAAATCAAGGAAAACGCTGAAATCTCCTGGGATCACTTTAAGTGGGTTTATGGTGCTTTGGGCTGGAAAAATGCTGTTGGCTACCTAGGCCGGACCTTGTACTCATTGCTGAGGTCAGCGTTCCCATGGCCAAGTGTCTGTTTCTTGGTCGTATTGTTTCTCACAAATGCCATACGAGTTGGAACTATCGAGTTGTATTTTCTGTCATCCCTAGCTATCACAAGTAAACTAGAACCAAATAGTTTGATCCCTCAGATATGCCAGTTCCTGTAGCACAGGGGTCTTCAAACTTGGCCCTTTTATGACTTGTGGACTTCAACTCCCAGAATTCCTCAGCCAGCGTGCCTGGCTGAGGAATTCTGGGAGTTGAAGTCCACAAATCATAAAAGGGCCAAGTTTGAAGACCCCTGCTGTAGCAGTTGAATGAAAAAAATTATACTAGAAGCTGTTTCCCCGTTACCTCTCCCCCAAAGAATCAAAGGGCAAGATAGCCTTCCCAACAGCCCTGGGTATTGTAACCTCTATGAAAGACATCAGGTTGGGAAACGCAGCTGTTACATGATTAAATTTCCCACCCCACTGTTGGGCCCAGTTGTCCTTGCCTTCCGCTCTTTCTCCTCTTCATACTTCCCACATGAAAGCAGAGCTTTTAATTCTGCATATCACTGGTAAACTGCCACTTAGCAATCTCGGAGGGCATTCCCATGACAAAAGAAACTGGGTGAGTTGCCAGCGAGATGTAGGCAAAAAATGGCAAGTAAGAAATTGGATAATTCTTGGAATAGAAATACAGGGAACAGAAGCAAGAAAACCTTAGTAACAAGGATACGTTAGGAAAGGGCTTTCTATTTAAGACCTTCATTGCACTGGAATATCTGCATAATTCCTGAAGGAAGGAGTATTGACAGTTAAATATACTATGATAACATACTTCTTTTTAAAGTACATTCCGTAGAAGAGCAATCCAGTGCAGGACGTATTTCTGAATAAACCAACACAGAATTGACTATTAAGGCTTTAGACCGATTAAAGTTGGATTTTAATGCAATTCAGAAAGCCCTTCATTTTTTTTTCCAGGTTTCTTCGTGTATGAAAGGTAGTCTCACTTCTTGATAAGTACTCTCAAAGAATCCAACTTGTCAGTTCATGAGTAGCCTCCCATCTCATGTAAAATGGTAAACACTTTTGAAATAGGATTTCAAAAACCATTTCTCGTCTAGTACGGTGGTCTGCTATTCAAAGAGGACTTTTTTTAAAAGAGGGCATATGAATACCCTTGGGCATGCCTAAAGTGTGCATGTGTTTGTGTGTGGTGGTGTTGTTTTCTTTCTGGATCTCAGCCATGCCGTTTAGCCTTTTCTTATGGGAGCTAATGGGAGCTCTACACTTGTGGCCTTCTGGATTGTCATCATTGTATGTCACTGTTGATTTTTTTCTAAATGGGTGATAAACAGGGCACATTTGACTATTTGTGGGAAATCATTTCAATCTGGAATTAATATTCAAATATATTTTAGAGAGTTAATATGAAGTAATGACATCTCTCCCTTGCCAGCAAAAAGCTTAGCATAAAAGGTAGGTGAATCAGCGTTAGTGAAATACATTTTAGCTTATTATATAGAGATTTGATAAAATGGGATGTCTTAATAAAATAAGAGCATTGCTTAATCTCCTTTCTCCTGGAAAAATGCTTTTAAAGTACTTTGAAACATGTATCTGATAAAAGTGTGTATGGTATGTTCAAAGAAATGGAAAGAAAGATTAATAGGGGTTTTTTTTAAAACACGCAAAATACATTTTAAAACAAATCTGATATGGTTGTTTTTAAGTTTATCCACTCGCCAACTATCATAACTTTTGTCTTAACTACCAAGTATCTTTTCCTGACCTGACCCAGCCTTAAAATGTATTCCACTCCGAAATCTCTCTGGAGAAAAACTGTTATGTGTTACAAAGGAATAAAATTGTGAAGCTATCTTACAAAGACTTGTTTTCCTTTCCTAACTGAATGAACTTTGCCTGATTTCACCAGAATGCTTTTAATCGACAGTTTTATTCTTTAGCAACATAGGAAGCTTCCTTCTACTCAACTAAGCCTTTAGTCCAGATAATTCAGTAGAGTCTGGCTACAGCTCTGCATGGCTTCCCAACCTTAATGAGATGCCAAAAATTAAATTAGAGGCTCTGCCACCGTGCTGTGGTCCTTTTTCTGATAGAAAGACATCTCACCGGCTTGAATGGCAGGCTATGCTCAGGCTGTGCCTTGCTGCATTCAATGGTGATTACTCTTGAGTAGATACACATAGGATCCCATTATCTCACAGTTGTATATAATGGCATGGAACTAAATTTAATGCACATTGTGAGTATATCTTAAATTTTTAGAAATATGTTGAAAAATGTGTTGGGGGCATATATTAAAAATTCAAAGAAGGATATTCTGATTGGGTGGCATTATTGAGAGTAAAGTTTTTTTTTTTTAAAGAAAGCCCCTTCATTTTCCTAACTACCTTTTAGCTTCGTTTTCTTTTTAAGCATAGGCTCCGCCACATGCTGCCCCATCCTGTTTAGAAAAATGGGAGTTTTGACAATCAAGGATCTCTTTAATATGCATGGAATGCCACTACAGACTTTTATAATACAATGGATGGGAAGCAGAGAGACATTAAAATTATTTTAAAAGTTTACCTTTTTAAAGAATTAAAACAATTAACTGAAAAGCCATGATACAATGTTCAGGAAAATGGTGTTGAAAAACAAAATTATTTTTTTTTTAGAAGAAAGGTGAAATAAATTTATAGATGAGAGTCTGTCAAATTTTGATTTCCCAGCTAGAAAAGGTGAGAAAAAACATGAATAAGCATGTAATCAAACACAAGCCTCAACAAAAGCTTTACCAGTTACCATCTAAAACTTTAGATCTTTGAATATTTTTAAAACACGGGGATCGCCTGTTAGCAGAAATCACAAGAGATATCTGCAGGATTTCCAAAGTCTAGCATTAAACTCTTTTGTGTGCATCTTTTCTATTTTTAGAGTGTCTTTAGATGTTGTCCTTAAAAAAAAAAGCAACCAGCAAGAAAACCCGGCTAACAGTCTCTTTATATGTATAATTAAAAAAAAAAAAAAAAACCGACACCCTGGAGCTACCCCGAACCACGCAGGGTGTCGTAATTTCAGTTTGCAAAGCAGTATGATACAATGTTGCTGAGCAGAAAAGCCCATGATAGATTTAATGTAGCCAATTGTGCACTTCTTTAAAAAAAAAAAAAAGTAACTGTTCAGGGTGAGTTAATTTTGGATTTTTTTTTTTTCTTCCAGCCCCTCTCTCTCTCTCTCTCTCTCTCTCTTTTAGGCTTTGTGCCACATTCTTCCAGACGAATGTGTATTCCATGCGGGCCACTGTTCTGCTAAATGCTCTCAGTTCTCTCTTTGCAATCAAGATTATGTTGCTAAGGAGATCTTGCTTTTATTGGTGCCATTGATTTGTGTTAATACGTTTTGAATACCTCTCGGTATTCTTCCGCAGACAAGGCCAAAAGAAAAACTTCCCCGAGAGTTTCCCAATTTACATGACAAACGGGAGCGGTGGTGTAATGAAGCCGATATAAAGTGGGCCGTTGAAAAGCAACCAAAGAAGGCCCACTCAAGTGAGAAATGAAGAAATGCGCTGGGGACAGGCTGGCCAGCCTTTGCTCCAGCTGCAGGACCTGGCTTGGGCTCCAGTGAGATGCACAGGGCGAAGAGAGAGCGCCTCCATCTGCAAAGACCACCCACTTCTGAAGGCCCAGATTTCCTTGGATTACCTCACTGGTTTAATGCAAATGATCACAAAGCAGGGATGGAGACCCCCGTCCTTCTTGGGAAAAAGGAGAAGGAGAGCCACCACCTTCCTCTTTCCCTTCCTCCAAGGAAGACGGCTGGACTTGAAGCTCGGCCCCGATGCCGTCCCTTGGGAAGTGTGAAATACAGGTAGCCCCCTCCCCCCCTTAAAAAAACTTTATTTAGTGACCGTTCAATGATACAATGGCACTGAAAAATGAGAGTCGCAGCCGTTTTTCACACAGTTACGACCTTTGCGGCCTCCTCATGATCACGTGATCAAAATTTTTCAGAGGCTTGGCAACTGATTCATAGTGACGATGGGGGTCACGGGATCCCCTTTTGTGACCTAGCAAGCCAACAGGGAAGCCAGATTCACGTAACCACCAGGATACTAATTTAACAACTGCAAGGATCCACTTAACGACCGTGGCAAGGAAGGTCATAAAATGGGGCAAAACTCGCTTAACGACTGAAATGTTGGGCTCCGTTGTGGTTGTGAGTTGAGGACTACCTGTAGTGAAGGGGGTAGTAGGGGAATATGGAGCATAGGTTGAGTTAGACCAGGAATCTTCAAACTTGGCCCTTTTATGACTTGTGGACTTCAACTCCCAGAATTCCTCAGCCAGGCACGCCTGGCTGAGGAATTCTGGGAGTCGAAGTCCACAAGTCATAAAAGGGCCAAGTTTGAAGACCCCTGAGTTAGACCCTCCTCTTCTTTCAAAATGGAAAAACAGTTTTGGAGAGCGCTGGCTTGTAATTATTGGCTTCCTTTGGTAGATGGGTAAATGATTGTCATTCTGTCTGCTCTCTAGAACAGGGCTTTTCAACCGGTGGTACGTGTACCACCTGTGGTACTTTGGCACCTGGCAGGTGGTACACGACCATCCTAGACAAGTGTAGCAGGGGAGGGTAATGAGCTGAAGTGGCAGCATCGCACAAGTCTGAGGGATGACAGCTGGAGCTGCAGGGCTGGAGAGACAGCAGAAGCCCCAGGATCAGTGCGCGTGGCTACATGCTGATCAACGCTTCCAGCGTACCCAGAAGAGAAAAGGAGAAGGAGGTGGGAGAGAGGAGAGGATATAAAAGGAGAAGGTTTGGGCGGGAAAGGACGAGGAAAGGAGAAAGAGAAGGGGGCAAAGCTAGTGGAGAAGAGAAGCTTTTGTGAGAGAAGCCGAGGGATCAACGAAGGAATAGGCTGTGAAAGAGAGAGAGAGAGGAGAAGGAGAAAGAAAGAAGGACCGACCAGCCACCTGACCACCAAGGTAGTGGTGCATATTAATAAATATGGACAAATCTGTCATACATTCATCAGTGCAAAGGGAAAGTGATTCAGCAAAGGAACCGCCACCGAAGAAATTAAAACTGGTACTTTTTCCCTTTTTTGGGGTCATCAGGTTTTTGACACCTTGCTTAGCACTGGTGGTACTCAAATATCGTCATGTCCTAAAAGTGAAACAATCTGTGAAAAGGTTGAAAAGCCCTGCCAGAGTTACAACAGCACTGAAAAAAGTTGACAAGGCCTTTTTTTCACATGACTGTTAACAGCTGAGGCTGAAGAATTCTGGGAGTTGAAGTCCACAAGTCATAAAAGGGCCAGGTTTGAAGACCCCTGTCTTAAATCTAACAAACAAAATGGAGGCTGGCTGAGGAATTCTGGGAGTTGAAGTCCACAAGTCATAAAAGGGCCAAGTTTGAAGACCCCTGTCTTAAATCTAACAAACAAAATGGAGGCTGGCTGAGGAATTCTGGGAGTTGAAGTCCACAAGTCATAAAAGGGCCAAGTTTGAAGACCCCTGTCTTAAATCTAACAAACAAAATGGAGGCTGGCTGAGGAATTCTGGGAGTTGAAGTCCACAAGTCATAAAAGGGCCAGGTTTGAAGACCCCTGTCTTAAATCTAACAAACAAAATGGAGGCTGGCTGAGGAATTCTGGGAGTTGAAGTCCACAAGTCATAAAAGGGCCAAGTTTGAAGACCCCTGTCTTAAATCTAACAAACAAAATGGAGGCTGGCTGAGGAATTCTGGGAGTTGAAGTCCACAAGTCATAAAAGGGCCACGTTTGAAGGCCCCTGTCCTAAGTCAAGTACTGCCTGAATATTAATGGTACCTGTTATGCATGAATGTAACTCAGTTGAAACTTTGAGGAATCTCTCTCTGGAACAGGGGAAACGTACAGTTTGTGCCAGACAATACATAAGGAACATACATCTTTTTTTTTTTTTTTTAAAAGAGAACAGATGGGGAGAGGGGATCATGCAAATTTACTATTTGCAGTATACTTAATATGGTGCGAAGGGGGAAGGATTTACACAGCCTGCGCCTTGTAGAGGCTTGGTGAGTAGGAAGTTGGATTTAACGCCATATAAAAATATTTCAGTTGGCATAATAAAAAGAAAATGGTGGATAATGGACCTTCTTTGGTTTACATGGATACAAATAACACTTAGATAATGAAACATTCCACGCGACATCTTACAACATGAGCTAACCCCATGACACCACTGCTAAAATGGCAACTTTGGGATGTATTGATGAGCATAAAATCCAGATTTATGGGGGGGGGGGAAATGGTTCCACTCAGCCTTGGGGAGGCCCCACATAGGAAAAAATACGTTTCAGCTGTCCAGGCAGAAAATCTCCAAGCTAGGATGAGTTGATAGGACTACTAGCAGGGGGTTGGACTAGGACAGTGGTGGCGAACCTATGGCACGGGTGCCAGAGGCGGCACTCAGAGCCCTCTCTGTGGGCACGCGTGCCGTCGTCCCAGTCCTAGGCCTTCAGCTGGGTTTTATAAAACCTTTTCGCTTTAGGCCTCCGTCGCTGTGTGCCAAAAAAAAAAAAAGGTTCAATCAGTCAATTTCAACTTCTCACAGGAAAAAAAAAGATCTTGCAAAGTTGAAATTGATTGATTGAACTTTTTAGTCCCACCCAGTCTGCTATTACCACCGCAGCCACGGCCTCCCAACTGGCCACACCCAGCCAATGGGCCACACCCACCCGGCACTCGACGATGCATAAGTGGGTTTTGGGTTGCAGTTTGGGCACTCAGTCTCTAAAAGGTTCGCCATCACTGGACTAGGACCAAGGACCCTTCCAACATTATTTATTATTATTATTATTATTATTATTATTATTATTATTATTATTATTATTATTATTATTATTATTATTATTATTATTATTATTATTATTATTATTATTATTATTATTATTATTATTATTATTATTTATCCCAAGAGCAAAAGACTAGGAATCAGGTTCTATAAACAATGATGAAAGGAAGTGCTTGTGTTTGGCTTGCAGAAAGGATGAGAGGAGTTATGATTGTAACCTTCATCTATCTAAAGGGCAGATGAGAAAATGGAGTTTGGACGTACCAGTGGGTTGAAGCTACCAGAAACCAGATGATTTATTAGAAGGAGGGAAGATCATTCTAACCGGCAACTTTTTATATATATATGTATGGCAAATTAAAATCCAAACCCAGACGTTCTTTTACTTAAGAAAAAGGATTGAGGTTCTAGAGCCAGGTTCCTCCTAAACATATTCGAATTAACCTGGCTATACTTCGAAGTAATTACTATTTGGGGCTCCAACCAAGAAACAGAGGTGTTTAAGAGGAAACCTTAATTTGTCAGGGAAAATAAGATTTTAAGCACTGAAAATTTCCGCGACTACGTTTTAAAAAAGGATTTTTTTATGGATGTATTTCTAATTAGCACACTTGTGGGCTTTTTCTAAAGTGAAATAATATAATGCCTGCTTTTTCTTCCTGGTCTTTAAAAATATTTCCTGAAATAAGGTTGAGGAGCTGGATTTGTTTTTCAGGGGAACAAAACCCTGAACTGTCTAATTTACTGAAATTTCTTGCAATTCAGACAATACAGTTACAGTATGACAGAAATACATCCTGGACGAAATATTGTATGGAGAATTCAGTGCAGGATACAATACACATAGGGGACATTTATAATGCCCTTGACACACATCCCTTCCCCCCCCCAATAATCTGGTAGTATCTAAATTTCTCTATACCAAGTGCAAGATTTTTCAAACTCCTCTCTTGTTCTCTTGCTCAGCTATAATCTTTCTTTTCCTCTGTGTGTCACACTGAAGTTTCCACACTCTAGTTGAGAAATGTAACATCTGGACTTTCTGGAATTTTGGAGGTGAGTCTTTAATGCCAACAGATCACACTAACTATCTATATATAAATTTCTGAAAGTAGTCATTTTAAAATGACTCATCTGATTTGAACAAAAGGCAAGGAGGTAAATGTTCCATTAAAAACCACTGCCAACATAATTTTACCATTAGCTTTTATTCTCAGCCTTTATTCCACCCTTTCCATTAGCATGTTGATTGCTTTAATTAAGGACCTTCCCTTCCATATGCAGAGATAATCTTTCTGAATGGCTTTCAAAGTACATGGAACAAAGTCTGTTGTGCACTCTGAAAATATAAATAAGTTGTTCTCCTCTCTCTAGAAAAGGCCTGATCCTGCAACCTCAACATTGCTTGCAGGAGATTTCAGTGGTTTTTCTTCAAACCAGCAGTTGCCATTTAAAACTCTAAGACATTGTAAGACATTAGAAAAACCAAAATAAGCAAATAGGGAGTGGCAATTGGATGATGGAGGATCAAATCTGGATTGGATCTCTTAGTCCAGTGATGGCGAACCTTTTAGAGACCGAGTGCCCAAACTGCAACCCAAAACCCACGTATGCATCGTCGAGTGCCGGGTGGGTGTGGCCCATTGGCTGGGTGTGGCCAATTGGGTGGGCGTGACTGCGGTGGTAACGGCCGACTGGGTGGGACTAAAAAGTTCAATCAATCAATTCCAACTTTGCAAGATCTTTTTTTTCCCCATGAGAAGTTGAAATTGAGTGATTGAACCTTTTTTTTTTTTTTTGCACACGGCGGCGGAGGCCTAAAGTGAAAAGGTTTTATAAAACCCAGCTGAAGGCCTAGGATTGGGGCGACGGCGCGCGTGCCCACAGAGAGGGCTCTGAGTGCCGCCTCTGGCACCCGTGCCATAGGTTCGCCACCACTGTCTTAGTATCTCACTTGAACACTGGGAATGTGTGACATACATACTATCAGTTGAAGCAATGAGAAGAAGGGGACGAGAAGCTGAAATAAAACACCAGAACCCTTGGAAGCCATTAACTGTACTGATACAAAACCATTTTAAATACTTGGCACTTGACTAACCACAAAGCAAAGCATTCACACGGCAGGTGGAACTATTCCAGAGCCAACTCTGTAAGATTAAACATTTTTCCTAGCTGTTCCAATTCAAAAGCCTTGGGTTTTTTATCCCAAAACAGTGCAAGGCAATTTGGAAGTTCCTCTTTTGAAATGTTTTTGCTAACTACATTGTATGGTTTCACTTTTGGATAGTCTTATGCAACTTAAAAAAAAGAAAGTGCTTGTGTGCCTCCATTCTTTGAAGCCATGTATGCTTTTTGTATGTAGGACAACAGACTTGTCCAACTCAGTGCCTCCAAACATATTAGGCTTCCATCTCCTCGATCTCTTAGCCAGGATTGGTCCAAATCCATGCTGGCTGAAGATGTGGCAACCCAGCACAACTGGAGGGACACTGGGGGGGGGGGAGAAAAGCCTGCTGTTATATATTTGTATACTTGTATTTATTTTATGTTTTGTAGATTGGTATTCTGCATTTCGATAAAGTCCGTGGATTAATAAAAATGAATGGACTGGGCTGTTTGCACCTACTGCCCATTGAGCTTCAGGCAGCCTTCTCAAACTTCTGAGAGAAATCGTAAACAAAGGCATGCTTCATTCTTGTACCTAACAAGATTTAATTTTAGACTACATCGAGGAAAGCACGACCCGTCTTTAAGAAAATTCATCCTTGTCAGCTGAGAAAAAGAAAAAAAAAGTGGGTTCTTTCTTCCCTCCCTTTGGGATTTTCTGCACATCAAAGAGAAATGGGTCTCTACACTTGAAGCCCATCTCAGAGTCAGCCAGATGTTCAGACTGGGTTTGGCGTTTTTGTCTACTTTCCAAGCGCCTGAAATAGGCAGATCCGGATGTTTGATGGTGTTACAGATATCGTCGCAGGATGGAAGCAGTTCCTAGTAAGGCCGCCTTTTGTAACTGACTGATGGGGAATTTGTCAATGCCGATGGAGTTCAAGTGGGGCTCCAGCTGTTTTGGGATTGCACCCAAGGCGCCTATTACTATTGGGACTACCTTTGCTTGCCTTTGCCACAGTCCTTCTATTTCTATTTGTAGATCTTTGTATTTTGTTATCTTCTCCAGTTCTTTCCCTTTTTAGCCTACTGTCTCCAGGTACTGCCACATCCAGTATCCAGACTTTTGTGTCCTTCTTATCGCCAACTGTTAAGTCTGGGGTGTTGTGTGACAGGTGTTTGAATTCTAAAATCCCAGAGCAATTTAGCTTCTTTGTTTTCTATGCCTTTCTCTATTTTATAGTCCCACCAGTCCTTGCTTGCAGGCAAATGGCATTTCTTGCAGATCTTCCAGTGCACCATTGTTGCTACTTTGTCACACTGTTGCTTATTGTCTGGGTCAGGGGTAGGCAACCTTGGCTCTTTTATGACTCGTGGACTTCAACTCCCAGAATTCCTGAGCCAGCTGTGCTGAGGGGAAAGGGAGAGGTTTCCATGCTGAGCCATGCTGGCTCAGGAATTCTGGGAGTTGAAGTCCACGAGTCATAAAAGAGCCAAGGTTGCCTACCCCTGGTCTGGGTGATCTTGCAGCAGCTAAGCAGGTGGTCTACTTTTTCTTCAGCTTCTTTGCAGAGATGACATTTGCTATCTGTTGCTGGCCTCAATTCTGCCTTTGCATGCATTTGTTCTTAAGGCTTGGTCTTGTGCAGCCAGAATTTAGCCCCTCGGTCTCTTTCTTCAATTTTCCTGCTCTTAGTCATTGCCAGATCCTGTATCTGCTTTCCCTGCTATTTTTTTTTTAAACGTACTGGCTATGTAATGCTTTGTTTTCCCATGTCTCCTTTCTCTTCTTTATTTGGTTTTTCTTGTAGGCCAACTTGGTTTCTCCAGTACTCAGTATCTTTTCCTGGTATACTAGCTTCAGGGCATTTCTTCACTGTCTTTCAGATATTCTTCCAAAGCCATTTTTTCTTCTTCAACCATCTGATGTACTTGCATCATTCCACGCCCACCTATTTGCCTTGGTAGACAGAGTCTGTTAATGTCACTGCGTGGATGAAGGGTATGATTCATTGTCATTATTTTTCTGGTCTCCCTATCCATTGCTTTTAGTTCTGCTTGAGTCCAGTCCACTATTCCAGCCGTGTATCTCATGACTGGAATTGCCCAGGTGTTGATTGCCTTGAAGGTATTTCCTCCATTGAGTTTGGATTTTAAGATCATCTTCGCTCTCTTGATGTATTCATTTCAGACTTTTTCTTGACTTCATTGTGCTTGATGTTGTCAGCTTGAAGGATGCCCAGGTATTTATAGTGATCGTCTTCATCCAGACTCTTAATCTTATTTTCACAGGGCATCTTAATTCTGTCAGTTTTCACTATTCCCCGCCCCTCCCCCCCCATTTCATATTTCAGAATGGCATATTTGTCCTGTCCAAACTCCATTGCAGTATCTTGGCTGTATATACAGACAGTGTTGAGCAGCGATTCTATTTCAGATGGAGTTTTTCCATATAGCTTCAAATTGTTCATGTAAAGGAGGTGGGATAGTCTGGTAGAGGTTTTTGAGGTTTGGTAGCCGTGGCCTGAATTACTCAATATGGTGAACAGAGGAGTCAGTGCACTGACAAACAGTAGTGGTGACAGTGAGTCTTTGGGGAAAATTTCTCTCATGATGTTAAGTTCTCCCATTCTATCACCGTTAACCAGCAGCGTTGTCTGCCATTGTGCTCATTGATCTTTGCACCAATGTTTCTACTGACTTCTGTTATTTCTAGGCACTTGATTATCCAATCATGTGGCAGGGAGTTGAATGTCTTCCTATAATCAATCCATGCTACCTTCAAGTTGGTTTTCCTTCTCTTGCAGTTTTCCAGGATCATTTTGTCAATTAGAAGTTGAATTTTTGTTCCTCTGCTGTTTGGGTGGTTTCCTTTCTACTTGGGTGGAAAGAGTTTGTTTTCAACTAGAATGATGCTGTTGGACTGCATCATATCACACCAGTTAGTAATTTGAAAGTTGTTGGTAGCAGGTAATTGGCTTGCAGTTGCCTGGTGCTGCCTCTTTTGTTGGATCTTTCATTATCAGGTATGTTTTGTTAACCATTCGTCAATTTCACCTCCCTGCAGTATGTTGTTAAAGTTGTTGTTGCTGTTGCTGTTGCTGTTGTTGTTGTTGTTGTTGTTGTTGTTGTTGTTGTTGTTGTTCTTCTTCTTCTTCTTCTTCTTCTTCTTCTTCTTCTTCTTCTTCTTCTTCTTCTTCTTCTTCTTCTTCTTCTTCTTCTTCTTCTTCTTCTTCTTCTTCTTCTTCTTCTTCTTCTTCTTCTTCTAATTTTTTTTGTGCGTGATGGTGTTGGAAGAACAGATGGTGTTCAATTTGAGTAGAGTGTTTATATACTTGCTAAAAGGGGATGAGATTTAAGAGCTTACTAACTTGTATAAAAGATTATTCATAGTGTTCGGCTAAAATAATGCATGAAAGCAGAAAATATGGTTTTTACACACTTTGGAATTGGCAGCCACAGCCTTTCATAAATAGTGTGTGGAAAAGGATATTTATAAGGTCTAATTTTACTTATGCATTTCCCTAATTAAGAATGTGATCTTTAAATCATTTGCGTAATGCTGACATAGTCAAAATATATTGCATCATAAGAACTTTATTAGACACTTGCAGTTTTGATCCTCCGTGGCAATAGCATGATGAAGAACTAGCAATCTGGCCTTGCTTTTACCTTTCTCCCTAGCATACTTGACTGATCTGAAATCGGAAAGCAATACCAAAGCAGCAAAGAATATGAGGCATGCTATTGAGACAATGTTTATATCAGTTCAAAACCAGAAAGATAACAAGGTAGCCCTGCCACAATTAAGATGTGAGATCTTTTGGGGGGGGGGTGTTCTACTTCAGTGCTCTTTGGCATAAAGGATTCCTCTCTGCAAGAAGTCCCGAATTCTATTTTCCTTCATTGATTCCAAACTGTTTAACCATATTATCTATAGCAAAAGCTCATCTCTCTTTCCAGAGGGTCTTTCCTCCTCCTCCTCCTCCTCCTCCTCCTCCTCCTCCTCCTCCTCCTCTTCCTCCTCTTCTTCTCTTCTTCTCTTCTTCTTCTTTCTTCTTCTTCTTCTTCTTCTTCTTCTTTTCTTCTTCTTCTCTTCTTCTTCTTCTTCTTCTTCTTCTTCTTCTTCTTCTTCTTCTTCTTCTTCTTCTTCTTCTTCTCCTCCTCCTTCTCCTTCTCCTTCTCCTTCTCCTTCTCCTTCTTCTTCTTCTTCTTCTGGAAGTTCCTTCATCTATCTCATGCTTTCCACCCAAGAGTTTTCTGAACATTGGAAAACTTTCCCAAATAAAATGAGAGGTGGAAAATCGTCCATTGTTTGTGATAGTTCTGCAACCTCTTCCCACATTTTTCAAGAGAGCCCCTGATATCTGCAGGGTAAGTCATGGAAGCCAGAGAAACCAGTTGAGAGCAACTGGTAGGGCAAGAACGCCATTCCTGGCACCAAATTTGGGGAACTAATGTAGAAAAGTGATAAGGCTGAGTATCTCAAACTGGTCCCTTAATTCAATTCTCTTTGTTTAGCAATATCTCCTTTCCCCTCATTTAATCTCAACATTTAACTCTCTTTGGCATTTAATTAAGATGTTACTTTTAGAAATATCTGTCCAAATGTGCCAGCGCCCCTGGCAATCAGCAGTAGGATGAAGTCCTTTGAAGGCAACTTCAAATGCCCATGGGAGACGCAGAAGAAAACAAAGATTTTGAGTTTTCTTAGTGATGCTTCCATCCAGTTCCTAAGGGAACACTTGCTGCTTGGTTAGATAAAGAAAGCTATCAAAAACCACTCAGAAAGACTGCCACTTCCCAAAGAGATAATCTCTGGTATTCTTGTCCCTTCCCCCCACCCTCAAATGTTTGTTTTGACAAACGGGGTCTTTTCCTTTATCTCTCTTTAAACAAGAGAAGGTTTTAAAAGCTTAGAGGTCTGAGCCCTCTGAGAATTGAAACCTCAGTCTTTGGAACTTGCACAAAGTATATTTATCAAAGATTTATGACAAATCCCCCAGGACAAGGGAGAATGCTAAATACATTTCAAATAGGCTGGAACTTAGCTAAATAAGGATGAATCTATACCGCTCTAGTTCCTTGACAATAGATAGACATCACTATTCTCCACCAGAAAGAAGAAGAAGAAGAAGAAAATGAAAATCCTGTCTTCCTCAGGATGAAAG
The DNA here is from genome assembly GCA_023970755.1 of Azemiops feae. Taxonomy (NCBI): domain Eukaryota; kingdom Metazoa; phylum Chordata; class Lepidosauria; order Squamata; family Viperidae; genus Azemiops; species Azemiops feae. The sequence goes on along the minus strand of JALGBA010004209.1, from coordinate 175,334 downwards.
GGACATTTCAAAAGTTAGGCTGTAGAGTTTCCAAACGTGTTTTCTCATCCTTGTTATTTTCAACACCGCAGTTCCCGTCTTTGCCAGTTGTGCATGATAGTTGTACATATCCTCTTTTTTTTTTGGGGAATGAATAGACTTGAGATGGCAGAACTGGCATGACTGGAATAAAAGATTACTTTTGACCAGACTCTGCCAGAATCGTAACGTAGAGAATTGCTCTGCTCATATTTGCAAGCACTTTATTTGGATGTAGAAATGTACAGCTCCGTGTTCTGGATAGCAGCTCTTTTTCCCAGCCTACTTTTTCAAAGGGAAAAGTAAAAATCTCAATGTAATTTTAAAGTCTCCGGGGCGGGGGGGGGGATAACTGATTTTTCTGTGCCCCCATTTCGGTTGATTGTACGCCATCAAATTGCTGATGGTGACCACATTTTCACCATATTACAAAAATATTTTCTGCAGATGGCCACTTTGTGCTAGCTACAACGGCAATTTTTCAAAGACCCGTGTGTTACAATTGAGCAGTAGCACCAGCATAATCCACAGACTTAGATACGGTTCATGTTGTTGAATGTGAAACCCTGCTTGCATATAACAATCTCAATGTTACATGCAAACATCACAGAGATGTTCTCTCTGAATATCTGTCCCTATCCTGGTCTTTCAGGTTTTCCAATGGTGCCCCCATTGCCACTGTGATTGAGTCCATCCATCCACCATCCACCATGCTGCTTGTTGTCCTTTCCTTCCACTTTTCTCAGCATTAGAACTTTCTCCAGAGAACTGTACTTTCTCATAATATGTCAGCAGTGGGATCATTTCAACCAAATCATTTGTCCCCCATGATCTATTTGTTTGTTTTCTTGGCTGTCCTTCGTATTCTTGGGAGTCTTCTCCTATACCAGTGATGGCGAACCTTTTAGAGACCGAGTGCCCAAACTGCAACCCAAAACCCACTTATTTATCGCCGGTGGGCGTGGCCCGCTGGGTGGGCGTGGCTGTGGTGGTCATGGCAGAATGGGTGGGTGTGGCCAAGGTGGGCGTGGTCACCTCGATGTTCCTCCTGTGGGGGCTGGACAGGGTTGGGGGAGATCCAGGGGGTCTCTGGCAGGTGGGGCGGTGGGCAGGAGGCTCGTCCTGCGGGGCGAGGCCAGGCAAGGCGGGGATGCCATTGTTGCAGGACAAGGTGATGCAGGGGCCAGGGCAGCTGCTGCCTGACACCATTGGCCCCCGCACACAGAGGCCAGCGAGTGCATGGGGGCCAATGGTGTCTGTCAGCAGCCACAGCCTGCTGGCCCATCAACCGGCGCACTCTGGGGCTCTGCAGCCCGCTGCCAGCAGTTCAGAGAAGCCGCCTCTGAACTCTACGGCCGGCCAACAGCTGAGGAGGCGATGCAGTGGGTCGTGCCCGGGAAAAGGAGAGCATGTGAGGCCAGGAGGGATGGGATGGGGGGGAGGGAAACCAGCTGTGCTGGGATGCATCTGGCCATGTGGGACCTCGGCGAGTTAGCGGGCAGCTGCTTGAAGAGGGATGGTTGCCATCTCCGGGGCATGGCACGAGTGCCCACAGAGAGGGCTCTGAGTGCCACCTCTGGCACCCGTGCCATAGGTTCGCCACCACTGTCCTATACTAAAGTTCAAGATTTTCAATAGGCAATCTTAAAGTGATACTTGAGATCAACAGATGCTCCTAAAACCTTGAAACAGCATCCAGTTTTGGTCACCGCGATGTAAAAAAGATGTCGAGACTCTAGAAAGAGTACAGAGAAGAGCAACAAAGATGATCAGGGGACTGGAGGCTAAAACATATAAGGAACGGTTGCTGGAATTTGGGTATGTCTAGTTTAATGAAGTGCCCAAACGTTTTTGCCCATGGGACTAGTCATTCTTAAGGAGGGAAAAACACCTTGCCTGCTCTGCTTTAGCATTATTAAGACTGGGTCTGGAGTAGATTAAGCGAAGATTTCATCTCTGCCGGGATAGGGCCTCCTTCCATCAGTGCAAATTACTGAAAGGGTGGGGTGGGAGAGCTTAGGTCATTGCAAATCATCTGGGTCCTGATCCAGAGCAATGTTCGTGTTGGGAGAGACGGACAATCTCATGCTTGACCCATCTGTTCCACTTCCCTTTGGCTTTGTTCCTGGGATTTCCCACTAATAAACCTAAAGGGTGCAGAAAGACAACCATGACAAATATGTACAGTCGCTTCGTGCGATTGGCTGAGTAGCAAGCCTCTAAAATCTCTGGAGGCTTCTTAGTCCTGATGCATGAGGCATTTCTCCCCACCCCCCACCCCCCGTCTGCTTTGGGCAGGCAGCCCGCCAAGTAATCTCTAGAGACCTGCTTGAAATTGGTGGTCACTTGCGCGTCACGTGGCGTGGAAGTAAACTTGTGGTTTAAAGCTTCCCTCCTGGGATCGAGGAGGTCCAGAGTTGAAAATAATGATCTTCCATAAACACAACACAGCAACGGCTTTGATTAAGAAAACATGTGTAAGTCTTCAAGTGAAAGCAGATGGATATCAAATGGCCAGGATAAACGTGATCAGTTTTGAGGCAACCCAAGCAAATATCTCGACTGGGGAGGACTGAACTAGCTCTCCGCCCTTTAGAGAAAGTTAGAATAGATTTGTTTTTTATAACTGGGAATCCGCCAAGCGCACAGGCGTGCGCGTGCACACCCATGTACGCAGAGTACTCTTGCCAGTCTTTGGTTAACAAAGATACAAAGGGTAATTAAACTGTTCTGCTATAAACACCAGAAGCGCAAAGTACCTACAGTTACATGTTTTCATGGTGACCCATCATTTTCCAAAACAAAATACCTCAAAGATGAAGAGTATCCTTGTGTCACTAATTTTAACAAATAGAAGTACTTTATTTATAGATGCGTTGATGTTTATATATTGTTGTTACCTACAGGGACTTCTGGGAGTTTCTCAAATCCATGTGCAAGTTCATGTGTGTGAGAGAGAGTGCAGAGGGAGGGGGAAAGAAGGAGTGAGTGAGAAAGAGAGATTCATCTGCTAAGGTGAATAGAGTAGATGATCTACTATTACGGTGAAATGTATGAATTTCCAAAGCTGTGATGAACATTTTATTGTGACATTTCCCCCCCCCCCACTTTTGTTGGCTGGTTGTAAAGGAACAGGACATTTCCATCCTTGTCTGTCATCTATTAGTGGGCATTAATTTAATTAAATTCAGTTGTGGTCTTAGCAGGTGAAGGAAAAGGGTAGAACGGGGGTCTTCAAATTTGGCATTTTTATGACTTGTGGACTTCAACTCCCAGAATTCCTCAGCCAGCGTGCCTGTTTGCTTAGCTAGTACTCTGACTATCACTAAGTGTTGCATCTTATGATTTATGATGAAGTGTTGTATTTCACGATTTATGATGAATGTATTTTCATGTTGTATATCAGGGGTGTCAAAACTGCCGGCCCACGGGCCGGATGCGTCATGGCAAAACCGCGCCCACTCCATTGCGGCAATGGGAAAAAAATCACGATACGTCACATCACGTCACGTGATGTTGCAAGTTTGACACCCCTGTTGTATATGATCATGATTATCACTATTAGTTGTATGTACACTTGAGAGCTTATGCACCGGAAACAAATTCCTTGTGTGTCCAACCACACTTGGCCAATAAAGAATTCTATTCTATTCTATTCTATTCTATTCTATTCTATTCTATTCTATTCTATTCTATTCTATTCTATTCTATTCTATTCTATTCTATTCTATTCTATTCTATTCTATTCTATTCTATTCTACTCTACTCTACTCTACTCTACTCTACTCTACTCTACTCTATTTTCTGTATTCTATTCTATTCTATTCTACTTTCTGTATTCTATTCTGTTCTGTTCTGTTCTATTCTATTCTATTCTTCAACTGCATAATCAAACCTTGCTGCTGTAAAAACAAGAAGGGATTCACTCATGCAGTCATTCGATGCCATCTTGACTATTTTATAATCCTTCCATGGAGGCTCCAACTCTGAAACTACAAAAATTGGTCTAATTTCTGCAGGCATCAGAGACTCCAGTTGCACACGTCCCAGTTTTCTCCCTGCTGGCTTCTGGGAGTCGAAGTCCACAAGTCCTAGAAGGGCCAAGTTTGAAGACCCCCGCTTTAAAGGGTCCTATATATTAGGTGGACACAAACACCCCCTCTTGTCCTGGGAAAGAATGATATATTTTTAATAGCCCTAAAATTGGGGATGATGAGCAATAGCTTTTAATCTGGGGAGAGTCTGTGAGAGGGTTGGAATTAGAACTGTCAGTCAAAGCACGGTAATGCAGGCCATCTCCTCCCAGTTTACATTCCTAAGAGAGAGGGAAGTGAGGAGGGAGGGAGTTGGCAGCTGTGGGTGGAAGGTCAGATTGGTGGAAACTTGGAGTCTTCCCGCTAGGAAATCCTCCATCTGTCAGAGGGACAGATTTATGAGTATCCATTCAGTGCCAGAGAAGGCAAAGACTGTCAGCCTACAGCTATGTTGTAATAATAGAGGAAGCCCTCTTTTGACAAGGTCACCATCTAGGAAGGGCTTCAACGGTCCCACAAGGCAGAATTGTGCAAAGTTCCTCTTGGCTGCCTGCTTTTCAGACAACAGATAAGCACCACTTTTGACCTATCATGAGGGATCCCTTGGTCGTGTGGGAAGTCAGCCCCCCAGAGAAGGAAATATTAAAAGGGCAGAAAAATATATTTCCTCAGGATCTTGAAGGGGCAGGAAAGCATGCCCAGTTTTCTTAATAGCCCCAGGTCTCCCTTCCCCAAGCAGAAACCAGCTCTAGAGATACAGATGTAAATCCAGGGAGCTAGGAGATTAAGAAGACAAAGACCTAAAATCTACATACCCCATCCAAACTCTTAAGAGTTATCAGCCCCAGCCCCAGGGAAGCAGGATATGACATTTTGGACATAATAAAATTAACCCATCACCATCAGAATACCAGAAAGGCACACTCAGACTCAGGTCAAAGTTCATGCCACAGGAACAACTCCACAAACAAAAGGCTCCAAAGGGTATAAAAACCCACTCCCTACATGTGTTCGCTCTCTTTTCTGCCAGAGCCATCTTTCTGTCTGGCTCTCCTCTCCAATAAACTACAACCTTCTTCCCAAAGCAGTTGCCATGTTTATTCCCAGCTTGGGTGAACTACAATGAAGACCTTTCTTCCAACAGTTGCTTCAGCCCTGAACTCTTTTCATCCAAGATCCAATCCAGGTTGCACCATCAGTTAGAGGTTCTTCACACAAAAAGAAACTACAGCCCAACATACCCAAAAAAAAAAAAAAAACCAGTGCAAAAGACAAACTAGAAACAAAAATTAAAATAAGCAGGAAAATGGTAAGAGAACAGCTATCCAACCTTGACGAATATAAATCACCGGGACCCGACAGGCTACACCCCAGAGTTCTGAAGGAGCTGGCAGATGTTATCTCAGAACCCTTGCACCACATCTTTCAAAAATCCTGGAGCACCGGGGAAATACCTGAGGATTGGAAAAGGGCTGATGTGGTTCCCATCTTCAAGAAAGGGGGGGGAAACGGACCCAGGAACCAATCAGTTTAACATCAATACCTGGGAAGATCCTGGAAAAGATAATCAAAAAACAGATCTGCGAACAACTAGAAGCAAACAAAGTTATAACTAGTAGCCAGCACAGGTTTGTTAAAAACAGATCATGCCAAACCAATCTTATTTCATTCTTCGATAAAGTGACTAAACTAGTAGTAGGGGGATGGACTAGAAGACCTCCAAGGTCCCTTCCAGCTCTATTCTATTCTAACATTCTTCTACTGGGATTTCCAGATAACCATAGTTGATAGGCTGGAATTCAGTTAGATTCCTGTATGCCCACTTATGACCATGCCTTTGCTGCTTTGTGGGTCAATTCTCCCCCCCCACCTTTTTTTTAAGTAAAGGTAGAATCACCACAATACTATTTTAATTTTCATCTAATCCAGATAAATACAATACAGTCTAGGGCTCTGCAGTCAGTATTCTTTAACCTGTGATGCATTCAAACACAACACAATATAATGTCTTCGGATTGCCTTCAGGATTTTGTATGTTGTTTTGTTTGAGCCATTTATACTGAGACACAGGAATCTTTTTCTACCACATGGGCTTCTATTTGCGGTCAAGATATAGTAAAGCTCCAGATAAGCAGCTTCCTAGTCACAAAGCTCTAGTAAGTCTCACTTATGACCTTTATTGACTCACTAATATAGCTTTCCACAGAGTTGGATGTCAGTGGACCAGATCCTGGCTTCCTATGGTGTGCATGTTTTAATGAGCTTGGGAGAGGTGGAATGAGTTGTGTTTGGAAATGGAGGTTGGCTTTTTTCACTTGTTGCCTTTATATTTCATTGTTCCTCGAGACGTTCAAAGCCAGCCGTGTGCTGCAGCTGCCAAAAAATCCAACACAGTGCTAGGCTGCATTAACAGAGGGATAGAATCGAGATCATGTGAAGTGTTAATACCACTTTACAATGCCTTGGTAAGGCCACACTTGGAATACTGCATCCAGTTTGGGTCACCACAATGTAAAAAAGACGTTGAGACTCTAGAAAGAGTACAGAGAAGAGCAATAAAGATGATTAGGGGACTGGAGGCTAAAACATATAAGGAACGGTTGATGGAATTGGGTATGTCTAGTTTAATGAAGAGAAGGACGAGGGGGGACATGATAGCAGTGTTCCAATATCTCAGGGGCTGCCACAAAGAAGAGGGAGTCAAGCTATTCTCCAAAGCACCTGAAGGCAAGACAAGAAGCAACGGATGGAAACTAACCAAAGAGAGAAGCAACCTAGAACTAAGGAGAAATTTCCTGACAGTTAGAACAATTAACCAGTGGAACAACCTGCCTCCAGAAGCTGTGAATGCTCCAACACTGGAAGTCTTTAAGAAGAGACTGGACAGCCATTTGTCTGAAATGGAATAGGGTTTCCTGCCTGAGCAGGGGGTTGGACTAGATGACCTCCAAGGTACCTTCCACCACCACCACCACCACCACCACCACTATTATTATTATTATTATTATTATTATTATTATTATTATTATTATTATTATTATTATTATTATTATTATTATTATTATTATTATTATTATTATTATTATTATTATTATTATTATTATTATTAGAACACCTGTGGGAATCCAGGGAGATGGGGGAGCGTATAAGTGACAATGTGCGCAATCTGGTGTTATCCCACCATGATGCCAATTACTGTACATATTTTGTGTTTATTCTTGTGATGTCGTGGCTTCTGCAGCGTCATTGCAACTTCCACAGGATGCCTACGAGGTTGCCCTCTCCAATTTTATCCGCACACAAATCCTGAGAGGCAAACAGGCTCATGATTGGTGCTGACTGCCTTACGTCTGTGTGCTTGAGATCTGGCTGTATCTCTTGCCAAGTATGTTAAGCTTATTCCAGCAGGACTAAAAGTCCCATTGCACATTTATATCTATACTTGAGGCACTCCACGTCTGATTCCACTAAACTAGTTTAATGAAAAGAAGGACTAGGGGTGACATGATAGCAGTGTCCCAATATCTCAGGGGCTGCTCCACAAAGAAGAGGGAGTCAAGCTATTCTCCAAAGCGCCTGAAGGCAGGACAAGAAGCAACGGATGGAAACTAATCAAGGAACTAAGCAACCTGGAACTAAGGAGAAACTTCCTGACAGTTAGAACAATTAACCAGTGAAACAACCTGCCTCCTGAAGTTGTGAATGCTCCAATACTGGAGATTTTTAATAAGATTGGACAACCATTTGTCTGAAATGGTATAGGGTTTCCTGCCTGAGCAGGGGGTTGGACTAGAAGACCTCCAAGGTTCCTTCCAACTCTGTTATTCTATTCTATTCTATTCTATTCTATTCTATTCTATTCTATTCTATTCTATTCTATTCTATTCTATTCTATTCTATTCTACTCTACTCTACTCTACTCTACTCTACTCTACTCTACTTACTCTACTCTACTCTACTCTACTCTACTCTACTCTACTCTACTCTACTCTACTCTACTCTACTCTACTCTACTCTATTCTATTCTATTCTATTCTGTGGGACCCACATTAGTTACCAATAATATGCTTCTGTTATTATGGCAGTTAATTAATTACTGAAGGATGGATTAGAATACATCACTGAATTCTTTAGTAATAGCTAATTACATTGTGGCTTTGCATAATTTGTATTTAGATCATATAGCGGATGCATTTGTTGACAATTTGGCTCTATTTTGTGCTGGGTTTTACATCACCCAATTACCCTTTTGCTGGTTATCATACAGGAACAGGTTTGTCTTGATATCTGTGGCACCTGGTCACAGGTACATTGCAAATGCCTGTGACTAACATCATAAAGACAGCCAGTTTGGTGTAATAATAATAATAATAATAATAATAATAATAATAATAATAATAATAATAATAATAATAATAATAATAATAATAATAATAATAATAATAATAATAATAATAATAATAATAATAATAATAATAAAGTTGGAAGGGACCTTGGAGGTCATCGAGTCCAACCCCCTGCTCAGGCAGGAAACCCTATACCATTTCGGACAAATGGTTGTCCAGTCTCTTCTTAAAAACTTCCAGTGTTGGAACATTCACCGCTTCTAGAGGCAGGTTGTTCCACTGGTTAATTGTTCTAACTGTCAGGAAGTTTCTCCTCAGTTCCAGGTTGCTTCTCTCCTTGACTAGTTTCCATCCCTTGCTTCTTGTCCTGCCCTCAGGCGCCTTGGAGAATAGCTTGACTCCCTCTTCTTTGTGGCAGCCCCTGAGATATTGGAACACTGCTATCATGTCATCCCTCGTCCTTCTCTTCATTAAACTAGACATACCCAATTCCAGCAACCGTTCTTTATATGTTTTAGCCTCCAATCCCCTAATCATCTTTGTTGCTCTTCTCTGTACTCTTTCTAGAGTCTCAACGTCTTTTTTCCATCGCGGTGACCAAAACTGGATGCAGTATTCCAAGTGTGGCCTTACCAAGGCATTGTAAAGTGGCATTAATACTTCACATGATCTTGATCTTGATTCTATCCCTCTGTTAATGCAGCCTAGCACTGTGTTGGCCTTTTTGGCAGCTGCAGCACACGGCTGGCTCCTATTTAAGCGATTGTCCACTAGGACTCCGAGGTCCCTGTCACAGTTACTACTGTAGTGCTATAGTTCTATAAAGTGACTGACTCATGGTCACCCAGCTGGCTTTGTGCCCAAGATAGGACTAGAACTCGTGGTCTCCTGGAGACCACGAGTTCTAGTCCTATCTTGGGCAGAAAGCCAGCTGGGTGACCATGAGTCAGTCACTTTATAGAATTATAGTGTACGTATAGGAGGCAACTACTTTTAAAAACAACACCTTGCCAAGAAAACTGTACAGACTTGTCCAATCTCCAATAATCTGATGCATTTGAATGGAAGAAAAAAATAAAATAAAGGATTACCATTAATAATATGGATTCCCTAATGGTCAATCAATTTTGGTTTAATAGCAAGTTCATTATAGAAGCCATGATGAGTAATGCAAAATGCAGCGCTGTGGATAGCAAACTGGATTCTGTTTTGTTTGACCCTCTGCCAATTCCTCAGCTGCAAAATTATAGTACTATCCATCTTCATAAAGGATTCCTTTTTAAAATATTATTAAACAGCGGGGAAAGAATGCAGCACAACAGTTTTGTTAGGAGATATATCTGACCAATTTCCTCTGGGGAATTCTTCACACACTTCCAAACATCTTGTATTGCTTGGTTCAATAAACAACGCAAGCCTTTGGATATGATTTTACCCTAGCCCAGCATGGACTTCATGTTCTCTATTAAATCTTTTTTTTAAATTGCTTAATCTCCAAACCTGGATTTTAGAGGCAGTGAGAAATTGTGTACACTCCATATGTATGAGTGGTTATAAATCAAACAGCCTTCTTCCCATTTTGCCATCAACCTCTGCTTGGGAAAAGCCAGTCCACTATCACTTCAATGAGGCAAATACCCAAGGGAGCAATGATATGGAGTGGTAGAAGAATGGAGAAATGATGGAGAACAGATGAGGAGACCCAAACTCATTGGTAGCCTCACACTGCAATAAACAAGGACATACAATCAATTTTACAGCTACTAAGATTGTTGGACGAGCAGGTACAAAAACAGCCAGGGAAATGATTGGAGCCTGGAAAACAGCCCCCTCGTCAATCAAGAGGAGTGCTAATTTACCCCCATCTTGTCAAGGACTTAGGAGGTGAGGGCTTGGCAACAAAAGAAAACCACAGCCAATGACTTAATATTGCCAGCCATCAACAGCCCGATCTACATCTAAAAGGCTACACACAACAAACCCCATATAAATACCATACACAGAACAGCCCAAAGCATACAGAGAAGTTCCCTGAGGATAGGCTCCAGCACAAGTCCAAAAGTTCAGAAGACAAAACCTCTTGTCCTGGTGACCAAACCAGATTGGATCCTGCAGGACTAAGTATTGTATGTCACATCCAATCTGTTCTGCTATTTTGAAATATGGTCAAAATTACCTGGCAGTCTAATTTCCGTACAGTATATAGAATTGGGATGAAGGTTGAGGTCTGTTTTGAAGGCAAAGGGTGGTCACACCAAATATTGATTTGATTTGGATTTCTCTTCTCTTCATTTACTTTCCATTTTGTTCCTTGATAAAAAAATAAACTATTAACACTTCTATTTCTGAGAGCATTCTTAATTTACAGCATGTTTGCATAACTGCCGAACACTTTTGCACAGTATTATACAACGACAGCAACTCATAGGAATACACCAAACAAGAACACTCACAAGATTAGAGGTGCCTTCACAAGCTTTTCCTCCAATGTGATATTTGCTATCATCTGCCAGCAATTTCCCTCTGGATTATACATAGTAGAAACAGGAAACACGTTGCACAAAAGAATTGATGGACACAAGTTTCACATTAAGATTCAAAAGAAGGGCAAAGAAATAAAACATAGGAGAAATCTCTCAGGACACGTCACATTAAACCTCAAAGCGGCTGGTTTAGAAAAGGCATTGCTTTAACACTTCCATCCTGGGAGGAATTGTTGACATAAAACATTTCGAGCAACCTCCGAAGATCTCAACAAATACATTGGGCTGCTAACACATCCGTTAACTGATAAGGCACTTGTAATCAACTGATATCCTACATCAGTCTAGCCACTCTGCGTTTGATGAGGTGAGTTGCAGCTCATGAACATTTATGCCTTTTAATCAAATGTGTTAGCCAGAAAAGAGGCTACTAGGCACTAGATGTTTTCCATCCTAAAACTAACACAGCTCCCTCACAATTAACCACGGCACAAATACTTCTATGATTCATACTGAAAGAGGCAGGGACCCATGCATAGGAGGACCAGGTAACACAGGGGTGTCAAACTCAATTTCATTGAGGGCCGCATCAGCATTGCGGTTGTCCTCGGGGGGGCTGGGTAGGTGTGGCCAGGGTGGGCGCGGCCTACTGGGTGGGCATGGCCAGCTGTACATCGTTCACGTCAAGGGTGCCTGTGGGGGCCTGGGCAGGAGTGGGACAGATCTGAGGGTCTCTGGCAGAAGGGGGTGGGACCAGGGCAAGCACCAAGACATGGTCCACTGGAAGAGCCTCACTGTTCCTCTCAGGCCATGCGGTGGGGGGGCTGCATGGTACCGCGGGCTTCCCAGAGCCCTGGGCAGCAGAGGTCAAATGCCCTGTTTCCAGACGGCCTTGTGGAGCTAAGACTGAATGCGTTTCAGCATAGATGGCCACCACAAAATTGTACATCGGCTCCCAGGCGGCCTGGGCCGGGAACAAGGCAGCGGGGGCCATTCCCTCACTTTCCAGGATGGCTTCGCGGGTCACATGAAACGTCACGGGCCGCATCTGGCCCCCGGGCCTTGTGTTTGACATGTCTGAGGTAACATGAAGAAAACTGGACGTGCTGTCTGTCTATGGAGATTCTCAGTCATCCAGGTCATAGTTATCCCAAAGATGCTTTTTCACGAGGCAACTGGACTTTCTTGTTTTTCTTTGAAGATGTTTCACTTCTCATCCAAGAAGCTTCTTCAGTTCTGACTGGACGGTGCCCCCTGGCGTGCCTGGCTGAGGAATTCTGGGAGTTGAAGTCCACAAGTCATAAAAGGGCCAAGTTTGAAGACCCCTGGTTTAAACAGCTCTCTCTAGCCTTCGGAGCTGTTTCCCGGAGCAGAGAAAAGACTAAATCATATGGTTGACAGTTGTGTGTGGGAGTTCAGACTAAAGCATATCACTAATGTGGATTGTCCTTTTTTCTATAAAGTAGCTGCTTCTTTGCTGACTTGAGATCTAAAAACTTTTATCCTGTTCTAGCATTTTGCTTGTCAGCTATTTTCTGTTGCCTGGGTATATGGTAGCAATGCCACTTAACTGCCCCAGTTTTCTGAACATAAAAGGGGCAGATGGTCCATGCTTTCCGTAAAGTAGGGGGTGGGCAATTATGGCCCCTTTACGACCTATGGACTTCAACTCCCAGAATTCCTGATCCAGCACTACTGACTTAGGAATTCTGGGAGTTGAAGTTCACAGGTCGTGAAGGGGCCATAGTTCCCCAAACCTGTCCTAAGGAATGCTGTTTCTAAAAGTAAATTGGGAGAATAACATCTGCTTTTCTCGTTAATATCACGTTTTCCCCTGTTTGGATGTGCTCCGGTTTGCTTTTCAGGGGAGAGACATCCATCAGTGAGAGCTGATGCTTCAGAGCCCAGCAAAAAATGTTGAGGTACAAGACGTAAGAGGAGACTTGTTGAATTAGACCAGATCCAACTTCCTGTTTCTCCCCATGGCTAACCTAACACCAAGGGGAAACGTGCCAGCCAGACAAACACACAGAGTAACCAAGTTAAACATGAAACATGTTATACCTAATATTTTAAAAGTATGTTACATATGATTAAAAATGCTAAATATTAAAAAAGAAATATATTTCTTTTCAAAAAAATATTTTTTTTAAAAAAAAGAGAGACAATATTTCCATTATTTTAAAATGTCAAGGAATTTTAAATCTCTTCTATTTACTTGAGCTTCTGGGGAAATGGTAGGACATACATCTAACCAAAATTTTAGAAAAAAGGAATTTGTTCTGGCATAAAAAGGAAGATTTGATAGAAATCATAGATCTTCAGGTTTTGAGAAGTCTTGTTGGCTACACATATACTGGACTAGGTTTTGCAACCTATTCATGTATCTCAGGGATGGGTAATTATGGCCCCTTTACGACTTGTGGACTACAACTCCCAGAATTCCTGAGCAAGCATGGCTGGCTCAGGAATTCTGGAAGTTGAAGTCCACAAGTTGTAAAGGGGCCATATTTGTCCACCCCATAATCCATCCATCCATCCATCCATCCATCCATCCATCCATCCATCCATCCATCCATCCATCCATCCATCCATCCATCCATCCATCCATCCATCCATCTATCTATCTATCTATCTATCTATCTATCTATCTATCTATCTATCTATCTATCTATCTATCTATCTATCTATCTATCTATCTATCTATCTATCTATCTATCTATCTATCTATCTATCTATCGAATCCTCTATCTCCTAATCCTTCAATTGCTGATAATGATACATCCGAATGGAGGAGAATCAAATGGTGGCTGATCCCTATGAGTTGATCAAATGCCACCATTCAAGTTTTCTCCATACAGATCACTTCCAATTGGGTTGGACCCATTTTGACCTGGCTGGTATTATGCAAACATTGAAAGGCAGAACCTTGTGTTTCCACGTGTAACACTCCCTGCAAACAATCCTTCCATAAACTCAGCTTTTGATTGTTGTTGTTAGCTGCGAAGTCGTGTCCGACCCAACGCGACCCCATGGACAACGTTCGTCCAGGCCTTCCTGTCCTCCACCATCTCCTGGAGTCCATTTAAGCTCACGCCTACTGCTTCAGTGACTCCATCCAGCCACCTCATTCTCTGCCGTCCCCTTCTTCTATTGGCCTCAATCTTTCCCAGCATTAGGCTCTTCTCCAGTGAGTCCTTCCTTCTCATTAGGTGACCAAAGTACTTCTCCCTTTGAGGGCCAAAGTGATGAAGTAGTAGAGAACCAGCTTGGTACCAATGCTGGGTGTAATTTTTCCTCCTCTTGGATTTCTTCATTCACTCTTCCTTTTTGGCAAGCTTCTGAGCAAAGGTTTCGGTTTTGAAAATGGATCTGAAGCCTTTCTAAATATCAGTCCGTGACAATAACTGAAGGCCTCTAAAATAAGAAGATTGCAAGGGGAAAAAAGTCCCCCCCCCTGCAATAAGTTATAAACCTTTGAGAGCAACATTAAGCCCTTTGGAGAAGAAAATGTGGGAAGATTAATTGACTGAGATGAGTGATGTTGCGTGAATGAGTGAAAAAGCCATTTTGTTGTGCCTCATTTCTTTTTGATGTTTGGTTTCCGCTGAGGTATCTCCCTGCCATTTTGGCTTTCTCCTGTAGAATACAGAGACAACCCTGGTGAAGAAATTATTAGCCCAAGTATATATATATCTCCACAGTTGTTCCACTAAAGCTTTTCTAAAAATGTTAGAGGTTACATTTGTTACAACAAAGGCAAGTCTTTTGGTATAAACATGAATCTGATTTTTTCCCCAAAGGCGTTTATATTGTCCCGTTGAAAGGGACAAGCAGACCTGGGCGAGAAAATTAAATCCAAATGGATGAAGAAAAATATTTTCTCCTCTCCCTCGTCCTAACAACAATTTTATCAGGTAGCTCTGATTTTAAGGTAATCATTCTTTTAAAACGCCCAGTAATTTTAATGTCTGCAGCTCTGTTCACACATTTTCACCGATCCATCATGTTGGCTAGCCAAAATGGTGAATAAAGGAGATTTTTTAAAAATAATGTATTGAGGTATTCAGTGTAAACTTTAAATGTATAGAAACTAGTTTCCATCATGATTTTAAGTCTCTTTCTTTGGTAGGAACTGGAATGCTACCAAATGGTAGCACTTATAGTCCCTATATAAAATAGCATGAAACAGAACACAGAAGAAGGTGGGAGAAATCTGAAATCAAAGTGTTCTCCCCAAGAACTGCTGCCAACAGCTTCCTACATTCACTCTTTTCCCCCCACACTTTATTTGGGATTTGAGGCACGTTATCACCTTCTCCTTGAAGAACCTGGGGGACACCTGGATTCATGGGTCTCTTATTGGATTATCCAGTGGAGTCCATATCTGAGGAGACTTTGACTGGTCTGCTAGTCACAGCTCTTTTAGGCCTTAGTGACAGTGACTCAGGCCCCCATTATCCCATGACTGCATTACTGGGGGGCAAATACCTGGGGCTGCCTTTGAAGATTACCTGGAATATGGCAGGTCAAATGCTAGGGGGGGTAATATAGAATAGAATAGGAATAGAAATAGAAATAGAAATAGAAATAGAAATAGAAATAGAAATAGAAATAGAAATAGAAATAGAAATAGAAATAGAAATAGAAATAGAAATAGAAATAGAATAGACTTGGAAGGGATCTTGTAGGTCATCTAGTCCAACCCCCTGCCCAAGCAGGAGTCCCTACACCATTTCTGACAGGTGGCAGTCCATCTCTTCTTGAAAGCCTCCAGTGACGAAGCACCAACAACATCTGAAGGCAGTCTGTTCCATTGGTCAATTGTTCTCACTGTCAGGAAACTTCTCCTGATTCCCAGTGTGATACTTAGATCACCAATACTGTATTGGCTGCAGTTATGTTTTGAGGGTAGAGTTCAAAATGGCGATTTTGAGCCATAAAGCTGTAAATGGCTTGGGTCAGTCTTTTTCACTAGACTGACTTCGGCAAATAGTCTGCATGCTGGCAAGCACTGTTCTGGGAGGCTATCAGAGAGAGAAGGAAGCTGAGAAGGAAGCTATGACAGCCCCAGCTTTCTGTAATAATTTACCCCTCCTGTAGGTCCAGGTGCCCTACTTCTTTTAGGATTCAGGACAGGGTTGATGAATGTCCTTTTCCACCAAGTATTTGGGCTTGGGATAACTGTTTTCTCTAAAACATGTTTTTTTTTATGTTATTATAGTTTTATGCAAGCTGTCCAGAGTTCATACATTTTTCAAGGGCTGTAAGCTATATATAACTAAAATGAATACATGAATGAATGAGTATTGGGCTGCTTTGAATTAAAAGTTCTAGAATTGTAAAAAAACAACAACCTGGTCCTCCACTTAGCGCTAAATTACAACTCCCAGAATCCTTCACCATTGCACAGAGTCATATTTGGCCACATCTGGGAAGAGAGGAAAAGCTTCTCACCTCTTTGGAGGACCAGCCAAACTCTTTTATTTTTTTTATTTTTTTTAAAGAGATGCCAAGCGGTGATCATCACCTGGAAGCTATTTCTAAACTATGCTGCAAATCAGAAATTGGGCATTAATGTGTGGCTTTCATGGTTTGAATTAAAAATAACTACCTTTCAGTTATAATATTTCAGTCATAGAACATAGAATCATAGAGCTGGGAGGGACCTTGAAGGTCTTCTAGTCCAACCCTTTGCTCGTGGCAGGAGCCTCATATCATCCCAGTCAAATGGTTGTCCAATCTATGTTTGAAAATCTCCAGGGATGGAGCACCCCCAATTCTAGGAGGCAAGGTTTTCCATGGATTAATTGTTCTCACATCATCCTTTCGCAACTGTCTCTTTGCATATCCATAGCCCTCCTCAGTTTCATTCTGTGTAATTGGTTGTGAGTGTGGTTGGTTACAGCTTTTTTCTTTTTCCTGTTCTGGTGCAGTGCCCAGGTGAAAGTAGAGATAGCCAAAAGAGTTACGGTACCTGCCTTGTCTCCTGTGCAGTATTCCGTCGATTCCCATTCCTGGCCAGGCCTTGGAGGAAATGAATGACTTCATAGTGATTGGGCAGCCAATGGGTGTTGCCTCTGCATTTCCAAATTTCCTATTAATCCTTCATCTCCCTAGCCCTGAAGTTATTGTAAAACGAAACCATGTGTCTTTTATTAACTGCTGCCAAATGCTTAGAAAGGGTGGGGGGGGGGGAAGTATCTCCATTTCTGTTCACAACTGACTTCACTTTGCAATGCAGTACTTGAATGAAAAATATACTTGCATTTGAAGGAAGAAATTTCCTTCTGCCTTTAAAAGAAAAATCAGACCCTTGGTCTTGATAGGTATAACATACATCAAGAACAGGGAGGAATGCTGTATATTTTACCTTGTTCTTGTTCAAAGACTGATTGAAGCTGCAAAAATATGATCAGGAGATGAGTTAGTAGGTAGGCCTCATAAGCCACTATGCTGAAAATATCTGATACAAGCATAGGTTTGCTATGAGTCGTTGATCATCTAAGTTCTCAAGATGTGGAAGGCTAGCCAAGGGCAATCAATTCAGAATCATCAGAAAAACAGAGTTGGAAGGGACCTTGGAGATGTTCTAGTCCAACCCCCTGCACAAGCAGGAGATCCTATACCATTTCAGATAAATGGCTGTCCAATCTCTTCTTAAAAGCCTCCAGGGATGGAGCACCCACAACTTCTGAAGGCAATTCGTTCCACTGGTTAACTGTTCTCCCTGTCAGGGAATTTCTCTTTAGTTTTAGGTTGCTTCTTTCCTTGATAGGCTTCCCTCCATTGCTTCTTGTCCTGCCTTCAGGTGCTTTGGAGAATAGGTTGACCCCTCCCTCTTCTTTGGGGCAGCCCCTCAGACATTGGAACACTGCTATCATGTCATCCCTAAGCCAATTTCCTCAACCTGTATTGTTCAGATTTGTGCCTTCCAGATGAACTGGATTTCAGTGCTGGCTTCCAATAGATTGGGTTGACATTCTGGAGATTGCATCCCATCACACAACTTGGGGAAGGCTGATTGACCAGGCAATCTGAATGCACGGTTTATTCACTTATGGCATTTCCTAGGTAGGTCCGGCATGAAATGGGTGTAGATGGCAGTTTGTGGCAACCAGGCAATCATAAAAAGAAGGCAGTCCATGAGTGTGGAGCCCATGTTCCTATACAGGCAGATGGTTCAACAAGTTTATACTATCCACTCTCTAGCATAGGAGAATATGCATACAATGGGGAAAAGGGGCTCACGCAGTTTGGCTGATCTTTGGGCTCATCAGCTGGGCCAAAGCTGTGTATACAGAATGACATCGCTTGCAAACAATGCCTAAATTTCCCTCTCTATGTGTTTATAAGTAGTAAAACCTCCAGTTGCCAATTTCCACGTAACTTGACTCTCCTTATCCGTGAGAGAAATAAAACATATAATTCTGGAGGCGGTTCTTTCTCGTTGACCTGCACTGCAATCTCTCCAGTGAAGGATCATAAAAAAACACTGAGTCAACTCACCTATCGTGTGCAAAACTTTTAACTGAAACCAGAAATCCTTGTTTTGTCTAGAAATGGGTTATAGAGTAAGCAGTGGGATTTTTGACTCACATTTGGTGGACGTAGCACTAAATATCTAATCGTAAACCCACTTCCTGCTCTATGAAAAGCTGGAAGCGGAGCAACTTGTAATTTGATTTTTATTATTTACAGCCGGCTTACTTTGAGCCAGCTTCTCTCCAAGAAGCCAAACAGCGCCCTCTTTTGTCCACACAATTTCTTTGGGGTCCTTGGCAAGCTGGATGTCAAAGATATTTAACAGAACTAGGATTACTTCAGAATGAGGAATGGGAGTGGATGCTGTGCAGTGTTCTGTTTTGTGTCAGTTTCATGCTCCTGTTTAAAATGTTGCCGAGCTAATTATATATTTAAAACTATTTTTAATCAGAACTGTTATGAGATGTTAACGGTGTTAGGATGTTATGTTGTTAGCAGTATAAGATGTTCAAATCAATAACTTAATTGCTAGTCAGGCACTAAAATTTGATCAGGGAAAGAGAATCATAGAAATGTGATTGTTGCAATGAGCTAGTCTTAAAAAGGCTTGTTTGAATGAGTCCACGCACATACAGCATCCCTTTTTTCTTTTTTGGTATAATCCAGCTAGCCAAGGAACCCAATAGTAATAATAACAACAATAACAATAACAATAACAACGATGATGATGATGTTGGAAGGTACCTTGGTCATCTAGTCCAACCCCCTGCTCAGGCAGGAAACCCTATTCCATTTCAGACAAATGGCTGTCCAGTCTCTTCTTAAAGACTTCCAGTGTTGGACCATTCACAGCTTCTGGAGGCAGGTTGTTCCACTGGTTAATTGTTCTGTCAGGAAATTTCTCCTTAGTTCTAGATTGCTTCTCTCTTTGATTAGTTTCCATCTGTTGCTTCTTGTCCTGCCTTCAGGTGCTTTGGAGAATAGCTCGACTCCCTCTTCTTTGTGGCAACCCCTGAGATATTGGAAGACTGCTATCATGTCCCCCCTCATCCTTCTCTTCATTAAACTAGACATACCCAATTCCTGCAACTGTTCCTTATATGTTTTAGCCTCCAGACCCCTGATAATAATAATAATAATAATAATAAACAATAAACTATGGCCTCTTATGAGCAGACAGAGAAATAGTTTCCAAATACGAAGCAAACAAATTGCTTTGGAACAAGCAAAAATCTTTTAAAAATTCCTTGAAGTTGATTTGATAACTTGATTAGTTCAAACCTTTTTAACCATTGTTTTCTGCTTCACCTATAATTGTAAATTATGGTTTACTGGAGTGCTTTGGAAAGGAGGGGCAGCGTGAGATGGAATATGTTGGCAAAATGTGTGTATTGTATTTTATGAACTAAGTATTAGCATTAATGTGCAATATGGCTTAAAGAGCAAGCTGCCTTGAAAAGAAACTGTGGTCCTGAAGAATTTGTGAATGCATCCTACATAGAAAATAGCACTTAGCATTTAAATACAAAAGTGACTTGCATTGATTTGAGTCTACCTTTTAGAAACTAAAAGGGGCTTGTTTCAGAATCTAGTATAAAAACACAACCTAAAAGCTTGGCTGTAAAATGTGAATTTAACACTATGTAATGTTGGGCTTCAGCTTAATTTTATCTGGCTCCCACCTGAGGCAGTTTGGGGCAAAAGTGTGAGTTTTGTTAAAAATTATCCAATTCATGTGATTGGATTAGTTCCATTGTTTGCCACTCATCTTTTACAACAAGACAGATAACAAATAATGGCAGCACAATGGCTGAACGTAAGATTTAAGCTGTAGTAAACAAACACTGAGTAGTAATGTTGACTGGAAACAGATTCCTTGGCTTTTGTCAAACAAAGAATACAGATTGAAGTCTTGCAGGTCAAGTAAAGCTATCACCTCTGCTCAAACAGATACTGTCACTGAGGGAGTAGCTTAGAATCCTCCCTTCTACACCCTACTAGAAAACCAATATACACTACTAGATAACAAGTATACTAGTTTATACTAAGCTGCCTTTATATCTGAGTTGCAAAAAATCATTAGCTAACTGCTGCCACTTAGTTGCTGTCCGTATTTTTGCAGCCAGATGATGAAGTCATAGTTCACCCACTAAGTCAAAATATGGTTTGCTTTGTTTTAGTTCCCACAGTGTGAGAACACAAATCATCGCAGTCTATAAGTAATGGCTGACAGCTTGCAAGCTGAGTGAAACCCAAGTAATGTATGGGCAGAGTCGTTAAAGTCATAATCAATTTCTCCATCCTGGTGTCCTTGAAATGTTGTAGTAGCGTAACAGCCAAACTGTTTCCACCAAAAATTTGGGAGCTGTAGTCATACATCTGGAGAGCACCAGAGATAGAGGGTTTCTGTCATAACTTATATATGTTTAATTTTCCTGATACTTAATCTGCTTCTTAAAGATTAATAGCCAGCTCTCGTCTGCACTTTGATCTTGCAACTTTAATTAAATTTTGGTTTGACCACGTTTCCTTTCTTGGATGAAGGAGGAGAAGCAATATTTATATATACTAGGGCAAATGTGGAACTGGCAAGACTTAGCCCTGAAAGGTTCTGGTGCTCAATTCCAGCTGTAAAACAGCAATAAGGAATGACTTTGTATACATGGACCATTTATTTTGCTCCTACTAACATTCTTATAATATAAATGAACTCTTCTGTCCAGAGAGATTAGGCAAAAGGAAACGCTTCTAATTCTAAACTGATAAACTAGCTAAGCCTGAAATCCAGAAGCCTCTCTTTTAAGCAGAAGGGCTGCTAATGATGAACAATGGTGGTGGTTGGTTAGTTCACTTAGCACTGCACTCTTCCACTCTGGCTTAAATAGCTCAATAGAATCGGACAGTTTCTTCCTGCAGAATTTTTTTTTTAAAAGAAAAGAACAAAAAAGGGGTCAAGAAACAACTATGCTATTTGTAATTAACCACAGCCCTATAAACTGCAGAGATTGTGCAACTCAAATTCAGCAAAAGCCACTAAACCGCGTAGTAGAGGTTCAACTTTCTACTGATATTTCCCCCCCCCCCACACACACACACACCTATTTTTGGACAGAAATGTGTAAACTTTCAGATGAACAGGACACATCAAAATAAGTAACTTTCACAAACACCCAAAAAGGTCTGCCAGAAAATCGATCCCAGCTGACTGGCAGAGATGATCAGCTGATGGAATTAAGTCAGGCGTCCGGGAAACTGAACTTACTCATCCAACGAGATCAGTTGTAAGACAGACCACAAAAAAACACAACAGAACACCATCAGTTGTCACTTACACCTCCCAGTTTCTTTTTTTTCCTTTTCTTTTCTTTCTCTCCGTCTCTCTCTCTCTCCCCCCCTCCTTCTCCTCCTTTTCATCTTCCTCTTCCTTCTTCTTTACCCTTTTATCCTTTTCCTCCTTTTTCTTTCCCTCCCCCCTCTTCTTTCTTTCTTTCTTTCTTTCTTTCTTTCTTTCTTTCTTTCTTTCTTTCTTTCTTTCTTTCTTTCTTTCTTTCTTTCTTTCTTTCTTTCTTTCTTTCTTTCTTCCTTCCTTCCTTCCTTCTTTCTTTCTTTCTTTCTTTCCTTCCTTCCTTCCTTTCTGCCTTTCTTTCTTTCTTTCTTTCTTTCTTTTTCTTTCTTTCTTTCTTTCTTTCTTTCTTTCTTTCTTTCTTTCTTTCTTTCTTTCTTTCTTTCTTTCTTTCTTTCTTTCTTTCTTTCTTTCTTTCTTTCTTTCTTTCTCATATACATGATTCTGGGCAACTAGCAGTTAAAAAGCAGAATAAAACTACAGTAAAAACAAGTTTAAAATTAACAAAAATAACGTAGCCAAGAAGCTGAACTCAACCAAGAGCAAGAAACAGGCTCACCCTTACTGTCTTTGGCAAAGCCAAGATTTCAATGCCTTGCATTCAATGTCCTTCTTCCCTGGGGGGGGGGGGGGGGATGATGTTTAATGGGACCATGGACTCTCTTGGATATCACAGGATAGGTGGACACAAGGGCCTAATGAATAAGCTACAACCCATACTGGACAATGACAGTGCATTTTGGCAGTGGTTTGCTCTACAGGTTTGTTTCAATATAGTTTCCGAACGTTTCATTACCAAACTAGGCAACATCATCATCAGGATTGTCTTGTCCTATTTCTCCTTAGCTTATAAATGTCTTGTGTGCCAGTGTGGTCAGTTGGTCGTGTGACTGGTTGTTTGTTTGGAGTTATATTTGAATTCTGAGCAGCTGATTGGTTCTCTTGTTGATTGGCAGTTCGAATGGTCTGGTTTCTTACACATTCATATGCTGGATCTAGATCAGGATGGGCAACCTTGGCTCTTTTATGACTCGTGGACTTCAACTCCCAGAATTCCTGAGCCAGCATGGCTCAGCTTGGAAACCTCTCCCTTTCCCCTCAGCATGGCTGGCTCAGGAATTCTGGGAGTTGAAGTCCAGGAGTCATAAAAGAGCCAAGGTGATCTAGATCAGTAGGCTTGCTAATTGCTCCTTTGGTAGAATACCAGGCCTCAATAAATTCACATGTGTGGCGAGTGTTGGCATGCCCAATGATTATTGTTCCTTCCCAATCGAATGCATTTTCTAAGGCACCGAGTGCCAGGCATGTACTTGCTTACAGACAACCACCCAACCTGAGACAGATTTTCACAAGCAACAAGAAATAATAGAAAAACAACATTCTCTCTTGGCTAAATCTAGTTTTAATCAGTTTTTGTGTCAGCCCAATCCATCTCACGGGGTTGTTGGGGGGGGGGAAATAGCATGCAGGCACATTATGTGCACTGCATTGAATTGTACAAATATAGATGGGATAGAAATCTAACAATAAACAAATCTTTAATTGCCCAACTTGCTTCTATCTTTGGCCACTGAAGAAATACCAGGAAAATCTGAAAGTGAGCCCCATTAAAAATGATTTTTAGATGTATTGTGCATGATCCATACTTATCCCGCCCATTTTCTCGGCTTATTTCTTGAATTTCACACGTGTAACACAGCATGAAATGTTTGTTTTTTTCATATGCAGATGGGACTGAACCATACCTTTTACTATACACAGTTAAACCATAAAATTAAGACGCATTTTGTTCCTGCATGAGTAAAAACATTATACTGATCTCTCCGCCTTGATGGGAAAATGAGAGAAGAGGACCTGTTCTTTATGAAATGCCCATGGTCCTAAAACTATTTGGCATATTTATTGGACGGTGATATTTTTGAATCACGCAACCAAATAACTATTTTCTTTACGACTTAGCAACTTCGTAGCTGTGAAGCCCAGATAAT
This sequence comes from Azemiops feae, assembly GCA_023970755.1. Lineage (NCBI taxonomy): Eukaryota > Metazoa > Chordata > Lepidosauria > Squamata > Viperidae > Azemiops > Azemiops feae. Next base: position 151,637 of record JALGBA010004209.1, on the reverse strand, counting down.
AACAGAAATACAGGTCCAATAAATACAGATTTCCCCCTTGTCCGAGAGTCTGTACTAGTTTTTAAGTTTCAATCCCCTTTTGCCAAAATATTTGGCTGGTCTTTCCCTTTCAGTCTATGCTTTGCCACAATAACGATACGTATCGAGTAGCATCTGTGACAGAGAAAATGTTAAATTTGGCCAAGCGTGAGGATGAGTCATTGGATACTGAAAGCCCTCTGAAACTCTAACAGCAAGCGGTCCCATCTGACTAAACAGACTTTGTACCCTGACTGTGAACTTAACGGCCAAGAGCAGATGGGAGTGTGGGAATATGGGCTCTGAAGGTGGGGTCCACCTTGCCACTCAGAGGTGATGGCCATTTTTTTTTTGGCTCTGCACTTCAGCGGTCGCAATTTACTTCTTTATTTATTGGAGCTGCCCGCTCCAAAAGAATCTGGGCAACTTTAGCAAAAGGGAACCTCCCAGATGCCCTGAATATTCTTCAGAACTTTGTAGCCCTTCGCTCAGATTTATGTTTTCGGTATTTAGTTGCCTTTCCTCTGCTCACAACCACTTCATCTGCAAGCACAGACAGGCAGACAGACACAACACACAGCCCCTGCCCTCCACCTCCACACACACAGACACCGGGCCAAACCTAAATAAATTGCAGGAACCGTGATCGATGCTGTGGAGATTGTTGAACTGGCATAAACTATACAGAGTACAATAGTTTTGAAGTTTGAGGGTTTTTTTTTTTATGAGGCCATGTCCTTTGAAGGGCAAAGCCCATGCCTAGTACATAAACATATCCCACATCAGACAAAAGCCCTACTCATTGAAGGGTAGGTTGAAAAGGTTGGGGTAATAAATGGCCCTTAAAGCCTGGTTGTTTTTTCCCCAGAGCTTTCTTGGCCCAAAAAAAAAAAAAAAAAGTTGATATGAGTGCTGTATTGCTTGGGTGTTGTCCTCCAAACTTCGGAAAACTTGATAAAAATCTTTTGTCTGGTCTCTTGCCTTCATGAAAATCTGCAGTCTCTAGGCCAGTGGTGGCGAACCTATGGCACGCGTGCCACAGGCGGCACGTGGAGCCGTCCCTGTGGGCACGCGCACCATCGCCCCAGAAGGAGGCGGGGCCAGGCTGCTCCCCGCCCCCTCTCCACGGGCTGGATGGTGGAGTCCAGGTAAGCCTTCGCAGTGATTTTGCATTCCCCCCCCACGGCCGATCTGGGCCGCTGATGCCTTTTCGAAGCCTCTGGAGCTCACATCCATGGCTGCGGGGCAATTTTGCGGTGCGCCAGCGGTCCGATCCGGGCTCCAGAGGCCTGCAAAAGGACTCTGCCCCAGGGATCTAGGGCTGCACAGCAATTTCGCAAAAAACCCCCCACTGCCATGACTACCATAGCCACACCCACTCGGTGGGCCACACCCACCCGGCACCCGGCGATACATAAGTGGGTTTTGGGTTGCAGTTTGGGCACTCGGTCTCTAAAAGGTTCGCCACCACTGCTCTAGGCAAAGGTCTGGTAAGAGGCAGCTGAGTTTTGCCGATGTGGGGAAAAGCATAGGGAGCCCTTCAGAAAGGACCTTCCCTATTTTTCCAGAGACCGAAAAAAGAGGAAGGGGAAAAATATTTTCACTCTTGCGGGATTCTGCTTAACGTTCCCTTACAATCAAGATAGCGCAGATGTTTCTGATGGTGCTCCTCGCCTCGATTGTGTTGAAGGATTAACAGTATACAGTTGGGGCATCCTATGTCCCAAGACATCCAATCTTCAGTTGTAAGTGACAGAACGTAGATCATACTGATCTGTCACTTAGGTTAGCCTCCAGAATAGAAGTATGATATGAGCTTTCAGTGGAAGGTATAGAAAGTCCCCACACCCCAAACAACTGACCTCTTAGGAAAGGGTATACAAAATGATTTTTGAACTGAGAGTTTCAATATCAGATCATATTGCAAATATGTGTGTGTGTGTGTGTGTGTGTGTGTGTGTGTGTGTGTGATTAGGCCCAGAATATAAACAATTTAAGTTGAATTAAATTAACAATTTAAATGAATCACAATTGATACGAATACTCCCTATAGATATACATTCTTCCCTTCTGTAACAATATTGATGGTGATTTTTGCAAGATGGCATCTACGTTTTAGCCTCCTAGGGTAGGGATATGAAAACGGGTTGTTGAGAATAACCTTGGAGGAAAAGAGAAAGAGCCAAAGCAACAAAGATGATCAGGGGGCTGGAGGCTAAAACATATGAGGAACGGTTGCTGGAATTGGGTAGATCTAGTTTAATGAAGAGAAGGACGAGGGGGGACATGATAGCAGTGTTCCAATCTCAATCAAAGAAGAGGGAGTCAAGCTATTCTCCAAAGCACCTGAAGGCAGGACAAGAAGCAACGGATGGAAACTGACCAAGGAGAGAAGCAACCTAGAACTGAGGAGTAACTTCCTGACAGTTAGAACAATTAACCAGTGGAACAACCTGCCTCCAGAAGCGGTGAATGCTCCAACACTGGAAGTCTTTAAGAAGAGACTGGACAGCCATTTGTCTGAAATGGTATAGGGCAGTGGTGGCGAACCTATGGCATGGGTGCCAGAGGCGGCACTCAGAGCCCTCTCTGTGGGCACACCTGCCATGCCCCAGAGATGTCAACCATCCCTCTTCAACCAGCCACCCGCTAACTCGCCGAGGTCCCACATGGCCGGATGCATCCCAGCACCCATGCGCTCACTGGCCTCTGTGTGCGCGGGCCGATGGTGTCAGGCAGCAGCCGCCCTGGCCCCTGCCTCGCCTTGCCCTGTGACAACGGCACCCCCACCCTATCTCACCTTGCCTCGCCTCATCCTGCAGGACGAACCTCCTGCCCACCGCCCCACCTGCAAGAGACCCCCTGGATCTCCCCCAACCCTGCCCAGCCCCCACAGGTGTCCCCACGAGCAACATCGAGGTGATCACGCCCACCTTGGCCACACCCACCTAGTCTGCCATGATCACCACAGCCACGCCCACCTGGCACCCGGTGATAAGTAAATGGGTTTTGGATTGCAGTTTGGGCACTCAGTCTCTAAAAGGTTCGCCATCACTGGTATAGGGTTTCGTGCCTGAGCAGGGGGTTGGACTAGATGACCTCCAAGATCCCTTACAACATTATTATTATTATTATTATTATTATTATTATTATTATTATTATTATTATTATTATTATTATTATTATTATTATTATTATTATTATTATTATTATTATTATTATTATTATTATTATTATTATTATTATTATTATTATTATTATTATACAAATTGGAGAAGAGATATCTCAGCCCACAGAAGGAATGGGGTGGAGGGAGCCTCTCAGAAGAAAATCTCCCTTGTTCTTTGGAATGTAGTCCAGGGAGGGGAGGAAGCGCTTTCAGACTTGCAAGATTCTGGCATAGCTAATCCTCGGTTTACAACAGTTCAGTTTAGTGACCGTTCAAAGTTACCATGGCACTGGAAAAAGTGACTTATGACCGTTTTCAACATCCCTGTGGTCATGTGATCAAAATTCAGATGCTTGGCAACAGGCCCTGGTGGCACAGTGGTTAGAAGGCAGCATTGCAAGCTACTTCTGTTGACTGCCGGCTGCCAGCAGTTTGGCAGTTCGATCCTGACCTGCTCAAGGTTGACTCAGCCTTCCATCCTTCCGAGGTCGGTAAAATGAGGACCCAGATTGTTGGGGGCAATAGGCTGACTCTGTCAACCACTTAGAGAGGGCTGTAAAGCACCGTGAAGCGGCATATAAGTCTAAGTGCTGTTGCTATGGCTATGACAGTTGCATTGTTCCAGGGTCATGTGATCCCCTTTTGTGACCTCCTGATTAGCAAAGTCAATGGGGAAACCAGATTCACTTAACAACTGTTAGTTTGTGTTATTAACTTAACAGCTGCTGTGATTCACTTAACAACTGCGGTAAGACAGGTCATCAAACGGGGCAAAACTCTCTTGTCAAATGTCTCACTTAGCCACAGAAATTTTGGGCTCAAGTGTGCTTGTTAGTCGAGAACTACCTGTATTGTAACCTTACAACAAAGGTAGCATTACTACTGGTTTCTTGGCTGGATTATCTCAAAGGCTTGACAGGGTGGGGGAGAGGTGGTGTATCTCTCCCCCAGGATCATGGGGGTCTAAAGCTAACCGTTCTTAATTATACCCTGCTTGGCACATTTCTCCTCTCTTGAATTTAATTTCTAAAATAGATTTTTTTTTCATAGCCTACAACAGAGGTCCCCAACCTTTTGGGCGCCAGGGACCGATTACGTGGAGAGAGGTTTTTCCGTGGACTGGAGAGTGCGTGGTTTCGTGTGCTGCCTGCATCCCGCGGATGGGGCTTTGCTTGTTTGTGTGGACCGGTTGCTGGCATGCCGCAGCCCGGTACCGGTCCATGGACCGGGGGTTGGGGACCCCTGGCCTACAAGATGGCTGTGCACCGTTTTATTTATTTATCAGTTTTCTTTATTTAATTTATTTATTAAACTTACACGCCTCACATCTCTAAGTGACTTTGGATGTTACAGTTTTCTTGGTCTTCAATTCAGATTTGGAACTCCTGCCTTCCTTCTTGGCTGAATGGCTGAATTTACTTCTTTTCCATTCAATTCCACAATGTCAGCTAATGCTGTAGCTCCTCCATGAGCAGTAAGTCATGTTGTACTGGCGGGGCTTATGTGGAGGAAAATCAGTATCAAGAGAGCAGGCTAAATTTAACCCCAGAGTCTTCCTTCTTCAAGTGACAGTGTTATTTGCTGTCACCCCCTGCTGACTGATTTAAATGTTACGGCCTGCTTAATGTTGAAAAACACTTCCACACTGCAGTTACTCCAGGCAGAGCAAAAAACATTTGAGAATGTGCATCAACCGCTGGGATAGAATTGGGCCTGCAATTAACCTAAGGAAGATCTATTCTGTGCCACGTGAATATGATTTCCCTGTAAAATGAAGCCACATATTATGTGCATTTAAACTATAATTAGAATTTTTTTTTCAAGTTTCTAGTGTTTGTTTTCTCCATGAAAATTCCTGTTTATTTTGTGCCTATGATGATTCATCTGTTGCCTGATTGACTGGAAATTCTTATTTTTCTCCAATCTAAATAATCTCCCTATTTCCTAACCCAACTGTTCAACTTAGTGTTGGCCATAAATCATGGTTAGGTTATTTAGCCTTGTGTTCCCCTGGCCAATTTCCTGTGCCCATCACTAGTAAAAAAAAAAAAAAAAACGTTGGGGAAATAGAAGTCACAAGGAATGTAGAATTTTCTCTTCTTCATCTCTCTTTTTAATCCCTTAATTACTTCGGTTTACAAAAGTTATTTATGGGAAAAAATAAATATTTAGACTTCTATCCCACAGATCTACAGTCATATCTAAACCTGCAAATGCACAGATGATGCTACAGTAAATAACAAATAGAGATTGAATGAAGCACAGCTGGCTCAGGAATTCTGGGAGTTGAAGTCCACGAGTCATAAAAGAGCCAAGGTTGCCTTACCCCTGGTCTAGGTTTAGCCCTTCCCTATTTCTCTAAACACTTGACTGGCACCATCCAATGTGACAATCACTGTCAGTGATAGAGCTCATCATTGTATCACTTTAGAACCTTGAAACCCCCTCTACAAAAGCTAGGATGTTGGTTTCTAGCAATCCAAGATTAAGGAACCACAAAGAAATATACAGATATTCCTCGACTTACACTGTTGCTAAGTGAGACATTTGTTAAGACATAAAATTTTGCCCCATTTTATGACCTCTCTGGCCACAGCTGTTAAATCACTTCAGTTGTTAAATTAATAATATGGTTGTTAAGTGAATCCAGCTTGCCCATTGACTCTGCTTGTCAGAACATCCCAAAAGGGGACCTTGGGACATTGCAACCATCATAAATATGAGTCAGTTTGCAAGTGTCTGAATTTTGATCACATGACCTTGAGGATGCTGCAACGGCCCTGTGAAAAATAGTCATGAATCACTGTTTTCAGTGCCGTTGTAACTTTGAATGGTCACTAAACGAACTGTTGTAAGATGAGTATTCTGAATTAATCCCTTCGGGAGAGTCCACTTTCAGAGCTTCTCCTTCTGAAAAGAGGGCAGGGAGGAAGGAGGAAGGGGGAAATTCCGTTTTGCCACACAGAAAAAACTCCACTCTTGGTTGTTGTTTTTTTTGCCATTCCTGTTCTTTGACTTTAGAAAATAGGATGCCTGCAGTTTGGGATTATATGATATGGAACATTATGAGGCCTCCTTTATATATTATTGCAGACTATGTCATCCTTTCTGATGTATTAATTCACTCAAATAATTTCAAATAAACAGGAGAGGCTACATATCTACCTATCTCTGTATCTGTATCTGTATCTGTATCTGCATCTGTCTATCTGTCTGTCTGTCTGTCTGTCTGTCTGTCTGTCTATCTATCTATCATTAACTGGTTCTCTCTCTCTCTCTTTCTTTCTTTCTATCTATTATCTATCTATCTATCTATCTATCTATCTATCTATCTATCTATCTATCTATCTATCTATCTATCTATCTATCTATCTATCTTTCTTTCTTTCTTTCTTTCTTTCTATCTATTATCTATCTATCATCTATCTATCTATCTATCATTAACTGGTATCTCTCTCTCTCTCTCTTTCTTTCTATCTATTATCTATCTATCTATCTATCTATCTATCTATCTCTATCTATCTTTCTTTCTTTCTATTATCTATCTATCTATCAATCTTTCTTTCTTTCTTTCTATCTATTTATCTATCTATCTATCTATCTTTCTTTCTTTCTTTCTTTCTTTCTATCTATTATCTATCTATCATCTATCTATCTATCTATCATTAACTGGTATCTCTCTCTCTTTCTTTCTATCTATTATCTATCTATCTATCTATCTATCTTTCTTTCTTTCTTTCTATTATCTATCTATCAATCTTTCTCTATCTATCTATCTATCTATCTATCTATCTATCTATCTATCTATCTATCTATCTATCTATCTATCTATCTATCTATCTATCTATCTATCTATCTATCTATCTATCTATCTATCTATCTATCTATCTATCTATCTATCTATCTATCTATCTATCTATCTATTTCCTGACAGTGAGAACAATTAATCAGTGGAACAACCTGCCTCCAGAAGTTGTGAATGCTCCAACATTGGATGTTACCATTTGTCTGAAATTGTGTAGGGTCTCCTACCTGAGCAGGGGGTTGGCTAGAAGACCTCCAAAGTCCCTTTCCAACTCTGTTTTTCTGTTCTGTTACTCTGTTAAAACCAAAAGTGCAGGTACAGATTGGGTGAAACCTGTCTCAATAACAATTGGATAATGTGCATTTTTAAGCTGGTTTAAGCTTTGCCGCTCTTAGGATTTATTAGGAAATGTTGCAACTATATCAGTGGGTGACTTGTTTTTCTTTTTCCTTTTAGTTAAACATGTTGTGCTGATTTATATACTGTATACGTTGACAGCATATCTGCGGGATTTCTTACAGAAACCAGGAAAATTAAGCCACTGTAGCCTTTGTATTTTTTTAAAAGCTCACTGGTTTGTTGCTTTTTATGATTTTTTTGTCGACCACCGCATCCTGATAAGATGTTTCACCAAATACTTCATTTTATGGATTTGAATCTCATCATCTGTGCAATGAAAGGAATTCTCTGATTTTGACATACCAAAGTATGTTGATAGTGCTTTTCAGAACAATCTTGGCAGCGTTAAACCCATCAGCAGAACGCCGCGTTTTCAAACACAGATGTGGACTCTCAGCCTTACGGTGGAGCCATCTTGTCCTGCAGTGGGTGTCAGCAGCAGCAAACGGGACTTGTGTGTCCAGAACAACATTTGTTGTTTGATTTAAGCAGCTGAGGAATCCCTACTGCCAAATGTCAGGCGCTGCTTTGAAAACCAACCAACTGCATAATTCAACGTCATAACTTGTCTGGGTGGTTTTCAGTTACATAGATTGAGAAGGAAATGGTGGAGTCAGCCCATCCTTAAGTAGAGGGCAAGTAGCCTCCGATTTACAACGGTTTGCTTAGTGACCATTCAAAGTTGCAACAGCACTGAAAAAAGTGACTTATGACCGTTTTTCACACTTATGACCGTTGCAGCGTCCCCATGGTCACGTGCTCAAAGTTTCAGACGCTTGGCAAGTGACTCGTATTTTGCAAACTTCTGACCAGGGGAATCCAGATTCACTTATCAACCGTGCTCCCAACTTAACAACTGCAGCGTTTCACTTAACAACGGTGGCAAGGAAGGTCGTAAAATGGGGCAAAACTCACTTAACAAATGTCTCGCTTAGCAAGGGGAATTTTGGGCTCAATTGCGGTCATAAGTCGAGGACTACCTGTACAAAAGCAAAGGGTAAACTACACAAGCTGTTTGGAACAGGAGAAGCACACTGTTCAAATGAGCAGAAATATTGTGATAGGGAGGACACCCGAAGGGTGTGTCCTATCCTATCCTATCCTATCCTATCCTATCCTGTTCGCTTCCCTGTCATGGGATTACTTTAGCTGATGTTATTGTTATATAGGTAGCCTTCCAATTATAACCACAACTGATACCAGAATTTCCATTGCTAAACAAGGTGGTTGTTAAGTGTTTTACACCCAATTTTACAACCTTTTTGCCATGGTTCAGTGAATCACTGGAGTTATTAAGGGAATCTGTGGTCTCTAAGTGTATCCGGCCTCGACAATTGATTTTGTTCGTTGGAAGCTAGTTAGGCAGGTCACAAATGGCAATCGCACGACCTGGGACGCTGCCATCATTGTAGATACACCTGGTTGCCAAGAATTTGAATTTTGGTCATGTAACCTGGGGATGCTGTGACCGTCATTGGAGCAAGGACCAGTCAGAAGTTACTTTTTTAGGTCGCTGAATGAACGGTGATAAGTTGAGGACTTACCTGTAACGGGTTTGTAAATGGTTTTAATTCTTGCTTTATTGTACACTACCCAGAGTCACTTTGTGTCAGATGAGTGATTGGATATGTTTGACAAAAGAAAAAAAAGACAAAAAAGACCGTTCCCTATGTTTTTAATAATTTTCTTCTGATATATTAAACATTAAAACCAGGTAGCAACTTTATGAATGGTGTGAAAGCCACGTGCAAGGTATCGAAGAAACCAGAATAACAGAGTTGGAAGGGACCCTTGAGGTCTTCTAGTCCAACCCCCCGCTCAGGCAGGAAACCCTATACAATTTCAGACAAACGGTAACATCCAGTGTTGGAGCATTCACAACTTCTGGAGGCAGGTTGTTCCACTGATTAATTGTTCAAACTGTCAGGAAATTCCTCCCTATTTCTAAGTTGCTTCTCTCCTTGATTAATTTCCACCCGTTGCTTCTTGTCCTGCCCTCAGGTGCTTTGGAGAATAGCTTGACTCCCTCTTCTTTGGGGCAAACCCTGAGATATTGGATCACAGCTTTCATGTCACCCCCTCGTCCTTCTTTTCATTAAACTAGACATTAAACTAAACTACTTTGGCCACCTAATGAGAAGGAAGGACTCACTGGAGAAGAGCCTAATGCTGGGAAAGATGGAGGGCAAGAGAAGAAGGGGACGACAGAGAATGAGGTGGCTGGATGGAGTCACTGAAGCAGTAGGCGTGAGCTTAAATGGACTCCAGAAGATGGCAGAGGACAGGAAGGCCTGGAGGAACGTTGTCCATGGGGTCGCGATGAGTCGGACTAACAACAACAACAACAATCCAATTCCAGCAACCGTTCTTCATATGTTTTAGCCTCCAGTCCCCTGATCATCTTTGTTGCTCTTCTCTGCACTCTTTCTAGAGTCACAACATCTTTTTTATATCACACACCCACACATATAACTCCTGCACCACACATCAGGCTAGTCTCCCTGGCTACCCAGGCCTGACAGCAGATGTGCATTTTAACAATATACATTTCTTTATTCTCAGCCCTGTTTCTGAAGCGCTCCAAACAACTTACATATGGCTTCCAGTTGTTTCCAACAAATGCAGCATTTAGGGTGAGATTTCCTTTAATGTCATTTCAGATTCCTCTCTGGGACCTCGTGATTCCCTGTGAACACCCAGCCCCCCCCCAACCCCCCCCCCCGTTGCGTTGTGAGAATCCTGGCTATAGATTCAAAGCTCTGGTTTTACAGCTGCAAAGTAGAGAGAAACTTTCCTTCCGAAAAGACAGAACGTTTCAAAACTAACCAAAAAAAAAAGAACTTCACGAAGGCCTGCGCAAGAGCTTAACCTCTTGAAGACCTACCTCAAAGCGTTGTATTTACTCTAGCTGAATCTATGACCCCAGACAACCCAACACACTTGAAAAGTTGTTAAAGTTCAATTTGGTTCAGGGAGAAAGCGCTCAGGTGGGTTTTTCCCCCCCTTTCTTCTTTTGTGGGGGGTTGACACAATGACATCTGCTGGACATGGCCTGCTGGGTTGGCCACACAAACTGTTGTAAGCTCAAAATACCACAATAACGTCTTTGATTTGTTGCTGCCTTCCACACCTGATTTAAGGACAATAAACTTTCTACCATTTTTTTTTTTTTGGTTAAAAAAAAAAAAAAAGAACTTAAAGATAAATAATATGTCTGATTCTCAAAGTGATTTCAGTCTGTTGACAATAATAAGTATTTCTTTTTGCACAGTTTCCAAAATCCTCTCACAATGCCAGCATTCTTACGTTTGAAAATATATTAAACGCCATTATGGACGAGTGTGGGGGGGGGAAGTTTTTTTTAACTCAATTACTGCGGAGTGGGCTTTTATGGTTTATCCTCATGAATATGATGTTGGTTGAGAAACTACTAAGAATGCATGAAGACATTTAAACTAGCCAGTGACATGGTAAACTTCTGATTATCAATCTTTTTTTCCCAGTCATAGACCAGAATTAAAAATTAAAACACTAAAGTGATTGAAATAATAATAATAATAATAATAATAATAATAATAATAATAATAATAATAATAATAATAATAATAATAATAATAATAATAATAATAATAATAATGTTGGAAGGGACCTTGGAGGTCATCTAGTCCAACCCCCTGCTCAGGCAGGAAACCCTATACCATTTCAGACAAATGGCTGTCTCTTCTTAAAAACTTCCAGTGTTGGAGCATTCATCGCTTCTGGAGGCAGGTTGTTCCACTGGTTAATTGTTCTCACTGTCAGGAAATTTCTCCTCAGTTCCAGGTTGCTTCTCTCCTTGATTAGTTTCCATCTGTTGCTTCTTGTCTTGCCTTCAGGTGCTTTGGAGAATAGCTTGACTCCCTCTTCTTTGTGGCAACCCCTGAGATATTGGAAGACTGCTATCATGTCCCCCCCTCGTCCTTCTCTTCATTAAACCAGACATACCCAATTCCTGCAACCGTTCCTTATATGTTTTAAAATAAATAGAAGAGAATAAGACTTAATAGTATATTACAGCTAATACTGAGATCATCGGTGGATTTCTATCTACCGTACCAGACAGGGAGATACCGTGTTCAGAAACCTCTGATTAATTGCTTGCATATTCATGCAATTACCTCTCCCTTTTAAAGCACTCTGGGCCACAAAATGAAGTCAGGCACTTGGTCCATTTCATGTGTTGTTATTACTAAGGCATTGATAACCTCCTTATTTTAGGAAAGGATCTGATTCTGAGGCTCTCTGGATCTCTACTTCTTTCACTATAAGCATCCCTGACAACATTCATTTGAAATCTTCCGGCCCGTAGCTGATGGCAAGCAGCAAGCCATAGAAGTCATAGAATAATAGGGTTGGGAGGGACTTTGCATGCCTGGCTGAGGAATTCTGGGAGTTGAAGTCCATAATAGGGCCAAGTTTGAAGACCCCTGCCCTATACCATTTCAAACAAATGGTTGTTCAATCTCAAAAACCTACAGTGATGGAGCACTCACAACCTCTGGAGGCAAGCTGTTCCACTGATTAGTTCTGGCTGTCAAGAAATTCCTCCTTGATTCCATGTTGGATCTCTCTTTAATAATCTTCTTTCAGTTATTTCTGTCCTGTTCTCAGGTGCTTTGGAAAATATCCCTTGCATGAATACTGCCATAGTGAGAAATAAATCTTTCTTTCTCCACGATACGTGTGTAGATCTTGCTTTAAAAAAAGAAAAAGATTTGTGTGTGTGTGTATTGCTCAAGAGAAAGATCACATTTCTTTCAATATTTTCAAAAAGGGATGTATGTTGAGTTATTGGCAAGGCCAAAACCAAGTGGAATTTATTTGGCTTTCAGCTGAAAGCAATTGAATTCTTTAATGAGCTGACAGCCCTAATTTTATATAGATCAGGTTTTCTGGGGTTATTTTAGTGCTTAATAGAACGGGCTGATGTAAAATCCTCATACTGTGTGGTATTGTGTTTCATTTGTAAGTCTAAAAACAGACACAACCAGTTAAATTGATTAAGGTTCTGCACTGGTGGTGGGAATTCTCTTAAGACAGACGAGCAACATTCCCCACGGGGCCATCAATTGCATTAGATCAACATTTTACTCTTTTCTTCTCCAGTTGTGTATGTGACATACTAAAATCTGCTTAAATGTCCTTTCTTGCTTATTGGCTTCTTAATGGCACTTTCACATTTGGTTGGTCAGGATTAAATTTATGCTTGTTTGCTGCCTAGTTCAACTTTAAGGTGATTATTCCTAGAATGAAAAAAGGCCCACATCCCCAACCTTCTCCCTTTGAACAAATATCACTAAAGCAGCCCTACATTGGGGAAACACAGCAAGCATATGGACAGAAGGACAAGGGGAATACCATTTGGCTCCAAAATCATATATTTTTGTCCTTAGTCGAAAGGTCAACACAATCTGTGTGTGATAGCAAGAAGGGCATTGGCATATCGTCCTTGTTGCCAAGAATTAATTAGCTACTTGGGTGGGGTCACATTGTCAGAAGGAAAAACCAAATGGATGTATCATTATGCAACAAAACTGTCTTTGCAATACTTAAGGCATTAGATCCGTGTTTCTTCAATCTTGGCCACTCTTAAGGTGTGGACTTCAACTCCCAGAATTCCCCAGCCAGCATGGTTTAGGTGTAGCTAAAGCAAATGTCAACCCTCCTAGTTTAAGAGAACATTTTACAAATCTTCTAGGCTGATTTCCCGTTTCTGGGCCTCTTTAGATATCTGCAAATCATTATTATTAAGAAACAATCCATGGATTACATGGCAAGAATATTTACTGCATATTTATACAAGAAATGTACTGACAAAGCAGCTTTGGAAGCATCCGCTCTTTGCAGTGTTTATCCTATAGATCACTAACGATATTAGGATTAAATGTAATGAACAGGAGATTCATGTTTTGTTCCTTTTGCTTTGTTTTCTTTGAAGAAAAGACTGATATTCTTTTTCCCCCTTGCAGCCTCCTTTTCCTCACCACCACCAAAACTGCACATAATTTGTATAATATATTTTGCTAATCTGTTTGGACCTTAAACATCTGTCTGAGCGGGGTTCTACTTACATATGTATGTTCTGCTACATGTGAACCCCATTGGATTTTTTAATTTCAATCAAAATAGAGCTGGAAGGGACCTTGGAGGTCTTCTAGTCCAACCGCTTGCTCAAGCAGGAGACCCTATAGTAAGCATTTCAGACAAGTCACTGTCCGGTCTCTTCTTAAAAACCTCATCCACTGATGAAGCACCCACAACTTCTGAAGGCAAATTGTTCCACTGGTTAATTGTTCTCACTATTTGGAAGTCTCTCCTTAATTCCAGGTTGCTTCTCTCCTTGATTAGTTTCCATCCATTGTTTCTTGTCCTGCCTTCTGGTCCTTTGGAAAATAAGTTGACCCCTTCTTCTTTGTGGCAGCCCCACAAATTACTGGAATATTGCTATTATGTCACCCCTAGTCCTAGGATGAAGGGTCAAGTAGATGTCTGCAACAACAGAACCATGGGTGTTCATGTTCTTGACTCCTCACTCCAGTGAAGCAGGTTATTACTTTCTTTTGCAGAACATTTTTAAAAATGTTAAGTCAACAGAATTATATTTCTGTGATATCCAGAAAGATAGCTTTGTTTATTTTGTTGTAGTGCATGTAAACAAGGGGGGGGGGATGAATGGCTATCATTTTCCCCATAACACTTTTAATTGGATCAATGGGGAGAACAGCAAAAAGGGATTACAGCTTAATCCCAAAGATGTTAAATTTAGCCTCAGTGAGATCCAGCCAAGCTGGATCCAATCCAATCATTTAATATAGTTGGAAAACCCACATTTAGCATACACATCCAGTTCTCCAAGACACAGAAGCTAACTAAGCAAAACCAAATAGATTTCTGAAGTTTTATTGCTGAAATTAAGATCCTCCAATTCTCATACAGCCTGCATTTTCTTCAGTTTCAAATTCTGAATCTGAAATAGTTGAAAAATAAAGAATGTTCCTGAGGAGCAGAATTTATTGCATCTGAGAGAGCTTTTTTTTTAGCCTCGATACAATCATTATTATACTATTATTATACTTTTATAGTATGCACATAAACAGCCATTGTCAGGGGGATTTGGAGATTAACAATAATCAACTGGTAAGGTCAATTTACTCATCACGTTTTATAATGCTACTTGTACTGTGTTGCAATGTATGGCTGTGAAAGTTGGATCATAAAGGCTGAGCGCAAAAGAATTGAGGCCTTTGAACTATGGTGCTGGAGAAGACTCCTGCGAGTCCCCTGGACTGCAAGGCGATCAAACCGGTCAGTCCTAGAGGAGATCAACCCTGACTGCTCTTTAGAAGGCCAGATCCTGAAGTTGAAACTCAAGTACTTTGGCCACCTAATGAGAAGGAAGGACTCACTGGAGAAGAGCCTAATGCTGGGAAAGATGGAGGGCAATAGAAGAAGGGGACGACAGAGAATGAGGTGGCTGGATGGAGTCACTGAAGCAGTAGGCGTGAGCTTAAATGGACCCCAGAAGATGGTAGAGGACAGGAAGGTCTGGAAGAACGTTGTCCATGGGTCGGACACGACTTCGCAACTAACAACAACATTGTGTATGTTATTTATTTTTAAGTTCGATTATACTCATGTATATATAAGTTCTACTAAAAGGGCCATTTTGTGTAGTGGTTAAGACATCAGGCTGGAAACCAGGAGGCACTGAGTTCTAGTACTGCCTTTGGCATGAAGCCAGCTGGGTGGGCCATCCATTCTCTCTCAGCCCTAAGAAAGAGGCAATGGCAAACCGCTTCTGAAAAACCTTGCCAAGAAAAACTGTAGCAATTTGTTCAGGCAGTCTCTGAGAATTGGGCACAATTGAATGGAAGAAAACAAAACAGTTCTACTATTGGATATGTTACTATCCCTGCAATAAATTGGTTGGATTTAACTAAGCAAATCATTCTTGCCCTCACTATTAAAAAAGCCCCCACCATCCCAAGCAGGGCTATAGTAGACAACCTACTATTCTGCCTATCTGGTAATGTTATAATGGAGAGTTATCGAATTATAATGATGCAAAGAGTTCAACAAAGAGTTACAAAGAAGCCTTACTAGTCCTTTCTTATACACACTTGGCAATTCCTGGAGGGTCCCTAATCCCAGAGGGCACATTTTGATCTGGTTAGTATGACTGGGTGCCTCCAGAATAACAAGTAGGGTAATTTGTCTGGTTTATAGCTGACCATGTTAAATATGGAATGGGAACAAAGCTAATGAATGTTCTTGTGGACTAAAACCTATTCCATTATTGGCTGATGATATTAATTCATGGTTAGAAAACCCTCTTAGGCATTAAGATGTTTATCTCTACAATGATTGTACCTTGCTTTGTATAAACCAGGGGTGTTCAACCTTGGCAACCTGAAGACTAGTGGACTTCAACTCCCAGAATGGCTAACCAGGGAGTTCTGGGAGTGGAAGTCCACAAGTCTTAAAGTTGCCAAGGTTGGATACCCCTGGTATAAACAATATGTAAAACGTGTCAAAAATCAAGCATTTCTTTTAAAAACGAACACTTCATTTGCTATTTTTTCATTCGGAGAGATTCTCCCAGCAAAGATTATTTTCTCTGTCATAGTCTTGAATATATCCTTTTCTTTAATCAACATACAAACAGGTGATGTGCGCACATACTGTATAAACCTGCCATGAAAAAAAAAAATCACTTTTGTGAAACGTCTGTGAAATTGATCTCAGTTTATTTAATCCACTGAAACTTCCCCTATGCTCATTGGCTGGGAGTAATCTTGGGAAGCGTAACACTCACCTGGCATTAAAATGAAAGTAAGGGCATGTCATCATGACAAGGAGCAAGCCCACCATGAAAGCCATGACATTACAGCCACCCCACTAATTCCCCCCTGGACTAAGGAAGATGTGGTTTATATTAGTGACCTGTAGAAGGTTCATGGCCTTTGGGAAGAGTTTATTCCAGGGAACAGCAGTGTGATTAATGGTTTATTTACAGCCCTGTCATCCAGACTGTCAGAACTCTTCATCAGCCTTTGATGTAGAACATGCTAAAAGGTCCTCCGTCAGTCTTATCAGCTCACAGGAGAAGATCAGCAAGAGAAGGATGAGCCGAGACGGTTAACGTTTTGGCATGGACCGTAATGCAAGAAAAGCTACCAAAGTCACTTATCCATCACTACACTGAGTGGTAAACAGATATGGTGCAGGCAATGCATCAATCTCTCTGAAAGCATTATTGCATTTTTGGCAGAAGATGAGGTGCTGATATTATGTCTTGAGAAATGGGCGCTTTAGTAGTGCCAAACTACAGAGGGTCTTCGGACTGTTGGTCCAAATTATTGAGAACTGTTGCCTTGCACTGTTCACCAGAGACCATGAGGGAGAAAAACCCTTCAGGTCCGTGCGTTTACTATTGTGTATCCCTGAAAATAACATCTTGCTCGCATTCTTGGCTTAGAGTGACTCTAGCATCTGGTTTCTGTTATGTGTCAAGAGGAACAGGGGATGTCAGGAGAAGTGCCAGCACTGTTGAAGCACATGACTTGGATCCAGAATTCCTTATCTAATGGCTGTTCTCCAGGGCGGTATTTCTTTATGCTATAGTATTTGATACTTGAGTAAGTTTATGACTAATGGTGAAATAATACTTGTCGGTTTTAGCTTTATTCCCATCTTCCTGATGTTCTAGTTGGATTCCTCATCTCATTCTTTCTTCTGAGTTGTGCCACGTGATTTCTGAATTGCTGCCAAAATGTTATTTCCTGAATCAACTTAGTGCAGGAACTTTAAAAACTATTGGTAGCCTGGCAGTTGTTGTTCCTTGAATGCCTGTGAAGCAGAAGATAGCCACTGTGCATGCCGTTTGAAAACGACACTTCAGTTTTTGCCCTAGTTTAGATAACCTTTTGAGGGATGGGCCCCAACACATTTCTTTGGGTGGCTGTGGTCTACAGTACAGTGAGCATGTAGGACCAAAATGAAGAGTGTTCTGGAACTTTGGAGAAATTTGGGGGTTATACTTTGTTGCTCTCCTAAAACAATGTCATCCTACTTTAGAATTACTATTAGAACTGCTTTAGTATTTGCCATCTCAAAAGGCAAAAGACTAAAGTATCAATTTTCTATTAATAGTCAGAGGAAGGTCTGAGTAGCTTGCAGCCATAGGTCCCCACTCCACACCCTGAGAGTCATCACTACATATATTGTTAATTTTTGGGAAAGTAAGGTGATGTCCTATTATTTATGTCTCTTCCTGCTAACTTGCTGTCTACTTAATCTGATCTCACTCCCTTAATTTTGCTATTGCCCTCAGGAAGAAGAGCAAGTTCCAGGGTCCCCATAAAAAGGTGCACTATTTTACTTTTTAAAACATATAATAGGCCCAGTCCAATTGGAAGCCCTCTCTGTGCACTTTCTATTTTCTATCAAAAATTCATTCATTCATTAAGCCATTCACTCCAATATAACTGAATCCTGGTAAGTTCAGCAACAACAAGTTTAATTTGAAACAGATGATTCTTTTCTAAAATGGCTTTACTCGCTTCCAAAGAGTTGGGCTGACTTGTGAATAGCCCTCCCTTTCCTGGCTTGAGGTGGAAGGACTGTGATTAGTTCTCCCAGCTGGGTCATCGCAGTTCCTGCTATTCCGTTTCAAAGCTCTATGTTTTGCATTACAAACCTTTGGCCCAACAACTTTTTCATGAGGGTGGAGTTGATGCTCTGGCTAAGAGGAGCAGCTTGTTCATTTCTAGTTTTCCTAAAATCATTTCATAATAGGCTAAGAATTCTCAGCCTAATTCAAATACCCAGAAGGATGTCACACAGAAGAAGATAAAATTCTGTTCTCCATTGTCCTAAAGTGCCGGAGCCAGAGAAGGGAGATAGGCAACCTTGGCCCCTTTAGGACCTGTGAACTCTGAGCACAGCTGGCTCAGGAATTCTGGGAGTTGAAGTCCACATAAAGGGGCGTAGTCATCCACCCTGAGTTAGAAGAAAGAGGATTCCAATTTAATTTGGGAAAAGACCCCTCATTTCTTAACAATAGGGGCAGTTTAAGAATGCAATAAACAGGAGGAAATGATGGTCTCCCCTTCACTGGATGTGCAAAGTAGAGGCTAGATCTACCTCTCTACATCTCTGTCCTGGATGCTTTAATTTGGATTCCAGCCCTACATGGAGGGTGGGGAGGTGGATGTTGACTAGAGTAGCCTAATGGCCTCTTTCAACTCTCTGACTATATAATTCCAGCGTATTTAATGAACACAAAGAATGCACCACTCACTTACTATTAGAATTTGAGAATTATCGAGTATAATAAGCAATGAGTTCTGAATGGAGTAGTATACATTCTCTACATAGTGTACAGTTAAGGTATGGAATCTACTACCAGAAAATTGATGATAGCTATCCCAAAGATGCTTTTTCAGGAGGCAACTGGACTTTCTTGTTTTTCTTTGAAGACGTTTCGCTCCTCATCCAAGGAGCTTCTTCAGCTCTGACTGGATGGTGGGGAATGAAGAAGCTTCTTGGATGAGGAGTGAAACGTCTTCAAAGAAAAACAAGAAAGTCCAATTGCCTCGTGAAAAAGCATCTTTGGGTTAACCACGACCTGGATGACTGAGAATCTCCATAGACATTGATGACAAATATGAGCTTCTTTAAAAAAAAAAAAAAAAAGTTTTCAAAGCATTCACTTTAAAAATGCTGAAAGGGGAACGTGCTTTGATATTGACAAATTTTAGTCTAACATTATGCAAGATATTTGATCTCCATTCTTAGCTGATGTGCATTGAATTAACATGGGTTTCTTAGCTAGACTGAAACTTCATCCCATTAGAGCTACAATAAAAACTTATCTCTAGCCAAAATAGAGTTAATAAGGCAGTTCTCATATTTTATACATTACTGTGCTCTGCAATGTTTACCTGACTTTATCCTATTGACTATATAACACAACTAGCAAAAAATGTGTGCCACTCAGTTTTCCTTTTAAATGAAGCAGAGTACACATTTCCCAGTACAGGGTCTGCTGGAAGTTGGCCAAAATGGAAACTGATCTATACTACTTAAGTGGAGTAAATGTAACTCCTCAATGCTATTTGTAAATCTGAGACAGCAGATATCTTCCTTAAAAAAATGTTATCTTGTTGTCTTCAGAAAAGTGTGGAAATTTGGCAGTGTGTATTGGTGAATAGAAGAGCTGATGAATGTCTGAAATGCGGCAAGTCTTCTCTGTCTCTGGGAAGTGGATAAACATAAGATGCTGTCTTGAAAGGCCGATTTGGCAAGAGCAGTTCACACGAGGGATTCCACATGGATTAAAAGATCTTTTTTTCTCTGCTGATAATCATTCAGCCTTAAAGAGCAATAAATGTTCTGTTTCAGTTAAATACACTTAATAGAGGTGTGTGGAGACAATCAAATCTGGTTTAAGGACCTGGTTCTGGAATTCAAGAAACAGGAAGATTCAAATTGGATCTGTCCAGAGGTAGCCTGATCTCACGCAATATCCCAATATCTCCATTCTCCATTAGTACACTTTTCTTAGCCATGATCCTTTAACAACTCAGACATTTTAAGAGCCACGCAGCTCCATATGGTTCCAATTATTCAGTGGTTTGCAGAATTGATTAATGTGCTGTAGATCAGCTATGGAAGATTTTAATGAATCATGTGGAGCCCTTGGGACATTCTGAGTTTGGTAGTTTTCTTACAGATGTTTCATTACCTACTAGGGAACATCTGCAGATATTCCTTCATTGGGTAATGAAATTTCTGCAAGCAAGTCACCAAGCTCAGAGAGCACCAAGGACCTCATAGTTCAATCCTAAGCTACAAATATTCTCTTCTGTGGCAATGGATCTTGGCATCAGTTTATTGATGTCGATAAATATACCATATGTCTGGTATGCTTTCTTTCTCTTTCTTTCTTTCTTTCTTTCTTTCTCTTTCTTTCTTTCTTTCTTTCTTTCTTTCTTTCTTTCTTTCTTTCTTTCTTTCTTTCTTTCCTTTCTTTCTTTTTCTTTCTTTCTTTCTTTTTCTTTCTTTCTTTCTTTCTTTTTCTTTCTTTCTTTCTTTCTTTCTTTCTTTCTTTTTCTTTCTTCTTTTATAATTGCATATTTTTCTTTTTCCTTTCCTTTTTGTGTTGTATTTACCATGTTTCCCCAAAAACAAAACCCAGTCTTTTTTTTTTTTTTGCCTCCAAAAGAGGCACCAGGTCTTATTTTTGGGGGTGTTTTTTCCACTCACCTCATGGTGGCGGCACCGACAGACCTGCCCAGCCGGCCCGCTTCTTCTGCGGCCGAAGGACCAGCTTCATTCTGCAGCTGAGAATGGAGCTCCGGCCTGTTCTCGGCTGCAGAGGCCTTCCAGAAAGGCCTCTGACTGCGAAATGCAGGCCACGGGACGCCACAGAAGAAATAGGCTGACGAGGAGAGACAGGTGTCAATTCATGGGAGGCCTGGCAAGTGGATGTGGGGCGCGTGGGGCAGCTCCACCCCCCCATCCCCACCCTTTTTTAGGCATGTGCCTTGCCCCCAAACTAGGGCTTATTTTGGGGGTAGGGCTTATATTAGGCCCACCCACCCCCAAAAATCAAGCTAGGGCCTATTTTCAGGGTAGGTCTTACTTTCAGGAAAACATGGTAGTTAATTTTTAAAAAAATTATCAGGAAAAAAAGAGTCACGAAGCTTGATGTCTATGGAGATTCTCAGCCATCCAGGTCATGGTTGTCCCAAAGGTGCTTTTTCAGGAGGCAACTGGACTTTCTTGTTTTTCTTTGAAGACGTTTTGCTTCTCATCCAAGAAGCTTCTTCAGCTCTGACTGGATGGCTCTTCCATTCCCCAGTCGGAGCTGAAGAAGCTTCTTGGATGAGGAGCGAAACGTCTTCAAAGAAAAACTAAGAAAGTCCAGATGCCTCCTGAAAAAGTCACAAAGTTTTCTTTACCTCAGAATGTGATGCCGTTTTTTAACGGTAGTAGCTCTGCTAATGGGAAACCCCTCATGTCAGATTTCAGACAGGGTATAGGGTGAAGAAGGGTTGTTATTGTTGTTTTTTAAAAAAAGGTTTATGAGGAATAATGCTTCTTTCTGAATGAAATGTAGCAGATATCAGGAGCTGCAGCAAATATATAGCATTTCATTTTTCCTTAAACTAAATCACTAAGTGAGACAGATCCATAATGGCTGCTGCGCCGCGGGTCGTGATTCTGATCCTGGTGATCAGTGAAGTGAATTTTAAATGTAAACCAGGCAGCTCCGTGACCCACTGAACCATCTTTTGAGAGAAAGGTAGTTCAGCCTAAGGTGACCAGAAGGAACATTATATTTTAGGCTGACCGTATTTTTTTTTTAAATTCTGATACTGGATGATCCCATCTAAGAAGTGTATATATCATAAATAGAAAAATAATTATAGTATACGATTAGGGGACTGGAGGCTAAAACATATAAGGAATGGTTGCTGGAATTGGGTATGTCTAGTTTAATGAAGAGAAGGACGAGGGGGGACATGATAGCAGTGTTCCAATCTCTCAGGGGCTGCCACAAAGAAGAGGGAGTCAAGCTGTTCTCCAAAGCGCCTGAAGGCAGGACAAGAAGCAACGGATGGAAACTAACCAAGGAGAGAAGCAACCTAGAACCAAGGGGAAATTTCCTGACAGTTAAAACAATTAACCAGTGGAACAACCTGCCTCCAGAAGCTGTGAATGCTCCAACACTGGAAGTTTTTAAGAAGAGACTGGACAGCCATTTGCCTGAGCAGGGGGTTGGACTAGATGACCTCCAAGATCCCTTCCAACTTTATTATTATTATTATTATTATTATTATTATTATTATTATTATTATTATTATTATTATTATTATTATTATTATTATTATTATTATTATTATTATTATTATTATTATTATTGTCAATATTTACTTACTTAAACAGAGAAACCAAACGACCACAGGAAGGCAGGAAAGCAATGGGGGCTGGAGCGACTTCTGACTTCCTTCTGGCTTCCCCATTGACTTGACTTGTGGGAAGCTGACAGAGAGTATCAGAAACCACAACCACGGGATTGCAGGGATGCTGCAGTTGCAACAACTTTGTGAATAAAACAGGTCTGATACTGGAAATTTCAGTGCCACTGGAATAACGGGTCCCAGTTTTTTTTTTTAAAAAAAAACATTCTTTATGATTTTAAGTAAAGTATGCTGAATCAAAAATTGTTGTGGTATAATGCACCATTTAGCTAACTTGAGAGTGGAAACAGACAAACAGATAAATATAAATGAGATTTTGAGTAATATGTGGATAGATCTCTCTCTCAAGTCCCATGTTCACTCAAACTATAAGATGCTGTAATTGGGTTAACCTGTTATCACTTTGCTGAGATTGTTCTTATTTGAGGCCAGCCCTGTCAATTACCCCCCATCTCACCGCCATTCCTTTCATACTAGGGCAATTTAAATCGGTGATAAAAATATTTTGAGTGTTTTGTATTATTCAGAAAACCAGCTTCCAAATAAATAAAAGAATATTCTACACTCTTACCGTAAATGTGATTTTTCTCACTTAGTTTGTGAATTCAGCTGAGCCACACATCAGATGCTGAGAAATCAAGCAATATTAATATATGGGCCAGTCTATTTTTTAAAGACTCAAGGCTGGCCTGCTTCCCAGCTCTCCCCGCCTCCATTAGTTTCTGTTTATTTCTTTTGGCCAAGGAGAACAAGGACCATTATGCTTTTCAAAGCAAACTTATAGCACCCTTTCAAGATACTGCAATATAGCTTGGACACAACCTTTATCGAAATTTAAGATCCTTTGGACTGGATCAACACTCATAACATATGGGAAAAGGTGTCTTGTCTCTGACCTTCTGCTAGACAGGGTTCCTTGAAGATCTGTGCAATGTATATTTTACATAGAAATGAATGTTAAGCCTACAAACCGCCATCTCATTGTTTGTGCTCAGAAAGACTGTAATCCTTGACAGTCCAAAAAGTGGGGTGCAAAAATAAATACGTATTAATGGAGGAGGAAATGCCACAACATGTTAAGCACAGTGCTTTTTACTTAATTACCAAAAGCGGTTGAACTTTTATTAAAAAAAGAAAAAAGAAAAAGCAGAAGAATATTGCATAGAGCCAATGATTATAAACCCATGAAAAGTTTTGTATATTTTTGTCTTCAGATGTACATATCAGTTTTGGGTCCTTTCCATTGCTTTATGGAAGGAAGGAAGGAAGGAAGGAAGGAAGGAAGGAAGGAAGGAAGGAAGGAAGGAAGGAAAGAAGGAAGGAAGGAAGGAAGGAAGGAAGGAAGGAAGGAAGGAAGGAAGGAAGGAAGGAAGGAAGGAAGGAAGGAAGGAAAGAAAATTAAAATTAAAAATAAAAATAAAAATAAAAATAAAAATAAAAATAAAAATAAAAATAAAAATAAAAATAAAAATAAAAATAAAAATAAAAATAAAAATAAAAATAAAAATAAAAATAAAAATAAAGGAAATGGATAATTCACACTGAAAAAGCTGTAATTTCTAAAATTATTTCTACTTGCTATTTTAATTTTTTATGTTTCATCCTAGTTTAAGGGCTTTTTTTTTTTTTTGCTGGTTTATGTTTTTAAGATGTACAGTTCCTGAAAAGTGTTTTTTCAGATTATCACATGATTTTATTGAAAATTGTTTTAATTTGCTATATTCGAATTTTGGAACTTGGAATGAAAAGGGTCAATAAATGTTATACATAAATAGTAATGCAATTCTGTAAAATCCCCTAAAGAATCTGTTGTCCTGCAACAATGTAAGCTGAAACAAACACTGAAACGATGCTTACATAGTGACTTCTTATGAATTTTCCAAAAAGAGGACATGAAGTCAGCTGAAGAAAACAACAGATTTGCCTAAAGTTTGCAAATGTGAATATGATCACAGGCAGAGTTAGAACTAGTGCATGTAAGGGTAGGTATGATAGACATCTCCATAAGAAGAAAAACCAAGAGTTGTTTATTTATTTAGATTTTTTATATGGCTGCCCACCTCAAACAAATGACCCTGGGCAGTATACAAAAATCACTAAACAACATTAGAAAAGGAAAACAGCACATGTCACTCAAGCACAATAAACTTAACCAAAATTTATTGTATACCCACACTAACACACAAAACGGTCCTCTGGACCAATAAGCCTCCAGAAAGAGCCAGATCTTGACGATTTTTCCAAAGGCCTGCAGGGTCGGTCCACCCAAAAATTGTTCTACATGTCTTCTCCATGCTATTCACTTGCCGGATTCTGAAGAGCATGTAAGCCATGGCATTCCCTGTAACGCTCTATGGAAAGTTGGACTTGAATAGAATAGAATAGAATAGAATAGAATAGAATAGAATAGAATAGAATAGAATAGAATAGAATAGAATAGAATGGAATGGAATGGAATGGAATGGAATGGAATGGAATGGAATGGAATGGTAGAATAGAATAGAATAGAATAGAATAGAATAGAATAGAATAGAATAGAATAGAATAGAATAGAATAGAATAGAATAGAACTGGAAGGGACCTTGGAGGTCTTCTAGTCCAGTCCCCCGCTCAGGCAAGAAACCCTATAACATTTCAGATAAGTGACTGTCTAGTCTCTTCTTAAAAATCTCCAGCGATGGAGCGCCCACGATTTCTGAAGGAAAGCTGTTCCACTGGTTAATTGTCTTCACTGTTAGGAAGTTTCTCCTTAATTCCAGGTTGCTTCTCTCTTTGATTAATTTCTAACCATTGTTTCTTGTCCTGCCCTCTGGTGCTTTGGAGAATAATTTGACCCCCTCTTCTTTGTGGCAGCCCCTCAAATACTGGAATACTGCTATCATGTCACCCCTATTTCTTCTGTTCTTTGAAGCAGCAGGATAGAAACTCTGTTGACAACTTTGAACTTTGATGATGGAGAAGAGTTCTGAGAATCCTCTGGACAGCCAAGAAAGCAAACTGATGGATCAACAAACCAACCAACCCAGAATACTCACTTGAGGCACACATCATGGAGCTCAAATTATCCTACTTTGGACGCGTAAAGACCTAGTTTCCTGGAAAAGGCTCTAATGCTGGGGAAAGTGGGAGAAAAAAAAGAAGAGGATGATCAAAAGCAAGATAAATGGACTCAGTTACAATAGCAATGAGTGCAGTGTTGGAAGACCAGAAAGGCCAAGTTAAGGAAAACGATCTACCTATATAGTCAATCAATTAATCAGAATAGAGCTCGAATGGACCTTGGAGGTCTTCCAGTCCTGCTCAGGCAGGAACCCTATACCATTTTGGACACGTGGTTGTCCAGTCTCTTAAAAACCTCCAGTGATGGAGCACCCACAACTTCTGAAGGCAAGCCATTCCACTGGTTAATTGTTCTCACTGTTAGGAAGTTTCTCCTTAATTCCAGGTTGCTTCTCTCCTTGATTAGTTTCCATCCATTGTTTCTTGTCTTGCCTTCTGGTGCTTTGGAAAATAAGTTGACTACGAATTGAAAATGACTTGATGGCACCAGCTCAATTAATTAATTACGTTTGATGGACTATAACTCAGCACTGGCTAGATCCGGCCTGGTTAATATTGGATGGGAATTCCCACCAGGGGATTGTAGAGAGATTGAAAAATATTCCTGGAAAAAGGAATAACAATAAGATATACAGGACATAATTAAAAGAGGACATAAACGCAGAGAATCAATCATGTTGGCAGTTACAAGGACTTTTGTATTTCAGCATCACTCAGTTGTATATGGAATTTTCAGGAGGCTGGCCAGGAATTCTGAAAGTTGTAAGTTTCAAAATATCTGAAAGTTATCGAAATAGGCAAAACTGTTAAAAGACCTTGGCCTGGTTCAAGAAAACATTAGGGAATATTAAATCTCACAGTTTGGCAGGTGTGGTGTAAATCGGATATATGCAGACACGCTAGCAGATATGCCAGTAGGAGTTCTAATTAATGAGAGACTTTTGCATTCTCCAACAGGACCCCTCTGGACAAATCTCATTGTCTGTTCATGATCACAGAGAAACAGATTTACAACTCCCGCAGCTTTACCAGTCTCCGATTCTAATCTGGGACAAGCTTCCCAAAATAAGAAGACTGGTTTTCAAGTTAATGAAATTTGGAGATTAAATGTGTTTGGCTTTATATTTGGCTGTCACTTTTGGAGCACGTTGTCCCATCTTGAAAATGGTTCTGCATCATCAGATGGTTAATTGAGGCAGACGGGTGGGGGAAATTGTATTCCAATGTGCAGCTGAACGTCTTGTGCGACAGCCACCCTTTCCAAAATCCTTCTTTCTATCAGCAGAGCAATTTTAGAATCTGTCTTTAATAGTCTTTTAGGCAGCTTCCTATGGCCCTATTAGCATTCCCCTCACATAAGCCAGCTTTACTCATATTTAATTCCTTCTGTCTCTTTTTTAGATGTTTTCAGGCAGGACACCAAAGTTTACATTGAACAGTGGGAGGACTCTAGTTGCCAACTCTGAAGTGGGGGAAGAAAACCATGGTGGAGGCAAGATGGATGCTTGAAGCTCTCAATGAGTGATCAGGCCTCACTTATAGCCAACAACAAACAGGTTCTCACTACCACAGGCTTTTCTCAAAGAATCCATTGTTTGATCAACTTACTCTTGTCCTGTTCTTCAATTACTTCCTGCATTCCAAGCAAGTCCATTAGTCTGGATAACTACAACGCTCTTTCATGGGATGGCCATTGAAGATCATATGGAAATCATGTTGCCTTGATCATGTCTATTCCACCTCTTAGACCATTGGTAGGGTGACTTATGCAGAGCCAGCCTTTTAAGATAACAGAATAACAGATTTGGAAGGGACCTTGGAGGTCTTCTAGTCCAACCCCCTGCTCAGGCAGGAGACCTTATACTATTTCAGACAAATGGCTGTCCATTTTTAAAAGCCTCCAGTGGTGGAGCACCCACAACTTCTGAAGGCAAGCCATTCCACTGGTTAATTGTTCTCACTGTCAGGAAATTTCTCTTTAGTTCTAGGTTGCTTCTTCCTTGATTAGCTTCCATCCATTGTTTCTTGTCTTGCCTTCTGGTGCTTTGGACAATAGGTTGACCCCTTCTTTTTTGTGGCAGCCCCTCAAATATTGGAATGCTGCTATCATGTCATCCCTAGTCCTTTTCACTAGACTAGACACGCCCCAAGATCCATCTGGATCCTGAGCCTAACTTCTGGGTTGTTGGCTATTCCTGCCAGCTTGATGTTGTCTGCAAATTTGATGAGTTCCCCTTCTATTCCCTCAACTAAATCATTTATAAAGATATTGAAGAGTACTCGGCCTAAAACAGAACCCTGGGGTACCCCACTGCTTACTTCCCTCCACGTAGATATAGTTCCATAAAGGACTACATGTTGAGTGTGGTTTGTCAGCCAATTACAAATCCATCTGGTGGTGGGGCTGTCTATCCCGCACTTTTCTAGCTTTCTAAGAAGTAGCTTGTGGTCTACTTACTGAAATCCAAGTATATTATGCCCACAGCATTTCGCTGCTCCACTCATTTAGTCCCTTTGTCAAAGAATGAAATAAGATTTGTTTGGCATGATCTGTTTTTGATAAACTCATATTGGCTTCTGGTTTTAATTTTGCTTCCTTCTAGGTGTTCGCAGATCTGTTGCTTGATTATCCTATCCAGGATCTTCCCAGGTAATGACGTCAGGCTGATTGGTCTGTAGTTCCCTGGATCAGTTCCCCCCCCCTTTTTTTTTTTTGAAGATGGGAACCACATAAGCTCTTTTCCAGTCCTCTGGTAGTTCCCCAGTGCTCCAGGATCCTTGAAAAATATTAGTTCAAAGGTTCCAGGATCACTTTTGAAAGCTCCTTCCGAAGTCTGGGATGTAATCCGTCAGGTCCTGGTGATATGAACTCTTCTAGAGCAGACAGGTGTTCTCTTACCATTTTCTTGCCTATTTTAATTTGAATTCCTAGTCTGTCTTTCAGGGTTCTGTTTTTGGTAGGTCGGGCTATGTTTTTGCATGAAGACAGATGCAAAGAAATAATTAAGCATGTCTGCTTTCTGCTTGCTGCCCGTCATCTCCTTGCTGTCTTCTCCCACCATTATGCCAATTGTTTCTCAGACTTTCCCCCCCTTATTTTTCATATGTTGAAAGAAACTCTTTAAATTATTTTTGACATTTGTTGCAAGTCTTAGTTCATTCAGGGCCTTAGTTTTCCTGACTTCATCTTTGCCGATTTGAGCTATAAGCTGGTATCTGCCTTACTTTTGTGGCCCTCTTTCCATTTTTTTAAACTTTTCCTTTTTGTCTTTCATTTTCTCTGTCTTTTGTCAGAGAATTCTTTGGGCAACCATGCTTTCCTCACAGCTGTCTGGATTTCATTTTTGTTTATTCTTGTGCAATCCTGGCCCGAGTGGGAACCCCAAATTATTCTTCTGACATGGTCTTCAAAAATACTTTTTGAATATGGAAGAAAACATTCCGCTGTTTTTCTGGCAACCAGGCAAGTTAGAATTGTCAGGTGCCACCCAACCTCCTTTGTGTGGTTGTTCATTTCATTTCATGTCAAACCTGATTGCAATGCAACATTACAAAATTAAAACCCTGGAGAGGGGGGGGGGGAAGAAAGAAAGAATATTGCACAGTACTGCATACTATAAAGTGACTGTATTGTCACTTACTGAGATGGACAGCCATACAAATTGAAAGGAAGGAAGGAACAGCAATAGCCATAGCCATAGCACTTAGACTTATATACAGCTTCACAGTGCTTTACAGCCCTCTCTAAGCGGTTGACAGAGTCAGCCTATTGCCCCCCAACAATCTGGGTCCTCATTTTACCCAACTCGGAAGGATGGAAGGCTGAGTCAACCTTGAGCCGTTGAGACTTGAACTGCCAAACTGCTGGCAGCTGGGAGTCAGCAGAATTAGCCTGCAATACTGCATTCTAACCACTGCACCACCAGGAAGGAAAGAAGGAAGGAAGGAAGGAAGGAAGGAAGGAAGGAAGGAAGGAAGGAAGGAAGGAAGGAAGGAAGTTGCCCTTCCCCCCTCTCAAATTTACCTCAGAAGGACACTATTGCTTGTTAATTTTGGGTAATGTAGAACTACCTAGTCAAACTGATGCAACAGTGTCTTTAACTAAGCTATATTCTCAGACAAGAATGCAGTGGATCTGCTTGGACTTTTTAGTACTAAGATTTGCCTTCCACTTATAACCAAGTAGAAAATAAAGATGAAATATGAGTCAGTAAAAAAAAAAAACGGGCTGCAGTCCAACTTGTACAGTTTCTTGAACCTTTGCAGCTGGATTCAGTTGAAATTCCTGCCTGGTTAAGACGTGGATTGTTTTGAAAAAGCTTGTCTGAGGCCTCCATGGACCAGTGAGTGATAACAAGATAACCAGAAGAGCTGAGGTCACTCGGTCTGGAATTTTGACTGTGACTGATGTATTAGCAATAGCACTATCTGCAACAACTAATGGCAGCCTTGCTTTAGGGACTGCAGTTATCCTATTGAGTACAATTTTTTTTTTTGGAAGAATTCCTTTTACTAGGCAAAATGCACTGACATTTAATCAGAGCACGAAGATGATCGACCAAAAGCTTAAAAGATTACACTCCAGAGGTGTTTGTAGGAGGACGATGGGTTAAAAGCTCTGTCTGTTTTTATGGGTAGCATCTTCTATGAGCACTGATGGAAATGTTCATTGTTGGGCTCGCATACTTCTTAGTTCTTCTGCCATTAAGTTAGATATTCTACTAAATTAGAATATTTCAAAGTATTCGTGATAGAATGCCCTAGGTCAGGGCTTTTCAACCATGGTATGGGTACCACCTGTGGTACATTGGCACCTGGCAGGTGGTACGCAACCATCCTAGAAAAGTGGTAGCAGGGGAGGGGAATGAGCTGAACTGGTGGCAGCACCGCACAAGCCTGAGCGAAACATGGCTGGAGCTGCAGGGCTGTCAGGGCTCAGCGGAAGCGCCAGGATCAGTGCCAGGCTCCAGCTGGAGCTCGGTGCTGATCCTGGTGCTTCTGCTGAGCCCTGAAGAAGCACCAATCAGCTGGAAAGCAGCACTGATCCTGGCCCTTCTGCTGAGCCCAGAAGAAGCGCCGATCAGCTGGAATGTTGCAGCATCTCCAGGGTCTTGTGATTTACATTCAGATGCTTGGCAACTGATTCATATTTATGACGGTCACAGTGTCCCAGGGTCATGTGAAGTGACCAAAACCTGCTGCAACCACCCAGCAGACGGGGGGGAATAAAAAAAAACACCTCCCCCACCCCAGCCCCGCTGCCAATCCTCAACAGAAATGCTCACAACAATGAAAACCTCAGACAGGAGGAAGAGCGCGGCCGGGCGGGCAGGCAGGTGTCTTGCTCGGCTGTGGCTTGGGGGGCATTTTTTTCAGCGCCATTGTAACTTTGAACAGCCACTAAGCGAACTGTTTTAAGTTGAGGACTACCTGTACTTTATCACTTTTTTCCTTTTTTGGGGGGGGGGTCATCAAGTTTTTGACACCTTGCTAGGCGACTGGTGGTACTCGGATGTTGCCATAATCCTAAAAGTGGTTCAGTGGGTGAAAAGGTTGAAAAGCCCTGCCCTAGGTCCAAAATACAAGAAAATAGCCTGCATGCTGATTCTTTGCTCTTTCCCTTCTTTCGTAAGTTTTTCTAGACATAGCGACAATGCTCTTGTCTCTGTAACCTCTGCAAAGTTTCTGTGTCACCTGATTTTGATCTAAACCAGTTTCTCCTATCAATGTGCACTTTCATCAAAGCAAAATGCTCAAGTCCAATTGAGATAAGGCCAGGAATCATAAGCTGAGGCACTCAGAAAAAGTTTAACAAGGGAATCATAGTCATTCCTGAGCACAAGGAAAGCCAGGTGATGGTATCAGTTACCCAAGAAAGAACGCAGCAGACTGAGAAGTCTGCCAAGGGGTTTCCCCAGAGTATGGCCAAGTCACAATTGTGCAATCGAAGTGCACAAAAACCAAAGTGGAGTTTCAATCTCACCATTGCGGCCACCATCTTGACTCCTTTGTCCATAACCTTCGGCCAGCCCTGGAAGATGTCACGGGGGGTGGAATTAGCCAATTAGAAAAAGGAAGTGCCGATGGCCCCTAAGACTGCTTCTTTTCTCATCCTGTCCCATGGATGCAACTTTGACTTCTGACCTGCTGAAACTTTAATTCCATTCTTCTTCTCCTTATACTCCACTGCTGGCACTTGATGGCTTACATTCACCCATGGGCGAGCCAGCTTTGGAAACCAAGCATCCAAGTAACCAAGTAAGTTTTTTCGGTTACCCTGGAAGAGGAAAACAGATTTAGGAGGAGAAATGATATTAATTAAACGTACTGAACTGGGTGTGTCTAGTCTAATGAAGATAAGGTCTAGGGGTGACATGATAGCAGTCTTCCAGTATTTGAGGGGCTGCCACAAAGAAGAGGGGGACAACCTGTTCTCCAAAGCACCTGAAGGCAGGACAAGAAGCAACGGATGGAAACTGACCAAGGAGAGAAGCAACCTGGAATTAAGGAGAAATTTCATGACAATGAGAACAATTAACCAGTGGAAGGGCTTGCCTGTGGAGTTGTGGGTGCGCCATCATTGGAGATCTTTAAGAAGGGATTTGTAGGGAATGAAATAGGGTCTCCTGCTTGAGCAGGGGGCTGGACTAGAAAACCTTCAAGGTCCCTTCCAACCCTAGTTCTATGTTCTACAAAACAGCCCGTTTCCCCCGTGGCAATTCTCCCTCTTAAAGTGTATTCTGAAAAACGATTGCAATTGTGCAGGAGAGAGAGGATCTTTCAAAAATATTCAGAGGCATAAGTCATAGCTAAGAGGAAATAACAGTTTTGAGTTCACCGTTTCATTTATTATAAACAAAAAGATACAGTGTAGGTGGGAGTCGGACAGCCAGCACCTAACCTTAAAAAACCCCCCACAGTAGTTAAAATGTTCTTTTGGAGTATCTAGAGTAGCTCCCATAAATATTTGACTTTAACAGAATCCACTAATAAATCTGTTTAGAATGCTGCTATATTGTTTATAGAAAGGAAAGCAATGGACTTTCTTTGTCCTGATAGCTCTAAGTAAGAGGGATCCTGCTTTTTAGCACCTTAGATAAATATTTGCAGTGCCTTTATAAAATCAACCTAACCTTGCCTGTTTTAAAGAAGATATTTATTACTTTTAAAATATCCACTGCCAGATGTCCCCCTTTGGAACCACAAGGCCATTTGAATGGTGAGCATAAACACTTGGAAGTCTCTCTGGCCCAACATAGTGCCAACCGAAAAAAAATGGCTGTTTCTATACAGCCTTGCTGCATGTACCTAGATAAGGTTTCTGATAATGAGATGGATTTATGAAATAAAATCTCTTATAGGAGATCCCCGCTATAAGAATCCCAGAGTTTAACACAGAATCAGCAAACCATTGCAAAAACAGAATACTTGTGGCACACAGTGTCTGCAGGAAGGGTAACAAAAAAAAAATAAAGATGGCCATAATCTCACAATCAAAGAATAACAGAATAACAGAGTTGGAAGGGACCTTGGAGGTCTTCTAGTCCAACCCCCTGCTCAGGCAGGAAACCCTATACCATTTCAGACAAATGGTTGTCCAATCTCATCTTAAAAACTTCCAGTGTTGGATCACCCATAGCTTCTGGAGGCAGGTTGTTCCACTGGTTAATTGTTCTAACTGTCAGGAAGTTTCTCCTTAGTTCTAGGTTGTTTCTCTCCTTGGTTAGTTTCCATCCGTTGCTTCTTGTCCTGCCCTCAGGTGTTTTGGAGAATAGCTTGACTCCCTCTTCTTTGGGGCAGCCCCTGAGATATTGGAAGACTGCTATCATGTCACCCCTAATCCTTCTTTTCATTAAACTAGTCATACCCAATTCCAAAAATCGCTCTTTATATGTTTTAGCCTTCAGTCCCATGATCATCCTTGTTGCTCTTCTCTGCACTCTTTCTAGAGTCTCAACATCTTTTTTTACATCGTGGTGACCAAAACTGGATGCAGTATTCCAAATGTTGCCTTACCAAGGCATTATAAAGTGGTATTCACACTTCCTGCGTTAAAAGCCCTGCTCCTATTTCTGTCACCCCAATGCCAAAGAATCTACACTAGGCAAAACTAAACAAACTGCACTCTGTTTTAGTGTAGCGTACGAATCTGTTAACCCTTTGACACAGAAAGAAACATCACAAGAAATATTAGAACTCTACTTTATTGAGACAGGCGATCAGAACTGGTTCTTGAAAGCCTGACAGCATTCCTCCTTCCCTCCTTCTCATACCAAAGAGAATCAGGAGAGGGCAAATTTGAGTTTCTTCCTCCCCTTTTCTTGTTTTCCTGGGCTAAGCTCACAATCTCTGCATCCCTTTCCACGATCATCTGCATGCATCAGGCCATCCCATGAAGTCATAATGTGGTTTATAAGTTTTGGCTTAGCTCTGGTGGTTTGTAGCGAAGGAATTATGGTGTGCTGTAGTATGCTGTGTGAATACAGCCATAGATTTGGGGTTACATCTCCTATCCCCTGGTTTGTCTCCCATTCCTGCTAGCCATCTGGGCAGTGTAACTGCTCCCTTCATTTAGAACACCTTGTTTGCCAACAATGACTGCGACCCATTTGATGTGCAGGGCTCACTGGGTGAATATTACTGAAGTCTAGATTTCCTATACCTGGTACTCTTCAGATGTATTGGATTACAAAACTAGCAGTGTTTGTGTGTGCGTGCACATACGGGTGTGGTATTAGGTGCTTGAAAAGGCTACTTTAGCCTGGGACGTATAGCTAAAATGACTATTTCATTGTGGGTAATAGCAGTTTGAAACCATTGGAGTGAGACTTTGCATGCTTTGAAAATGTTTTAGAAGACATGCTTTAGATTGCGTGAGAGCATAAAGCCGGCATTTCTTTAAAGCAGCTGCATCTTTTTTCAGGTTTCTTGTACTGTAAGCCCAAAGAAAGTTATATTCATTTAATGGCAATTAAAGACATACTGAAGCTGCTTTAATGAGTTATGTTAAAGAGCCAATATCTTTTTCCATCTCGGACATTTGCTTTAAAGAATTGCTACCCTGCATTACAGTTTCTAGCTCCTCTAATAAATGAGTAGCCACTCAGAACTGTCACTTCCTACATGCTTAGATCAGTGGTCCCCAACTTTTCTGGCTCTATGGACCGGCAGCCGTGGTGGGGAGGGGAAGGGGATGGTTTCGCATGCACAACCTAACCCTGTGCATGCGCAAATGGAGCTTCATGTGCTCACCTGCCACTTGTGCGGTCCGGTTCCCAATGGGCCGCGGATCGGTACCGGTCCACAGACCAGGGGACCCCATGCTTAGATTCAAATTTAAAAGAGGCAGGGAATGTGTATGGGGGAATGAGGAGTGATAGAAGAATTGGGCTATTCACTGAAGAAGCAGTACATTTAATGCCTTCTGCTTGTGAAGCAACTTAGGGAGGAAAGATTATCTGAATTGGGAAAATGTAGAAAGAAGGGAGGATGTGAGCAATCCTTTCCTCACATCCTTTCTTTCATTTTCTTTCTCCTTGCAACTCCCTGCTCCCTGTGTTCCTTTCCCTCCAAAGGCTGCAAGCAAAGGCAATGGCTAAGCACCAAGACGACCGACGTTTGATAACAAATCATCCCTTCCTAGAATTTCTTTGGTTACAGTAAGCATGGCAGAAATCAATGGGGGATTTACAGCAGATGGTTCCATGTAAAATGTAGCTCAGTCCTGTGGGATTGGGTTCTGGCGGAGACAAAGCTAATAAAAATGAAACAGATAGACTCACTGATTATTTGCGAGGCTACCTTGATTGGAAAAAAGGAGTATATACTGATATAAACTGTCATTTATGTTATATTTTCGTTCCTATAGATAAGTCTGAGAGTTAATAGCAGGGTATGCATGCTAAAAGAGAGGGCAATATAGCTCTTCTCCAAAAAAAAGAGATAGGAGTGTGTGTCCTCCAAAATCTTCCCTCTTCATTATCAATTGTCTGAAAATAAATTTGAAATTCAAGGTTCCATGGTTGTTTAAAAAGCTCTTCATCTGCCTAAATATAAAGAGTCAAAGCTGCTTCTCATGGGCTGGAGTCTCACATCTGGACAGAAGAGATAAATCTGTATATGTGTGTGTGCGTGTGTTTCTGTGTGCAGATGTAATGGATTGTTGGCTGGGCTCTAAAGCAAGACCTGGTCACACGCACACATGCTCAGTCTCTTCTCTAAATCAATTTGACCTGTTGTGGGCAGGATCAAGATAACCACGAGAAGAAACGCAACAATCTTATGAAAGGTACAGTTAGCAGCAAACTGTTCATATTTAAGTTGCTTTTTTTTTCTTTTGTAAAAAAAGATTTATTTTCAAAAAATAGGGCGCCGCACTGGCTCAGTGGTTAAGACCCTGGTCTTGTCGGTTGGAAAACGCAACGGGGTGAGCTCCCGTCCTCGCCCCAGCTCCTGCTAACCTAGCAGTTTGAAAGCCTGCAAATGCGAGTAGATAAATAGGTACCACTTTGGTGGGAAGGAAATAGCGCTTGGTGACGTCATGCTGGCCACGTGACTGCGGAAATGTCTTCAGACGGCGCTGGCTCAATGACCAC
The DNA here is from genome assembly GCA_023970755.1 of Azemiops feae. NCBI lineage: Eukaryota > Metazoa > Chordata > Lepidosauria > Squamata > Viperidae > Azemiops > Azemiops feae. Next base: position 115,562 of record JALGBA010004209.1, on the reverse strand, counting down.
CCCCCTATGGTCAGCAATGGCTAGCAGAATAAAATCCACAGAGACTCCTTTACCTTTTACTTTACCTCTATTTTCAACAAATGAGCAAGTAATAGCGGAAGTTATACAAGTAATGCTCAATATAATATTAGTAAACACTAGACCAGGGATAGGCAACCTTGGCTCTTTTATGACTCATGGACTTCAACTCCCAGAATTCCTGAGCCAGCATGGCTCAGCTTGGAAACCTCTCCCTTTCTCCTCAGCATGGCTGGCTCAGGAATTCTGGGAGTTGAAGTCCACGAGTCATAAAAGAGCCAAGGTTGCCTACCCCTGCACTAGACAACCCATGACCCACTGAATCATCATTTCAGAGGTATTTCCGTACCTAAACAGAATGATCTAGGGCAAAAAAGCAGGGGAATGGGAGTGGCTTCTGACTTTCTGCTAACTTGAGTATGGCTGACTATTCTGAGGATGGATCTCCCTGCCTCTGGAGGACAGGGCAGGATTGGTTTACCTGATCAACAGGAGTCAAAGGAGAGGCTGGTCTACCTGGTCCCTGGAGGGCTATGGGGTGGGGGTGGGCAGGTCTATTGAACCTCCATGTGGCAGCATTGAAGCAACCACAAATTCCAACCCATGGGAGTCATAGTTCCTGAGTTTTGGATGCATTCTGTATGTTAGCCTAATCCGCTGCTGTTCACCCTGTTGACCCATGACTGTAGTGGTAGGTTTGCCACCAACCATATTGTGAAGTTCACAGATGATACAACAGTAGTGGGCCTTATTCATGATGACAATGAGGGTGCTTACCGCAAGGAGGTTGAGGGTTTGGTGAACTGGTGTAAGGAAAACAGCCTAGTTTTAAATACTGGAAAAACCAAAGAGATCATCGTCGATTTCAGAAAAGGCAGGCACAGCCACACTTCTCTGTGCATTCATGATTCACCTGTGGAGATGGTTACCAGCATCAAATTCCTGGGTGTGCAGTTAACAAGTAGGCTGGCTTGGTCACTCAACAGCGAGACACTGGTGAAGCGGGAACAGTAGCACCTCCATTTTCTGCGTCATATGAGAAAAGCACAACTTCCTTACTCTGTCCTTATCACTTTCTACAGAGGGACGATCGAGAGCATCCTGTCATACAGCATCACAGTCTGGTTTGGAAGCATCACTGCTTCAGACAGGAAGGCGGTGCAGAGAGTGGTGAGGATGGCTGAAAAGATTATTGGCAGTTCCCTCCCTCCCATCCAGGACATAGCACAGAAGCGTTGCTTGAGCAGGATCCGCAAGATTGTCTGGGACACTACACATCCTCTTCACGACCTGTTTTCCTTGTTACCTTCTGGGAGGAGGCTCCGTGGTATCCGAAGCAGAACATCCAGGTTCAGTCACAGCTTTGTTCCATACAGTATCAACCTTGTGAACTCTAAAGTTTCCTCCTTCCGTTATGTATCCAAGATGGGCAGTGATTAATATTTATATGTTACTTATATGTCAGGGTGTAGATCTATACATATGTTGTATATAGTATGTTTTAAATGTGTGTTATGTATGTGTACACTTTGAGAGGAAGCAACTAAATTTCATTTTTAAGGTGTGCGGTTGTGCCCACAGGGAAAAAATGACAATAAAGATTATCTAATCTAATCTAATGAGAAGGAAGGACTCACTGGAGAAGAGCCTAATGCTGGGAAAGATGGAGGGCAATAGAAGAAGGGGACGACAGAGAATGAGGTGGCTGGATGGAGTCACTGAAGCAGTAGGCCTGAGCTTAAATGGACTCCAGAAGATGGTAGAGGACAGGAAGGCCTGGAGGAACGTTGTCCATGGGGTCGCGATGGGTCGGACACGACTTCGCAACTAACAACAATATAACAATCTAATCTAATCTAATTTAATTTGAGGTGCCTTAGTTCAAACATTGTTGCCCCATGATGCATTAGTTTACTCAGGCTACATACATGAGAGTTTTAGTAGTATACAGATAAAGCAAAGCAAGCAAAATTCATTGAGTGGTTTTCATGATGTAAAAAAAGAAGTCTAAATTTTTGCGCTTAATGTCAAAATCTCCACTATACAGGGAGTCCTCGGCTTGCAAGAGTTCATTTAGTGGCTGTTCCAACTTACAACAGCATTGAAAAAAGTGACTTATGACCATTTTTCACACTTATTGTTGCAGCATCCCCATGGTCATGTCATCAAAATTCAGACGCTTGGCAACTGACTCGTATTGATGACTGTTGCAGTGTCCCGAGGTCACGTGATTAACTTTTGGGACCTTCTGACAAGCAACGTCAATGGGGAAGCCAGATTCACTTAACAACAGTGGAGCTAATTTAACAATTGCAATAATTCACTTAACTGTGGCTAGAAAGGTCATAAAACGGGGCAACATTCACTTAACAAATATCTCACTTAGCAACAGAAATTTTGGGCTCAGTTGTGGTCGTGAGTTGAATTATTACTTGAATTAATAATTACTACCTGAATTATTATTTATGTTAAAAAAAGAAAGAAAAAGAAAAGAAAAAATTATATACACTTAATATTTCATTTTTGATTTCCCCTTTCTTTGTACTGCATCCAATTTGCAACATCTATTTGCATAAAACTTAGAATGTTTGCATTTACCTTGCTTATAATATATAATATATATGAAAGCTATTTGTAAAAAATTTTTAGTGAAAGTTCTATTATATCAGGGGTGTGAAACTGCAGAGGCCGCGCCCACCCCAGCTCCGGCAATGCAAAAAAAGTCGCGATATGTCGTGACACGTCATGTGATGCAGGGAGTTTGACACCTATGTAATATATAAACAAACTTCCTTTTGGAGTTTTTTTATCTGTTGTGCCAAAATAACTTGATTGTCTTTAAGTCCTTCGGACCTTAACAAGGATGGGTAGAAGGCTGGAAGGTGGTACCATCTGCAACTAAGCCTTGAGCAAACTTATCTGAAAGCTGTGATATGTGGTGTCAGTTGCCGTTGTGAATTGGGGGTCTTTCCATCTTAGCCCTTTCCCTCTTCTTTTGGTACTCATTGGGTCATATTGAAGACTTCTTGACTAAAAAAAAATAAAAAAAAATAAAAGGAGGGCTGAGAGGACCAGGAAAGAGGGTAGGTTTAGAGAAGTTATTAAATATCTCAGCACATCTAAATTTAAATTTAACTTGTTAACTTCAACTTATTCATCTGACTTAAACCAGACTGTGTAACTCTTCAAATAGAGAATGCTGTCAAGCAAACGTCTGTCTGTCTGTCTGTCTATGTATCATCTATCATCTATATCCATCCATCCATCCATCCATCCATCCATCCTCCACCCACCGCACCCACCCACCCACCCACGCCCCCACACCACCCACCCATCCATCCATCACATCCATCCATCCATCCATCCATCCATCCATCCATCCATCCATCCATGTCAGGTACGACATGTGGCCATCCTATACAATGCCACAAAGGTAATCCAATCCATGCCTTATGGACAACCACCATTCTCGCTTGGTGTGTTACAACACAAGTCCCATATTGTCCACCCATCATGGCGGATATTTGGTATTGATTTATCTTTCAGTATTGCTGTTTTCAAATCTATAATCCTCTGAAGTCCCTCTTGGTTCACAGTGATGCTGCGGTCAGACTATACTGTAGTTGTCACAGATGGCAATTTGGAAATGGTCTATTATTGCTTCTTTTCAAGAATTTCTAACATCCCTTTCTAGCCTCCAACCCTGGAATTTCCTGAGATCGGCCAAGGCTAGCTAGATGTCACTGTTTTCAGAGCCATTTAATATTAAAATTTTAAAAAAATTGAAATGATTTTAACCTGCATTGTTCATAATCAGAAATGTGAATGGCACACGCCTCAGCAAGCCACAAGCTAGAATGATGGCATTTGCAAAAGGACCACATCACATTAATCCACTATGCCACAGTTGTTGCATGTATAGAAGTTGTATACCGCTGGTTTGAAAGAGGGGTCAAAGAGGCCATCTGTGTCAAAATCGAACAGCCCTCTCTCAAGAGAGGGGGAGGGATACGACATCATCTATCTCCAGTCCACAACACAGTCCTTTCAACAATTCCAAGAAGGCTCCACACACACCCATTTGCACTACTCAGGTGACCCTGAAGGCACAGATAAACCTCCAGGTGGCCTCAATGACTCTGTAAAAGAATGCAAATGACCAGCTGCCTGCAAGGTGTATAAATCCTTCCATTCCCCACCATCCAGTCAGAGCTGAAGAAGCTTCTTGGATGAGAAGCCAAACGTCTTCAAAGAGAAAAAAGAAAGTCCAGTTGCCTCCTGAAAAAGCACCTTTGGGACAACCATGACCTGTGTGACTGAGAGTCTCCATAGACATATAGAAGTCATAGTGTTTGTGGGATGACAGTATCACTTGCCATCCTCCAGGTCTATGAACATAAATAGGTTTAAAAATTTGTATCACACTTGACTATGGGTCTTCTAATATTAATAGGGACAATGAAAGTCAGGGTTCCCCTACAAAAAAAGGGCAACAAATGCTGAAATAGGAACCCTGAGAGAAAAACAGCAGTTCAGGAGGTGATTAAAAAAAAAAAATCAAAATGGCGGCCAAGGCTATCGTCATAACTTTTTCCAGCCCTGCTTCTCTCCCCAGGCTCCCTTGTCAGCAGTTGGTTGACCTGTGCAAGCGTGTTGAAGATTCAAGCAATAGATTCTTGTACCATCTAAAGTGTGTGAATAATCTTCACAATTTTGGATCCTCTTACCTTGGCAATTAAGAATTCACTTTTTGCAACACCATCGTTTTTCCCTGCCTTTTTTCCCTGCCTTCATTTTGATAGTCCTTTCAAATATCAGCCACTAGATGTCGCAAGTGTTGGTCCAGCATCTGCACATGAGAAGGGAACAGAGAAATAAGAGTGTTTTGTTCACAAAGACGAGGAAAGGATAATGAGGGAATGAAAACCAGATGTGGTCGACAAATATGAGACAGTGACTGCTTCCATGCCCTGTTCACAAACTTCTCCGAGTCTCTGGCTGGCCACTATTAGAAACAGGATACTGGATTAGACAGGCCCTCAGCCCCAGCCAACAGGACTCTATTTATGTTCTGCTAAACATATCTGGCACAGCCAGTGTATTTCTGAAGATTTCATTGCTCAATGAATGGGTGGAATCACATTTTATATAGTAAACCAAACCAAACCCAGAAATGCAAAGGCCCGGATCAGATGTAAAAGCTATATTCTCTGACTGGAGAATTCCCTGTAGGAATTATTAGTGATTTCTACGGGACCACCGTGTGTCTTTGCAGGTGCTAATCCATGGTTAACTGGACCATAGCTTACTGAATAAACCTAAATTGTCTGAGTTCATGCAGCCACTTATTAGCCATACCAGCTGCATTTCCACAACACGTAACCACAATTTAGTCTAAGATGTTGTACATAACCCAGTGTAGATTTCATCACAGAGATCTGAGCTCTTGTTAAGCTACATCTTTTCCTCTCTTGCCTAATGGTATACTGCTGGGGTCAAGACAAACGGTGATTCAAAGCAATTTGCATAATGAATGGAACTTCCCCTATTAAAACTGGAGATCTCATGTGTTGTGTTGATTCTTCTAATTTCCTTCCTTCCTTCCTTCCTTCCTTCCTTCCTTCCTTCCTTCCTTCCTTCCTTCCTTCCTTCCTTCCTTCCTTCTTTCCTTTCCTTTCCTTTCCTTCCTTCCCTTCCCTTCCCTTCCCTTCCCAGCTTCTCATCTGGACAGAATCATCTACAAACCATTCCTTATCCACCTGATTGATAGTTTCCTGAATCTCACATTGCAAAGCAATCTGGGGAACAGCGTTTTCCCCCTGGAGAGGCAGCCAAAATGTTTCATTTTCCTTAAATGGATTTACGTAAGAAGGCTTCTCTGTTGCCCAGTGGGTTAAGCTTTTATGGCTGCTTGCCTTAGATCCTTCTTCCACAGTCTGTGCGTTGCCAGCTTTCCAGGTGCTGGGCTTTCTTTTCTTTTGGCAAATGCTCCAGACAAATGGTCTTGTTAGAACTGTTTACTCAATGGGGATGTTGCTGGTGTCATGCCCCATCTCTTTGTATATAGTGTAACTTCTCCCCTATGGACGAGGCATCGCAGAGAAGGAACTTTGGTTAAACAAGTATTCGTCTCTATTGTTAATTTGGCTGATTTCCATGGCTGCATCTGTTCTTTCTGGCTACAGTACAGCCTTCCAGCCCACGTGTATGATAGAGATCTGGATGAACAAATACCGTCAGGCTTTCATCTCTGTCAAGCTGCAGAGAGGATCCTTCTCTCCCTGGATGACCTGACATTTAGCCATACATCAGCGAGTTGCCGGATTTGAATGTTGCTTTTCAAATAATAATTGTTGCCTTCAGACTGGTAGATTCTCATCCCAGTTGTTCGAAGCCTTCGGAATGGATCGGAATAATCTCAGGGAAGGGAAGGGACAGCAAAATCTAATATGCTGTACTTAGAAATAAATTTAATAATGTGAATGGTGCTTCTTTCACCGATATGTACAGTATACAGGTAGTCCTCGACTTAACAACAATTCATTTAGTGACCGACCAAAGCTATAACGGCACTGAAAAAAGTGACTTATGACCATGTTGCATACTTATGACCGTTGCAGCACAGTTACAACCTTTGTAGCATCCCCGTGATCATGGGATCAAAATTCAGACGCTTGGCAATTGGTTCATACTTATCACCATTGCTGTGTCCCAAGGTCATATGGTCCCCTTTTGAGACCTTTAGACGAGCAAAGGCAATCGGGAAGATTCACTTAAAAACTGGGTTACTAACTTGTCAGCTGCAGCGATCTACTTAACAACGGAGGCAAGAAAGGTCGTAAAATGGGGGCAAAAGTCACTTAAGAAATGTCTCACTTAAGAACAGAAATTTCGGGATCAATTATAGTCATAAGCCGAGAACTACCTGCGTAGAATTTCAGCCAAAAATGCCAAAAATGCTTTGAATTTCAGCCACAAATGCCCCTTGATATTTGGGACGGGCTGGATCAAAGTTTAGCTCATTAAGTAGACTAATTTAAGACCTACAGATTTCAGTGTTACTATGTTAAATGCAGCGAAGGGCTGATCTGCAGCTTGTTCCAACGTTATGTGAATCTGGCTCCCCCAATGAGTTTGCTGATCAAAAGGTGATCACATGATCTTGGGATCATAACCTGTAAGATGTTTTCAGTTTTGTTTTGTTTAAAAAATTCAAGTGAATGACAGTATCCACAAAATTATTAATATGTGGAAGGAACAACCCAAAGAATAAATGTTAGGGTTAGGGTTAGAAGATGGTCGTAAGTATAAAGCAGTTGCCAAGCATCTGGATTTTGATCACATGATCATGGGGCTGCTACAAAGGTGGTAAAGTGTGAAAAATGGTCATCTTAAGTCACTTTTTTCAGTGCCGTTGTAACTTTGAACGGTCACTAAATGAACTATTGTAAGTTGAGGACTGTCTGTACTCAGTTCACCGGCATCTGCAAGGGACTTTCCAAAAAGCAAGATTTTGGGGAGAAAGCCCAACCTTCTTGAAGAAGATGTACAAAACGGGTGAGGCTTGCACATTACCGCACATACATTACCGCTTCCACCTATATCTAACTTATTTTAACAAAGTTTTATATTAAGGCAGACATTTTGCTGTGAGAACTAAGGAACATGTAAGGCACATTAAAAAAAAAAAAAAAAGGCTAGGTCTTTAGACACGAGATCACGACTGCCATCGTGATTTTTCTGATACTCTGTGGGATGTCCCTGGATGGATATAGCCTGTAACTTGATCTCAGTCCTTTAACAAAAGAGGTAGTGATTTGAAGTCAGCTGCATCAATAAATAACACAAATCATAAAAGGTCTTTGAAAAGGTTTAACAGCTGATTGGAACATGTTAGAAATTCTTCATTAGAGAGGATGTTGTTTCCTACAACTAAGGGATGACCTCTCCCCCCCCAAAACACCCCCAACCCCCTCCTTTCAGGAAGAATGGTGATCAAGTCAACTTGTGTTATCAATGACACAAACACAGAAATGTTGAGTCAGATCCTGAACTCTGCTGACTCAACGGGTTGTGAGAATTCATCTTCGCCATAAAACTTTGGCACTGTTTGGCCATCATAATTAAGCGAGTACCTGGGATCGTGTATCCGATCAAATCACATTGTGATCCGCTTGGTTTTGGTTTGGCTAGCCATGGTACGTGGTGGTATTATGGAAACAATTGGCCCTAGTACAATGTGTGAATCCAGCAGGCAGAAGCATTGTTAACCCCTTGCAAATACACCAGTTTACCCTCTCCTCTTCCGGTGAGGCAAACCATTTGGAAATGTTTAATTGCGAACGGGTTTTCTGATTATTTATTTTAAAGAGAGGTATGATCTTATCCTTGTTGACCAGGACAAGCTAAAGAACAAGTAGAGAGCACACTGGATGAAGACACATTAAGTCCTTCTGCACTGCCAAGTTTGAAGTGCTCTCTATTCATCCACAAGGCGTTGGAACACTACACTGGCCCGGAATGTGTTGTCCTGCTTTTTATTGCCTTTGTTTCCAGTCACTCCCAATCCTTGACTCCCCTCCAAGATGACAAGGTAGGGGTTTTTTTGAGGTTATCCTTGGGCAATGTTGGGATTAGGAGGGAAATTCTCCTTTAATGCAGTCCCAGTTAAAGACAACTTAAATCTATCTCACTCATGGGGTGGTGTTAGTTGTAGGGTGGCCCACTTTGGAATTTTTCTAGCTCATTCATGCCATGTGTATTTGGTCCAGCTCTCGGACCAATCTGTAAAGTCTTCTGCAAAGAGCAATTTTCATAAGAGCAGTCAGTCACCCGTTCTTGTGGCCCAAGGAGAAGATTGAAACAAAGAGAGAAAATGAGAGACAAAGGAGTACAAGAAAGGGAGAAAAGAAGAGAGAGAGAGATAGTTGGACAAGTTAGACGGTGAATGAGTGGCCCCACTTATTGTTTGCTTCAGCCCTGCTCACTGGCCACGCTACATAGGACTCAAGAGAAGAAGGTTGCCTTAAAGGTTGTGGAGCAAATTTCATAGCATTTGTTAAGTGTCACTGACATTTCTCAACCTAGTTTAAATCCATCCCTGTGGATGGAAGGAATCCCATCTGCCTCCACTTTTAGGGAATAAAGCAGTGATCCCAGCAAGTTGCAGGTTAACGTGGGAGTTCTGTTTTCTGAAATAACAAATATTAAGGAAAATCTTGGAAGAAAAAAGAGCAGAATTGTAGAGCATCTTTTCATTTTTTCAAAACTGCAAAGCTAAGAACACATTTCACCTAGGAGCAAGGGTTCTTATCCATGTCTAGTCCGGGAGTAAAATAGCTCTTTGCTCTTAATGCAGGTGGAGAATATTAAACAAAGATCTCTCTAAAATAAGTAAATATTCACATCCGTGGCATTAAACCTAAATTATTGTTACACTGTGAGGACTGCTCATTTCTAACAATCTTAGTTGGGATTGCTGAAAATGTCAAGCTGCATAAACAAGAACAGCATTAGTATCAAAGAAATTGTAGACTTCCCTAAGAATTCCCAGGGTTTCCTCAAAAATGAATAAGGAGAGACATATTCAGACCTAGAAATTGGGAAAATATTTTGGTCCTGCACCCAGATCTAAACATGGAAATTCCTACAGCCAAAATGATTTCATGCATTGACATAATGGTGCACTTGCCAAGGTTAAGTGGCAGCTAAACAGAGTTAGACCTGTTGAAAATTTGAATGAAAGGCTAACAGGAAATTCCAAAGCTAGAAGCTAAACATCCTAGAACTGGGGTAGGCAACCTTGGCTCTTTTATGACTCGTGGACTTCAACTCCCAGAATTCCTGAGCCAGCATGCCTACCCCTGTGACCTAGAATAAGGATGTTTTCCATATGTGCTTCACAAAACTCTTGGATTGGAAGTTGAGGGATCCTTGGCGGCATACCTAATTCTGAGACTTACCTGTTATGTTTTTATTCTTTTTTCCCTTTAAGCAGGTAAATCAGCCAGATTTGTCACCCCACCATCACTTCCTCAGCAGATGGAGAACTCTTTTATGTCACCAGGTAGAAATAGATATGAAAGCCTTGGTTTCATAACAGCTCATCAACATTATGGAACAAAAACTGACTTTAAAAGAGGGTTTGCTCAAAAAAAAAGAAAAGAAAAAGAAAAAAGAAAAAGTTCAAAGAGCTCTTTAAAAGCCTTGTAAGGCATGCCATGTTTCTCAACTTCAGCAACTTTAAGAGGTAGGAACTTCAACTCCCAGAATTCCCCAGCCACATTCTGGGAATTGAAGCCCCAACCTCTTAAAGTTGCAAGCTTGTGAAATACTATTCTAAAGAGTAGATCCTCCTGTGTGGTGGAATCAGCTAGGTCTGTGTCACATCCTAAGCCATATCTCTGGATCAGTGTTTCTCAATCCTGGCAATTTTAAGATATGTGGACTTCAACTCCCAGAATTCTGGGAGCTGAAGTCCACATATCTTAAAGTTGCTAAGGTTGAGAAGCACTGCTTTGGACTATAACCACTAATCCTGACCTGCTGTCTTTTAGTTTGGAAAAGAGGGTTATCTGAGAATTTACATAAGTGAATGAAGTTAAGATTAATCTGATTATCCCACAGCAGACCCCTCTTCCCCTCTTCCCTCTTTTCATCAAATTTAGGAATTTCTCTTAGAGAGGCAAAAGCAGAATTTTTGCTTATCTGAAACTCTTATCACAGATAAACAATTTGCTACGGTACTTTACCTGGCAAGCCTTTTGCCATTCTGAAGCATTTCATTTTTCAAGCCAAGAGAGAGAGAGAGAGAAAGCTTTTAAAACTGAAAATGATACCAGCTTTACTAATCAGAGCTTGATTAGCAAGAGATCTGGGGTAAGCAGAGTTGACTTGGTGTATTGAAACTGGAGTCAGATCTGTCTGCAAATGTTTGTCGAAAGGAAAGGGGCAAAGGGTTGGATAACTCTGGATTACCGCAAATAATAATCCAAATCGCAGTCATTTTAAGAGGAGCAAGGTAGAAGGTTTTAATAAATCACTGTGCAGCTGGTTTATATTATGTGTTTAGCCAACAGTCATAATGGGTTCCTTTCACTTGATAATCAGCTTACCTGTTTATGAATAACAAAGAAGGAAAAAGATTCCTAATGGTAGCGTAAAAGAGCTCCTTCAGACAGCAGCTGTATGAATATTTATCTGGATTACAGTCCTACTACAATATATTTCCAGGGATGTGTCCCCATACTTTGGGCAGCCCAAATTATATACAGGTAGTCCTTGATTTACAACAGTTCCTTTAGTGACTGTTCAAAGTTACAACAGCACTGAAGAAAGTGACTTATGAGCATTTTTGACACGACCATTGCAGCAGCCCCAAGGTCAGGGGTAGGCAACCTTGGCTCTTTTATGACTCGTGGACTTCAACTCCCAGAATTCCTGAGCCAGCATGGCTCAGCTTGGAAACCTCTTCTTTCCCCTCAGCATGGCTGGCTCAGGAATTCTGGGAGTTGAAGTCCACGAGTCATAAAAGAGCCAAGGTGGCCTACCCCTGCCCAAGGTGCTGTGATCAAAATCCAGATGCTTGACAACTGACTCACCTGTATGATGGTTGCAGTGTCCCAGGGGTCACGTGATCCCCTTTTGCAACTTTCTGACAAGCAAAGTCAATGGGGAAGCAGGATTCACTTAACAACCCCGTTACTAACTTAACAACTGCAGTGATTCACTTAACAACTGGGGCCAGAAAGGAGCAAAATGAGGCAAAATTCACTTAACAAATGTCTTGCTTAGCAAAATGAATTTGGGGCTCAATTGTGGTTGTAAGTCAAGAACTATCTGTATTCACAGACCCAACAGAAGCCTGAAATGAGATTGAGATTGTACCTGGATCGTTACATGATCTTTCATATTTTTTTCCTAACTGTTCCACAATAATCTTTTCCTTGTTTCTCGAAAAGTTCGAGCAACTGCTATTTTTGATTAATTAAAAGTATCATGCCTCCGACTTAAATTTTGATTGTTTTGAGAGTATGGCCAACTGGGATGTCCACAGATGGAAAACATAAAAAAAAAAAAGTTAAGATATAGCAACTCTTTTTCAAAACCGTCTTTCCCCCCGTATGTCATATAAAAAAGGAGTGAGGCACTGTTATGGCTGTCATCTTGACTTTTTTGACCTCCCTTCCCCAGCCCCTGCTGCAGGAAGAAAGTCTGAAACAAATTATTAGTGTATTATGAATAGATGTCCTCGTTCTCATTTGTCCTTCTAGGGCGGGGGTGGCTTTATGGTAGCTGGCTCAGGAATTCTGGGAGTTGAAGTCTATAGGTCATAAAGGGGCCATAGTTGCCCACTCCTGTTCTAGGGAGAGATATTGCAGGGGCCTAAGAGGTCAATGACTTCCTCCCACCCTAATGTTGAAACTGGAATGTGCAATGCACAGTTTTGTGGGGCATATTAAACAACCAACATTTCCCTCATGCAGACTCAGCACATCTAAGAGAAATCCTTCTGGCACCTACCAATTGTTGGATATGTTGTCCTTGCCCATCAAATTGTTCCTTTACGGTGTAGAATAGAGACGGGATCACCTCATGGCCTACTTTTCAACTCATTTGGTTATTCCAGTTTTTAACTCTTTTACGTTCACCAAAGAGTTAAAACTGGAATAAACAAAGGCCGCTCCCTTTGATTTTAAATTACTAATTACTCATAGTATTGCTTCCAGTTGCTCTCAAAGATAGTGTCCCTTTGGTAAGTAATTTTTAAAAAACAACAACACAACAATTGTTCTAACTCATCTTTTGTCTTTTTACTTCTTGCCAGTTTTTCATCTCTCTCTCTCTCCCCCCCCCTCTCTCCCCCTGTTTCTGCTCTTCTTTTGTCCAGTTTTGCCCATTAAAATGTGTATTTAATGTTTATTAAATAAAAATCAAGCTAAGTGTTTGGCTAGCTGTACTAAGTTGTGTGCTTGCTCTGTTCTAGATGCCAGGTTTGCTGGGAGTGAGCTGAGTGTGAGGTAAACTGGAAATTGCCCTCAGGCCTTTCCCAACCGGCTTGACTGGAAGAGCATTGCCGTAAACATGCAGCTCGCCAGAGTGACTTAAAAACTGTAGCAGCAAAAATGCATCTGGGCTTTTTTATGGAGATAAATTCATTAATGCTGTTAAAAAAAAGCTTAACAACGGAAATGGCAAATATTTAATATTAGCAGATTTGGGCTGGACCTGGGTGTGGAAGAGGCTTATGAGTCGATCTTCAGCAAACAAGCACAGGATTGCTCCGTGAAATTTCTTGTACTAAAATTAAGGTAATCCGATGTTGCTGCTCTCTGTATATTCAGGAAAGAAATTCAGGAAAGGATAACCTTTATTCAAGTACCTGTTTTTAAAATCACCAAGTTGAAAGCAATTCCGTCTAAATGGGGATGAATGTTTATTTTCTTCTGATTATATATAGGATGATGACAACCAGTTTGGCTAAAGCAACAGGCTAGAAAACAGGAAACTTGTGAGTTTCAGTCCCACCTTAGACATGAAATCAGCTGATGACCTTGGGCCAGCCTGTCTCTGTCAACCCTAGGGAAGTAGCAATGGCAAATGATTCTCCCACAGCATTGTCTTATGCCGAAAGATATTTACCCTCCAGAGGTAGGCAACCTTGGCTCTTTTATGACTCGTGGACTTCAACTCCCAGAATTCCTGAGCAAGCATAGCTGGCTCAGGAATTCTGGGAGTTGAAGTCCACTATTATTCCTTGTCATTTTCTTGTCTTCTCATCTTTCTCACCACTAAATCTTTCCTACTACCTTCTCCTATTGGTATATTATGATTTATTGATTGTTGTTTGTATCTTATGATTCATGATTGCATCTTATGATTTATGATCTATAACTTAACATTTTGCTGTTTGTATGTACACTGAGAGCTTATGCACTGGAGACAAATTCCTTGTGTGTCCAATCACACCTGGCCAATAAAGAATTCTATTCTATTCTATTCTATTCTATTCTATTCTATTCTATTCTATTCTATTCTATTCTATTCTATTCTATTCTATTCTATTCTATTCTATTCTATTCTTTCCATATTCTTTCCATATTCTTTCCATATTCTTTCCATATTCTATTCTATTCTATTCTATTCTATTCTATTCTATTCTATTCTATTCTATTCTATTCTATTCTATTCTATTCTATTCTATTCTATTCTTTCCATATTCTATTCTGTTCTGTTCTGTTCTTTGTCCAGTTTCCATGTAATGAATTTTCAGCAAAGTCTCAGTTTTGCAAGCCTTGTACTCAGACAGGAACTGAACCTGTATCCACATTTAACACGCGTTCGTAGGAGCAATACAGCAAGCTGGGCTTCCTATGGAGCGATTACTTTTTAATAAAGCAAAACATTTATACTTGTTGCTAGTAAACCATCTACATGATTTATTGCCTGACAAATAGTTTGGAGCACCCCCTCGTCGACCTGTGAGATGCCTCAACCTATGTCTCTCTGTCTCTCTGTTCCCTCTGCTGTTTTGCTAGTTGGGTCATTTATTTCTGAATGAAAGAGAAGGCAGATGTTTCCGATTAAGCTCTCTGTAAGAAGATGAGACCAGGGAGAAGGGAAGAAGAAACTTGGCATCAGTTGCTACCTGAAGCTGTTACCAGATGTTCTTCTGCTCAAACCCATACTGTGTATGGCTCTTCTCACTAGCTGTCCTCAATAATGCTAGAACAGATTATGTATTTTTCCAGTCAAACCCCCCCCCCCCAATACAAAGTACTTTGGTAATTTCGTGAAGCAGGATTGGGGATTGCAACTTGAGAGAAAGCATATTTTCTGATGAATTATGATCAAGAGGATTGTTTTCACGAGTCTCTACCATTATTATGGGTGAAGTAGGCTTGGCTCAAAGTCAACTGTAGTCATCTGGAAATCCAACTATGTACCCCAAAGCAGGGCGAACGTTTGGTTGAAAAATTACAGGGTGACTTGGAAGGAGGGAGAGATGAAGAGTCAAAGGGAGCAGGGACCAAGTCAATTCTGATCTTCTAGAAATACAGGTAGACCTTAACTTACAACAGTTCATTTAGTGACCGTTCAAAGTTACAATGGCACTGAAAAGAGTGCCTTATGAGCATTTTTCATAGTTACAACCTTTGTAGCATCCCTGGGATCATGTGATCAAAATCCAGATGCTTGGCAATTGGTTCATACCTTTTGCAACCTTTTGACAAGCAAACTCAATGGGCAAGCCAGATTCACTTAACAACCACACTACTAACTTATCAACTGCAGTGATTCACTTAACAACTGTGGCAAGAAAGGTCATAATATGGGGCAAAACTCAACAACAGAAATTTTGGGCTCAATTGTGGTCATAAGTCAACTGTACTGTACTCATCTAGGGCCTTCTCTCTTCTTCCTATATATAATAATAATAATAATAATAATGTTGGAAGGGACCTTGGAGGTCATCAAGTCCAACCCCCTGCTCAGGCAGGAAACCCTATACCATTTCGGACAAATGGCTGTGCAGTCTCTTCTTAAAAACTTCCAGCGTTGGAGCACTCACCGCCCCTGGAGGCAGGTTGTTCCACTGGTTAATTGTTCTAACTGTCAGGAAGTTTCTCCTTAGTTCCAGGTTGCTTCTCTCCTTGATTAGTTTCCATCCATTGCTTCTTGTCCTGCCCTCAGGCGCTTTGGAAAATAGCTTGACTCCCTCTTCTTTGTGGCAGCCCCTGAGATATTGGAACACTGCTATCATGTCCCCCCTCATCCTTCTCTTTTAAACTAGAAATACCCAATTCCAGCAACCGTTCCTTATATGTTTTAGCCTCCAGTCCCCTAATCATCTTTGTTGCTCTTCTCTGTACTCTTTCTAGGGTCTCAACATCTTTTTTACATCGTGGTGACCAAAACTGGATGCAGTATTCCAAGTGTGGCCTTACCAAGGCATTGTAAAGTGGTATTAATACTTCCCGTGATCTTGATTCTATCCCTCTATTAATGCAGCCAAGCACTGTGTCAGCTTTTTTGGCAGCTGCAGCACACTGCTGGCTCATATTCTATTCTATTCTATTCTATTCTATTCTATTCTATTCTATTCTATTCTATTCTATTCTATTCTATTCTATTCTATTCTATTCTATTCTATTCTATTCTATTCTATTCTATTCTATTCTATTGACAGTTGATCATAAACTTCTTAAATAGACATCAGTGACTCAATCAATTCACAACAACTCATATTAGGTATGTTGAGTTACCTATAAATTAATAAATGTGGGATTAAAATAAATAAATAAAAACAAAGGTAATGGCAATTAGCCACCATAATGTTCTATGGCAATGAGCCCCACAGCTAATTGGGGTGCTGATGAAGAAGCAGTTGCTGTAGAAAGAGTGTGGAGAAGAGCAACAGAGATGATAAAGGGTCTGGAGGCTAAACCATACAATGAATAACTGAGGAAGCTAGGTATGTGTAGTCTTGGTTGAGATTCTAGAAAGAGTGCAGAGAAGAGCAACAAAGATGATCAGGGGACTGGAGGCTAAAATATATAAAGAACGGTTGCTGGAATTGGGTATGTCTAGTTTAATGAAGAGAAGGATGAGGGGGGTGATGATAGCAGTGTTCCAATATCTCAGGGGTTGCCATAAAGAAGAGGGAGTCAAGCTATTCTCCAAACCGCCTGAAGGCAGGACAAGAAGCAACGGATGGAAACTAACCAAAGAGAGAAGCAACCTAGAACTAAGGAGAAATTTCCTAACAGTTAGAACAATTAATCAGTGGAACAACCTGCCTCCAGATGTTATGGATGATCCAACACTGGAAGTTTTAAAGAAGAGATTGGACAACCATTTGTCTGAAATGGTACAGGGTTTCCTGCCTGAGCAAGGGGTTGGACTAGAAGACTTCCAAGGTCCCTTCCAACTCTGCTATTCTATTCTATTCTATTCTATTCTATTCTATTCTATTCTATTCTATTCTATTCTATTCTATTCTATTCTAGTCTAGTCTAGTCTAGTCTAGTCTAGTCTAGTCTAGTCTAGTCTAGTCTAGGCTAATGAAGAGCAGGACTAGGGGTGATGTGATAGAATTCTTCCAGTACTTGAGGTGCTCTCACAGAGAAGAATGGGTTGACCTATTCTCCAAAACACCTGAAGGCAGGATAAGAAGCAACGGATGGAAAAAAAACAAGAAGAGAACTGACTTAGAACTAAGGAGAAATTTCCTGACAGTGAGAACAATTAATCAGTGGAACAGCTTGCCTTCAGAAGTTGTGGGTGCTCCATCACTGGAAGTATTCAAGAAAAAACTGGACAACCGTTTGTCTGGAATGGTATAAAGGCTCCTGCTCAAGCAGGAGATTGGACTAAAAGACCTCCAAGATATCTTCCAAACCTGATATTCTACGTTCTATGCTATTTTCTGTCCTAAAGCTCCTTCTAAAGAGCTTCACTGAGATTGAAGAGCCTTGATTCTACAGTCCCAAGAGGGAGAAAAGCTCCCCATTGACTTCAGCTGGATTCCTTGCCCCCTAACTCTCTTCAGAGTATAATCATCAATTCAGAGATAAATGAGCCTACTGGCAATGCTATACAGAGAACAGATACACTAAGAAATAGATTCTTATAAAGCCACAGATACTCCAGTATATATGAACAGAAAAAATAAATTCAAATACCATTAATATAATACAAGCCACCTATAATGGAGAAGCTTTTGACCTATGAGAAATATTTGGCTAACTTTAAGAACAATGGAGCGCAGTGATTTTTTTGCTGGGAAAGCACAGATAAGAGCTAAGTTCACAGAATACAACCAGGCTTTCTTCAACGATGATTCACTGAATAAATGCAACTGGCTGGGTTTGCACAACAGGCTAAATCATAAATCATGGTTTTAAAACCACAATGGTAGGTGGACATGAGATGCTAAGATACAACAAAACAAAGTACATTTTGTGTCAGCAGGTGGTATAAACCAGCTCAATAGCTCTGTACAAACAACATTCATATCTATCTAACAAAATGAAATTCAATGGTGAAAAAAGTAAGGTTCTACACTTAGGCAAGAAAAACCAAATGTACAGGTATAGAATAGAATAGAATAGAACAGAACAGAACAGAACAGAACAGAACAGAACAGAACAGAACAGAACAGAATAGAATAGAATAGAATAGAATAGAATAGAATAGAATAGAATAGAATAGAATAGAATAGAATGACAGAGTTGGAAAGGACCCTGGAGGTCTTCTAGTCCAACCCCTGCTCAGGCAGGAAACCATTTCAGACAATCTCCTCTTAAAGACTTCCAGTGTTGCAGCATTCACAACTTCTGGAGGAAAGTTGTTCCACTGATTAATTGTTCTAGCTGTCAGGATATATAGATTAATCTCTTCCTTTGTTTTAATCAAATGTGCAAATTGAGTTTGATAGGTAAAATACTAAAGCAGATGATTCTGGGTCACATTTACCGTGCCGTACAGCAGGGGTTCCCAACCCTGGTCCAGGGACTGGCACTGGGCTGC
The DNA here is from genome assembly GCA_023970755.1 of Azemiops feae. Taxonomy (NCBI): domain Eukaryota; kingdom Metazoa; phylum Chordata; class Lepidosauria; order Squamata; family Viperidae; genus Azemiops; species Azemiops feae. The sequence goes on along the minus strand of JALGBA010004209.1, from coordinate 97,013 downwards.
AGTGTGCTAGAAACTGGGTCATGCGAACAAGCAAAGCCCCAACCAGCCCCAGAGCATGCAAAACCACCCCCCTCCAGTCTGTGGAAAAACATCTTTCCACAGAACCGGCCCCTGGTGCCCAAAAGGTTGGGGGTCGTTGCTGTAGTAAAGTATCTTGAAAAAAGTAATAGACTCTGCTCAGTTACTGGTTATACACAAAAATGAAATCCACGAGATAGTTTTGGTTCCTCCATTTTAATCACAATTCCTTTTCTACCTTCAAATTTCTAGTTCGCGCTGATACCCGGAAAATGTAAAATGCGATGAAGTAATATTGGAAAAAAAAAAGGATAGTTCATTTAAAGTCAAGATGGCATCTTGTAGTCCAAAGCTGGCTGGGGAATTTTGAGAGTTGAAGTCCACCCATCCTCAAGGGGCCAACGTTGAGAAACACTGTTGTAGTCTAAATGGCTCCAAGATTCTCTTAGGCAGGGGTAGGCAACCTTGGCTGGCTGAGGAATTCTGGGAGTTGAAGTCCTAAAAGAGCCAAGGTTGCCTATCCCTGCTCTTAGGTGACTTCAGTTGAAAACTATCCAAATAACGTGAATCAACAGGTGTCTCCTTTTTAAAGTAACAAGTACTACTGCACAATGAAGCCATAAAAAATAAAAAAGTTTTTTTTTTAAAGAAAGCAAAATGAAAAATTATTTTTAAACCTCAAACATTTTAAACATGTTCCAAATATTGCCCAAATTCTAGTCTGTAACTTGGCCCTATTTTATAAATGTGGATCCGGTTTTCACTTTTTAAAAACATGATTTTATTTTGCGTCATGCTAACCCCTTTTGCCAAGGAGATTTCAACAGAATGGTAGTTTCAGGTTCAGATTCGGAGACTAAGATTTGTAAAAAAAAAATAAAAAAAAAATTCTGGAAACAAAGGGAAAGATTTGGCTTCAGTGTAGTGGGAAATGTAGCAAGTATACTTGATTTAACTGCTTTGACACTTTGAGTGTCCAAAAACTGTTTGTTTGTTTTTTTCCCAACAGCCTAGGATGGAGAAGTTTGGAGATGCTCCAAAAATGCTGTTATTTGTCTTCCCATTCTGACAGGACAAGTTTCAATCTAGCTCATTTACTCTTGTATAATCCTTTAATATATATATATATATATATATTGTTACAGTAAACAGTGGCAGATAGGGGACTGCAATTAGAAGCAGAAGATGGCTAAAAGATGCCTTCCAGTTGTTCTAAATTCCTAAAAAGCCTGTTTGCAGAAGCAACTTTTCATTTCTTCTACGATCATTTCAGGAAGCACTGGAGAAGACAAAAGGATATCTGGGGGGGGGGGGAATGCAGGACTGTTGAAGCAGACCTGACTATTGAAATGAGAGAACCTCAAAATAAGAGGTGCTGCCACAAAGAAGAGGGGGGTCAATCTATTTTCAAAAACACCAGAGGGCAGGTCAACAAACAATGGATGGAAATTAATCAAGGGGAGAAGCAACCTGGAATTAAGGAGAAACTTCCTAAGGGCGAGAAAAATGAACAAGTGGAACAGCTTGCCTTCAAAAATTGTGGGTGCTTCATCACTGGAGGTTTTCAAAAAGCGACTGGACAGCCACTTGTCTGCAATGGTATAGGGTCTCCTGCTTGAGCAGGGGGTTGGACTAGAAGACCTCCAAGGTCCCTTCCAGCTCTATTCTGATTGAAGAGAATTTGGGCCATTTCTCCAGGCTTCAGAGGGAGTGGGATTTGGCCTAGCATGGAATTCTTTGGGGTAAAAGCATCAAATCTACTCTCCAGAGGAACTGGTGATGGCATACTTTTACAGTCCTAACAGAGTATTTGCTTTGACCTATGAAGATCTTTTGAGCTTCCAGACAGCTTCTTCCCACCATTGGTCAATACTTGGTACACAGCTGCTTCATTAAGTAGGATAGACAAAGAAAGTGGTCCTTTGCGGATAATGTTACCAACATGTTTCATATAACTCAGATAGTCATCTACTACAGCTGCAAGGCACAGTAATGAAACAGAGTTCAAGTTTGGGTGGATCATCTGGTAGTTAGCCAAGAGGCCCAAAGACAAGTGGGTGGATAAAATAATATTTTCTCTAACAGTAACCCTTTAGAAATGTACTCAGTTTGCCGAATTCCCTTAAGTTGAGATGAAAATGCAAACTCTTCCAATTGCCAAGAGTTTCTCAATGTTTATTTCAGTTGTGTTTCCTGCCAGGAATCACCACTACAGTTCCTACAATAAAGAATATAAGTCCATTCTACTTTTTCACACTGTCTTGTAACAGACATGAAGACGTCCTACAAATTTTAAGATAGATCACATATGAGATATTGCTCAACAAGACAGGAAGAAAGAAAGGTTTAGCATCCATAGCTGTGTTTCAGTGCATGAGGGGCTGTCAGAAAAAAGAGGGGGTCGACTATTCTCCAAAATACCTAAAAATGGTCTTCATCGTGATGGGAAAAAAAAGTGATTAAATTACTATGTGCTTTTTATGGATACATTACAGAGGATCTATGGCTTTCTAATCTAGTTGTACTTTATCATCAACTGCATTTTTCTGTTTCTGAATCCTATACATTTCTCCTATGAAATAGTTGAATCAAACAAGAGATCCTTTTCAATGAAAGACTCTCTCCTTATTTTATTTTAAAAAATAAAATAAAATTATATGTGAAAGATGAAAAAAATTAAAACACTTAAAGTAGATTTTATATATCTGTGCCTCTGGGTTTGTGTGTGAATTTCCTGTATTATAAAGAACAAAGTTTTTTTTCCATTCAAGTAAGTCCATTGATTATGAACAAAAGTCTTATTATGTTTTATTATGTTTCTTGCTTGTTTGTCTATGAATCAAATCCTTGGAACAAAGTTAAGAATATATTATTGATTATGTCTCCTATGTCTATTATTAGAAAGGCTGCTACATTTTATATTACAATCTACCCATCAATATAATAATAATAATAATAATAATAATAATAATAATAATAATAATAATAATAATAATAATAATAATAATAATAATAATAATAATAATAATAATAATAATAATAATAATAATAATAATAATAATAATAATGTTGGAAGGGACCTTGGAGGTCATCTAGTCCAACCCCCTGCTCAGGCAGGAAACCCTATACCATTTCAGACAAATGGCTGTCCAGTCTCTTCTTAAAAACTTCCAGTGTTGGAGCATTCACAGTTTCTGGAGGCAGGTTGTTCCACTGATTAATTGTTCTAACTGTCAGGAAGTTTCTCCTTAGTTCTAGGTTGCTTCTGTCTTTGATTAGTTCCCATCCGTTGCTTCATCATCTTTGTTGCTCTTCTATGTACTCTTTCTAGTCTCAACATCTTTTTTACATCGTGGTGACCAAAACAGTATTCTAAGTGTGGCCTTACCAAGGCATTGTAAAGTGGTATTAACACTTCATGTGATCTTGATTCTATCCCTCTATTAATGCAGCCAAGCACTGTGTTGGCTTTTTTGGCAGCTGCAGCACACTGCTGGCTCATATTTAAGTGATTGTCCACTAGGACTCCAAGATCCCTCTCACAGTTACTACTATTGAGCAAGGTACCTCCTAAACTATACCTGTGCATTTGGTTTTTCTTGCCTAAATGTAGAACTTTACTTTTTTCACCACTGAGTTTTATTTTCTTAAATAGTGCCCAATGTTCAAGTCTGTCAAGATCCTTCTGTATCTTAAGCCTGTCTTCTGGAGTGTTGGCTATTCCTGCCAGCTTGGTGTCGTCTGCAAATTTGATGAGTTCCCCATCTATCCCCTCATCCAAATCATTGATGAAGATGTTGAAGAGCACTGGGGCCAGAAAGAGCCCTGGGGCACCCCACTACTCACTTCCCTCCATGTAGATGCAGTTCCATTGAGGACTACACGCTGAGTACGGCCGGTCAGCCAGCTACGAATCCATTTGGTGGTTATGCTGTCTAACCCACATTTTTCTATCTTATCAAGCAGTAGGTTGTGATCTACTTTGTCAAATGCCTTACTGAAGTCCAAATAAATTATATCCACAGCATTCCTCTGGTCCACTAATTTTGTCACTTGGTCAAAGAATGCGATAAGATTTGTCTGGCATGATCTGTTTTTGACAAACCCACGTTGGCTTTTGGTAATAAGTTTGTTTGCCTCTAGGTGTTCACTGATTCGTTGTTTGATTATCTTTTCCAGAATCTTCCCAGGTATTGAGGTCAGGCTGATAGGTCTGTAATTTCCTGGATCCATTTTCCCCCTTTTTTGAAGATGGGAACTACATCAGCTCTTTTCCAGTCCTCTGGTAGTTCCCCAGTGCTCCAGGATCTTTGAAAAATATAGTTTAGTGGTTCTGAGATCACATCTGCCAGTTCCTTGAGAACCTTGGGGTGTAATCCATCTGGTCCTGGTGATTTGAACTCATCTAGGCTGGACAGGTGCTCACTTACCATTTTCTTGCCTATCTTAACTTTTGTTTCTAATCTGTTTTTTGCGGTACTGTTTTTAATAGGTTGGGCTGTTTTTTCCCTTTGTGTAAAGATGGATGCAAAAAATGAGTTAAATAGTTCTGTTTTCTCCCTGTTGCTTGTCACCTTCTTGCCACTTTCTCCCACTAATGGGCCAATCATTTCCTTGACTTTTTTCTTGTTTTTTACATGTGGGGCATAGTTTCTTTTTTAAACTATCTATCTGTCTGTTTGTCTGTTTATTCCCTTAATTAAGTGCTTTTCTAGCCTTTCTTTATTTGTTGCCTATGACAGCTAACAAGATGTGGTCTTAAGAAAATCAGTCCAATGAATGCCAAGAAATTTATGGTTTTAATTTGCAAATAGCAACTTCAGTGGAAGTATGCTGATCCAACCCCTGAACGAGATAAAATAATCATAAATGTTTGAACGCTTAGTTATAATTTTGCTGGAAAAAAATATTTCCTTCAACCTTCCAGGCATGTGCTAATAATATAGTGCTTTGAGATTTTCCAGCACCTCATGTTCCATAAGGGATGCAAATTCCACCCACACAAAACATAATTACGATGACGGTGGACTGAAGTGTTTGTTCCTAAAGTTTGTAGAGTTAGCAAAGAAGTCTACGGTGGTTAATTGTTAAATTCTGAACAGTTTCAAAATTGTAGCTGATTTGGCCTTTTTAAAAAATAGTCCTCACTGTCATATATTTTTATTTATGAGCATAATCATTATGACTTGTTCCATGATATGCTCATGAGTCATGACAGTTGTTTCGGTGTTGTGTTGAAGCGTGATGCATCACCACTTTGGTTTTCCCAATTTTCTACTTCAGTCTATCAAAAAAGGTTCTCCAGGTGATTAAACTAGAGTTCAAATATGGTACAGATGTTCAATTTTGGGGCCAGGTAGAAAGACCTATCTGGGCAGAAATTGTAAATCAATCTTGTTGAGAGGAGATCTAAGCTAAGGGGAGAAGTGCAGCCACCATTTTGATTTTTTTGATCTCCACCAGAGATGTTCACAGAGACCAATTGAAACCCAGTGAAATCTTAGTGGGAAGTCCTATTGCTATTTTATGATCTGCAGCACTGAGCGAGTTCAAAATCAGTGCATGCCAACCTCTAGGACAGGGGTAGGCAACCTTGGCTCTTTTATGACTCGTGGACTTCAACTCCCAGAATTCCTGAGCCAGCATGGCTCAGCTTGGAAACCTTTCCCTTTCCCCTCAGCATGGCTGGCTCAGGAATTCTGGGAGTTGAAGTCCACGAGTCATAAAAGAGCCAAGGTTGCCTACCCCTGATCTAGGAATTTTCATTGGCTTATTAGCTATTTTTCCTGGTGCATATGGGAACCTTCATGATAGAGTCTTCCAGTAAGAATTTTCTAATCTCTATGACACAAATTCTTGATTCTTTCTAAATGGCAGATAAAGCAAAGAAGTCTCTTGAGAAAGGAGCTTAACTTTCAAGAGGAAAGTTTCTTGGTTCTCCCTTTCCAAGTTCAGTTTCATCCAAATATATTTTATTTCAATACCCATCAACTCCAGCAACACATATACTGTACGTGGGAGTGGAGGGAATCGCATTCTAAATTGTCTGGACAGTGCCAGATTAGGAAAGCTGGTATAGCAGGGACAATTGATCCTATTGATATTTTATCAGTTATTGGTTTGTCTGAAAGGGAGACAAAAAAAAAGCTGTTTCATATTCCTCCCTTAATAACACAGAAAACTTTTGCTTACAATGTGGGAATTCCAAAAGTTTCCAAATCCTCAAATAACTCTTCCTGAATGCTTAAGTGTTTCCATATTTTGTTGGTGACACAGGGAACAAATTACATTCCAAGGTCTACGTTATGTTGCTGGAGAAATTGCTACATTTTAATTTTATTATTTTATGTGTTCCAAATATTTTTCTGTTGCCTTTTGAGACATCTGATCAAGCCAACAGGAAAAAAAAAAAAACCTATCAGAAGAACTGCAAGGATTAAGATAAAATGAAATGGACACTCCATTTATTTAAAAGCAGAGTAGATCAGCCGGTTTTTAAGAGCCTTGTAAAAACATTCTGAAGCTGTGGGATCTACAAGGCATCTGCCATCTCGCCTGGTTTGAAACAAGCACACCACAAGTCTGGATGGAACTTTGTTTATAGCTGCATAGATAGATACTTGAGGTTTTGCCTGGTTCTAGATCTAGAAATCTGTGTCACTGGGTTGCTAAACCCCTCTTTTTTGTGACAGCCCTTCATGTACTGAAAGACAGCTATCAATGCTCAAATCTAGCCTGGTCCTTAGGATTAAAAAGAAGCTTCATATCACATGATAAAGCACATACCAAATTCAGCAGTGGTAACTTCTCCCAAGAAAATTAATCCTGGAAGAATGTTCAAAATTCTCATCAAAATTCAAGGCAGAATAGTTTCTGCGCACACAGAAAAATTTAGAAGAGAAAGAAGAGAACCAGGAGCAAAGCAGGTGTACTTAATTACAGCAGTTATGGGCGCACTTTTAGATCTGAAGGGCAAGACCGAGGAAAGAACATCCTGAAGAAGGCGGCTTATGGACTATGTGGTCCCTACAACTTTGATGGGCATAATCACTTGCTGAAATTTTCTGAATTCTTTGGCTAAGTAAAGGGGAGAATCCCAAGACCGTTTCTGCAAAGCAGTGGGTAGGATTTATTAAGAGAAAGTTGTTTTGTTTTGTTTTCTGCAATATGTTTTGCTGCCTTCTTGAGGATTTTGTTATAATAGAAAATCTGCATGAGAATGATGGTGCAATCACATTCGCCTTACAAGAGTATCTAGTGTTGTCTTCAAATGGTAGACTCCATTATGGCTTGTGTCTTTAATCTCAACACAGGCCTCGATAATTTATGATTTACTGCAACACTGTGCAAACTTAGCTAAGCAATAAACTACAAAGAAGCAAGGCATGCTGCTTGTGAACTAGATAATCCAGGGGGATTCATCATTCCTCTTGGGATCTGCTTGATGGCTTGGCATGGCTGCTTTGCATTCCCCTCTTTCCCAAAGTCTTGTAAGATCTCAGGAGAAGAGGGATCTGCTTGATAGTTTTGGAGAAATGGATCTGTCCTTCCTCAGATGACCTGAATGGGACTAGTGTGAACCTAATGATGCTAAACCATGGTTCCTTCAATCGTGCTTTGTTGAATAATCACAGTTAGCTAGACTTGCACAACATGCTACGTCATAAATTACAGTTTATAATTTAGTAAAATAGGTCCTTGGGACCTAGTTTATGAGTCCTTATAATCTGTTGAACCAAACCCAGACAACATTATGATTTAATGGGGAATCTGAACCCAGCCAACGATAGGGTTGCGATAGTTCATATTTTGATGTCATAATGTCAACTCAAATGCCATGATTTATATACACAGGAGCACAAAGGTGTAATTGCTGCCTGTGTTGTCACCACAATGTTGGAATCATGGTTGGAATGATCTAACTTTGACCACAAAGCTCCCAGGGTCTTTTTCTCTACATCTAACCTACTTCACAAACTTATTGTTGAGTTGAAATTAGAGGACAATCTCATGTATGCTGGTTTTGCTCCCAGAGTAGAAATGGAGTAAGAAATAAATTATACATCTCTCACACATACACACATGTATAAGCTTGACTGAAGTCTAACTCCAGACCTGGACACACTTCTTCAAAGCAGACTCCTTTGAACTTTGTAATGAACGCATTTTTGATGGGAGAGTCTGTTGAAAAGAAAAATTAGTGGCATTGTTTGTGTCAGAAATGATTCATAGTTACAGAGGAAGGAAAAGCTTATTTTGGAGTTGATTCAAAACATTTTGTGTCCTTGTTGTCATCCAGTTAATTGGGCTAATTATACATTTCCCAAGGATCTCTAGGAGCACCTGGAATGACATTGAAGCTAGAACTATCATTTCAGGTATATTTGTCACATTTGTTCCTATGTTTATTTCTTAGTATATCAATTAAGAGAATGCATACATGTACTCCTGAGTCTATTACTACAGTTGCTAGCCAATACTATATTTAATAGTAGCACTATTAATTATGAAAATAAAACCTGCTGCATATTGGCTTCAGGAGTTCATAGCCTCTGTGGCAACCATGGACCTGTGCCAGCTCTTCAAGGTAGTCCAGACCAGAAAATCAAATTTATGGGTCCTAGTACTAATTTTTATTATAAGGTTACAGTAACAAAACTTTGAAAGTTTGAATGTGCTCTCCCCTCCTTCCCTTTTTTTTCAAGAGAATTAGAGACAGTCAAGTCAGAGATGCTTCATCGAATTATAATTGATGAATAATTATAATTCTTGTTGCCACACAGACTTCTTCTATCTGATCATTGTCTTCTTCCTGATCCTCAAGCTTATTCTCACAGCCCATTACAACCGGTCCTGAGTCATAATGGCCCAACACATACAGAACACTCAATCTGAGTTTTGTCTTGAAGCAGCTGCAATGTCCTCCAATAGTGGAGAAGGTTGACATCAGTCCATTGTCATGGAGAGATCACTCTCTGGCTGACTGGTGTCAATCTTCCCTGTAGGGAGATATGGTATGTTTGGTGGACCTACGGGGTTCCTGAAGATCTGATGTATGATTTGGCTGAAGCCTTAGTCCAGGGGTCTCCAAACTTGGCAACTTGAAGACTTGTGGACTTCAACTCCCAGAATTCCTCAGCCAGCCATGCTGGCTGAGGAATTCTGGGAGTTGAAGTCCACAAGTCTTCAAGTTGCCAAGTTGGAGACCCCTGCCTTTGTCAATGCCTGGAATGGTTGGGTGGAGCCTTGACTTATCACCTCTCTGTGGCCTTTCCCAGTGTGCTGATCCAGGAGATATATTGGTTCACTAAGGAGCTCCAGGTGATGTGGTGCCAGAGGAGATACCTGGAGTGCTGTTGGAGAAAGACTTGAATGGTTCCTGCCCTGTTGGCCTTAGAGAGATGTTTTAAAGTTTGCTGGATTCATTATCTTGCTCTTATCTGGTTGACTATGAGTTTGTTTTGTTTTGTTTTGTTTTGATATTGCTTTTGTGTTTTGTTTGCCACCCAGAGTTCTTTGGAACTGAGTGGCATCAAATTAAATAAATGAATAAATAATCATTGTAATTCCCCCCCCCCCAAAGTAGTAAAATTTAAATGCATCTTTAAAGGATCTACTTTTATAAAAAGGAAAAACAACATACTGACTTTTTTTTTTTCCCCCAGACAGTCTAACGGATGCTTGGAATGTTTTTAAGACACATTCACAGCTGCATTATTGTGCAAGCTTCATGGAAATTAAGCAATAAAGTTTTGAAAATGAGGCTGAAGAACTTTGAGTGTATGTAAAAGACAAATACTGTTATTATATCAAAGATTTGGTCTGCTAACCTGGAACTTACTTCCTGTTATGCATCTGATATATAATGTTAACCGAGACTCATAAAATGGAAATTATTGCTTTATATCATAAATTATTGGCTTCTCAACAGCCTCAGCAGTTTAGTCTCATTTCTATTATTAAATACTATTTTTTTTATCTAACTTCAGCTTTATCGTTTCAGGTAACTTTACTGTATTCTCTTACACTTAGCAAAAGAGTAGAAATTGCCAATGAGTATCCTGAATGGAAATTTCTTTCTTTCTTTCTTTCTTTCTTTCTTTCTTTCTTTCTTTCTTTCTTTCTTTCTTTCTTTCTTTCTTTCTTTCTTTCTTTCTTTCTTTCTTTCTTTCTTTCCTTTCCTTTCCTTTCCTTTCCTTTCCTTTCCTTTCCTTTCCTTTCCTTTCCTTTCCTTTCCTTTCCTTTCCTTTCCTTCCACTTCTCTGTGGAATTCAAGGGATTATCATGGGGCAATTAGATGGTTGGGATCTGGCTCCATTTCAGCCATAATTCTGCAGGGTTTTTTAAATTTATAGGAAGAATCCAGAGAAAGAAATATTTTGGGAAATATTAAAAAGGCAGAATATATTTATCCAAAGGAATAATGGAGAAGATCTTAAAGGCAGAAAAGCAAGCCCAGTTTTCTTAATAGCCCCAAGCAGAAACTAGGCAGAGGCCAGTTTTTAGAAATACAAATTCAATAATCCATTCAGGAAGGTTGGGGCCAGGAAGCTAGAAGCTATGAGATTAGGAAGACAAAGACCTCTAAAATCTACATACCCCACTCAAACTCTAAAAGACATGATCTTTGGGGACATAATAGGATTAACCCACCAATACCAAAAGGGCACACTCAGACTTAGGTCAAAGTATACATGACACAGGAAATACAAAGCCTCAAACAGGAACAGGAAATAACCTCAAAAGCCCAAGAAGGTATAAAAACCCACCACTCCCAGCAACATGTGGTCAGCTTTCCCAGAGCCATGCTTCTGTCTGGCTCTGCTCTTCAATAAACTACAACCTTCTTTCTAAAGCAGTCTCCATTTTGTTTATTCCCAGCTTGGACTGGACTCTGATGAAGATTTTTCTTTCAACAAATTCATCATTAAAAGCTGTGAAAGATGTTGGAATGGAACTTCAATTTTGATTCTTATTCACCTGATAAAGTTGTACTTTGGGATAATCCCAGTTTGAAAAGAAAATTTATTTTAAAGTAATGGATTAATAGAGATTTTAATTCTTTAAATCAGCCTATCACTAATCAATCCTTTAAAATATTAGAGTTATTATAAGAAAAATTAAGTTTGTCTAAAAGTTCAGACTAGCAGTGCATTTGAATAAAATAGGGATTTTACACTGAACCAGTGTAAAACTATTAACGTTGAAATGTTTTTAAATCTGTAATTTTTTTTACAGATTATTTTAAGGTCAACGTCAATTCGTTTCAAAGTGTGCAATAAAGATTTAGAATCCCCATATTAACAAATTTGGGATTCATGGATAATAATCTTAGGTATGTCTCTGCTGAACTTAAAATGAGATTAATCCAACAATTCTTTTTTTTTTGTTTATTAAGGAATCTTTAAAAAAAACCTGTCTGTCAGCTTCATTATGATGGCTGTACTTTTTCCTGATTATATTTTATGCTGAACTCTGATTGAGATTAATACTTGATTTTATTTTATCCCTTATGCTGGAAGTGTAAAATAATGATGGGAATATTTATACAAATGATATACGTGTACATGGCAACCTTTTATATCAAACTATGGGTTTGTCCAGCCATTGATAAAACAAGTCCCAAGTCTGATAGTATTCTGTTTTTTCTTTTTCTTTCAAGCTCATAGTAAGTCTGTCCATTTCCGCACATTCTAATATTTTTTTAATTATTTCTTCCTCTGATGGTAATTTCTTCCTTTCCCCAATATTGTGCAAATATGATTCTTGCTGCTGTTATCACATGTAAAATCAAATATATACTTTGTTTATCAATCTTTTCTGGCTTAATACCTAATAAAAAAAAGTAAAAGGATTAGGAATTAAATTTGTATTAGTGAATGATAAACTCAGACAACACGTTGTTGAATAAGTACTATTGCGTTGTATGGAAAAAATTAATTTTTTTTTTACAAACTATGGGTTTGTCCACCCAGGGAGAACAAAAAATAACTCTTTTGTGGTGAAAAAAAATTAATAATATGATTGTTCTCTTTTATGTAAAGACTATTGATAGAAGAGAAAAATTGATCAGCATAATTCTGCATGATTGAAACTTAGTACATTGTTTAAAAACTGTTCTGTTTTATATCTCTCACTGTGTGATATATATTGAGCGTATATCCCTGGATATTGTTGTTGTTAATTGCAAAGTCGTGTCCCACCCATTGCGACCCCATGGACTACGTTCCTCCAGGCCTTCCTGTCCTCTACCATCTTCTGGAGTCCATTTAAGCTCACGCCTACTGCTTCAGTGACTCTATCCAGCCACCTCATTCTCTGTCGTCCCCTTCTTCTATTGCCCTCAATCTTTCCCAGCATTAGGCTCTTCTCCAGTGAGTCCTTCCTTCTCATTAGGTGGCCAAAATACTTGAGTTTCAACTTCAGGATCTGGCCTTCTAAAGAGCAGTCGGGGTTGATCTCCTCTAGGACTGACCGGTTTGATCGCCTTGCAGTCCAAGGGACTTGCAGGAGTCTTCTCCAGCACCATAGTTCAAAGGCCTCAATTCTTTGATGCTCAGCCTTTCTTATGGTCCAACTTTCACAGCCATACATTGCAACTGGGAAAACCATGGCCTTGGCTATACGTACTTTTGTTGGATGTAGTTTGTCTCTCTTTGCTTATTTGTTTCTTCCTTATCTGTTTTCTCCCCCCCCCCCTTTATTTAAAGCAACGCAAAATAAAAAAAAAGATTTTTTTTGTATCTGGACAGCAAAATTCCAGAGAAGTGAGTTAGAACATTCGAAACTCTTCTTTTGCTCCACAGTGGTTCTCTGGATTTTTGCATTTCAGATCCGGTAGTTCTAACTGAGGTGCTGGACCATAAAGGCTTGTGAACTATTTGTCACCAAAAAGGAACACCATAAATCGTTGGAGGAATGTGTGTTCTTATTTAATTCATCTATTTCACAGGCAAGAGTGAAAGGCAGCCAGTCTTCTGCTGCTTATTCAGTGACAGCCTTATCAGCATTATAGATGGTTGAAAAGGCAAGGTCTCTCTCTAGGGGACTGTATTTCTGTGTTTCCGGGGGATAATGAGGGATCTTTTAGTGGGAATTCTTGGCAGCCATATAAACTCCAGCTAAAAAGTCCAGTGATTCTTGGAAGGAAGTTGTGACTATAAATTACAAACAACATAAGTAGGTTACGCAGATAAGTCTGTTGTTGCGAAAGGAGGCCTCTCCAGAAGAATGCTTGACACAACGCATCTGTCATTCATTGCAACCTCTACCGAATTTTGTGAATCTCACCCGCTCACATTATGTCGGTACCACAGCATTGTTGGAATTAATGAAGGAGAATATTTGTAGCTCAGGGTTGAAACGAGGGGTCCTTGGTGCTCTCTGAGCTTGCTTGTTTTCTTGCAGATGTTTCATTACCCTAACTAGGTAACATCATCATTGCTAGTCATCACTAGTTAGGGTAATGAAACGTCTGCAAGAAAAGAAGCAAGCTCAGAGAGCACCAAGGACCCCTCATTATGGGAATGCCTGCTTGAATTGTATCCTTTCCATGGCTGGTTTTCTTCTACTTGGCAAGAACTCTGGACTCAAATTGACAGGAGGGCTGCTGTTATTCTTTGAAGATGTCATGGACAAACCCAATAAAAAGACAAGAGACAGCAACACAAAGCAATACTTCTTACTTTAAGATTGAGAGGTTTATTTCAGCAGTAATTTGGAACACACACACAAACATCACTTACGTTAAAACCCCATTGCAATGAGGTCCAATGACATAGCAGGTCCAGCAAGGAGAGCTATAGGCCAGTGGCAAATCAATCCGCCCCGGTCCCAATCTCTTATCCCCTTTCCTGTCCTAAAACCACAGTCAGATGGTCAGCAATCTTACATTTTCTGCTGACTTTCTGCTGACCCTCTGCTGAACATAACTTTCCACATACTCGTGTACATTGGAACCCGCATCCCTCAGCTACTTTCAGTTCCCTATTTCTTACAGTTCCAGTCCTGATGTTCTAAATCTATTTGAAACAAGCATATTAAGTAAAGTACAGTTGCAGTTTAGATTACAAATAGTTCCTTCGGATTGCAAAACTGAGCATAGCCCAGACTTTGGTTCAATACTTTTCCCATGAGGCCTGATTTAGTTCACCTGGGCCTAAACCTTGCATAAAAGAACAATAGCCAATATTTTCATTTTCCGCAAAGAGGAATAATACATTATGAGAAAATAAATCAACATTCCCTATTATTATTTATGTAGCGCAGGGCATATCATACATGGACCACCAATACTAACAATATGAAGGTTTCGCCTAGATCAGTAAAACGCAATAAAATGTAAATGTCCAAAAGATCTATGTTCAAATATCAATGTCTAGGCCATCTAACCATTGAAGCACAGCATTGTTTATGTTAAAAAAAAATCAGATACTGGACCGGTATCTGCCCTCAGCTTACAGTCGGCTATGATGTGATCTATAGTTAGACGTAAGACCCCGCAGTCACACCGAGGGGAGGATACTATGCCCCATTTATACAGGGAATCCCGGCAGATGCCATGTGAGGTGTGAATCCTATTCAGGATTATCCATTGCTGATTTGGTAGTTCAAAGCCTGGCACCTTTTTTTGTGGGGCCATTGATATGTCTTCCTATTTCTGGGTGTTCAGTGACCCATTTGTCTTTCCATTGGAAATCGATGTTAAAGCAGTTGGGCAGGTGTTGTGCAAGTGCCAGTGGGGGCTTCCTGGATTTGAGTTTGCCGGCTGATAAATGAGGACGGTCGGCATGCACTGGTAGGAGTGAGTTATTCATAATTTTTATGTATTGTCTCCAGGGCATTTTTTGTCATAGAACGCACCGGAATGGCGTTCCGGCGCCTTTTTTTGACGGATTTTCCAGAGTTGCGTTCTTTTCCTATTGTTGCCCTTCCTTATCCTCGTTTGCTTTTGAAAATGCCCTTCTGGCACCTCACACCCCACCTTCTGTAAGGGAAGGCAAAAGGCTCCCTCACCCTCTCGTGAAAGATGGCCTCCATGTTTATGTGTCTCCCACCGCCAGCATCAGCTTCCACACCACGTGGTCCGACCCAGCCAATCAAGCCACGCTCTGGCTGTGATGCTCCGGTGCCTCATGGCTCCTCCTAGAGGAGGCAGACAGCGCCGGAGGGACGTTCCGGCGCGTTCTATGACAAAAAAAGCCGATTGCCTCACTAGTGTATCTTACCTCCGTAAAACTGGTGGTGCTATATGGCTCAGAACAGGAAGCCAGCAACTTGCAGTGGTTTTAATACATCCGCTTATAATCCTCATGGTGTCATTGAATCTGGCGTCTAACTTATTAGTATGGTAGCTGTTGTGTCCTGGGCCTTGCTGAGTCAATCAGCAAGGCTCAGGAAACCTGCAGGACAACTGCAGAGACCCGGGCAGACCACGTGTTTGCCCGGGACCGGTTGTAGAGACCCAGGCAGACCACATGTCTGCCCGGGACCCAGACAGGCTGTCTCCAGCCTCGTGCGCATGCGCGAGGTGGGAGAATAGTCTGCATTCATTGGTTGAGCCTCCCCTTGCAGGGTAAGTATAAAAGGGCATGTTGCCATTTTCTCGCTTGCTTCTGTTCAGTAAATGTCTTCAAAAAAGGACATCTTTTGTACCAACTGCCTCGTCTTCATGTCTGCGTTGTGAACAGAACAGTAGCTGTTAAGCCATACAGAGGACATAACATTCAACATTCCATAAAATCTATTAAATAAAAAGGTGGAGAGGGGAAAAAATCTTTCCTCCAATGTGCATATTATAGTAGTAAGGCCTTAATCAGTTTTTAACAGGGCCTAAAAGATGCTATAGCACGCTGGCTGAGGAATTCTGGGAGTTGAAGTCCACAAGTCATAAAAGGGCCAAGTTTGAAGACCTCTACTATAGTAGTTGCCTCCTGAATTTCAGAAGATCATTCTTGACCAGGGATCATACTACACTGAGATGGCACTGAGGTGTTCTTGGTAAACCCTCTGAGGACCTCAGTGGTCATAAAGGTAATGTAAATGTATAACTATAAAGGTAAGATAAAGTTAGGTTAGGTTAGGTTAAGTTAGATTGATCCAATAAGAAGCTTCTGGCATATTCCAGGGAGCTTTTGATACACCAGGTAAGTATCTCTGTTCTTTTAATCTTGATTTCTCTCTTCTGAACTATTTTCCAAGTCCTGATTTGTTAGTGGTTAGTTGGAGACAATTTGAATCCATATATTTTTATGTCCAAGAATTTATAGGCTTATGTAGACAAATGATTTCAGCAAGTCTGCTATCTTTTTAATGTATTCTTTCCCAGCAATCAAGCTATGCTGTTTGTTGTACAATAAATAAATCATAGTTATTGCAGAAAATGAAATAATTGAAACCTAATATATTTTTATTTATTGTGCTTAAGTTTATTATTTGTTCAAGGAAGAATAAAGAACAATAAATAAAGGATGGGTTTACACAGACATCCCCCATTTATAGCCTATTAAATTAGTCTTACACACATGTTCATAATATAGCATACATTTATTTGTTTAAATTTAAGCCAGTTTCCCTGGCAGGAAAAAAAATGGAAAATTAAACATAAAAAAATAGCTTAAACAGGTCAGATTCCTCAACAGTTCTCCAGTGGATGTTTCCAGTGACAGAAAGCTTATTCAAACATAGAACAAGAGATTATTTCTCAGACAGCTTTGTAACTAATGATGACTGGCTATCCTTCTATCCCTGTATTGTTGTTGTCACTATATTATTTCACAATCGTCTGAACAAGGCAGTATCCATTTCTTTTCTCCACTTGTTGGTTTTCACACTTGAACAAAAGAAGATAGCTATCCACAAGAAATAACAAGTCTTCCAAACAACTAAATGAGGCATTAAGGAAGAAAAATACATCATTTTTTTATGTTATGTAAAAAATAACAAAGTGACAACCATTAGTTCAGGGGTCTTCAATCCTGGCAACTTTAAGACTTGTGGACTTCAACTCCCAGAATTCCTCAGCCAGCCCTGAGTCTTACAGTTGCCAAGTTTGAAGACCCTTGCATTAGTTGAATATCTTAACTTGTCCCTGAGAAGACATTTAAGTGCTCATTACACATAAAACAATTTTGTATAACTGGATAATTTCAATTTTGACTGAATTAATCATACAGTAATTTTAAAACTATCAAATATATTCCCTATACGCTTGAATACAGTAATCCTCAACTTATAACCACATTTAGGACTGGAATTTCAGTTGTAATTTAGTGTGATTGTAATTCGAGTCCTCACGTGAGCAGATTATACAATCATTTGTACCATAGTCATGCAGTGAATCACTGTGCTTGTTAAGCAAACCGCACAGTTGTTCAGCAAATCCAGCTTTCAAAATTGACATTTTTTGCCCAAAACTGGCAAAAAAAAAAAAGCTAACAAATCACAATCACACGACCTCAGGATGCTGAGATAACAGAGCAACAGAATCACAGACTTGGAAGGGACCTTGAAGGTCTTCTAGTCCAATCCCTGCTATACCAATACCATAGTAGTTATCCAATCTCTTCTTAAAAGCCTCCAGTGATGGAGTTAAAATCTTCCAGTGATGCTGCAACTGGTTGTAAATGTGGTTTAGTTTCCAAGCACCTGAATTATGATCACATGACTGTGTGTGGGGGGGTGTTGTGATGGTCATAAGTGTGAGTATAGGCTGTAAAATACTTTTCTGAGACCTCATAATGTGTTAAACGAACTGTTGTAAATCAAGAACTATCGCTACGGAGGTTTCAACGATGTGTCTATTAACCAAAAGTATTGACCAGAACTAGGTTTTTTTTTATAAGGCATTCACAAATTGTGTGCTGCTAGTTCTTATTTCTTTGGAATCCTCATTATTGATCCGTGGTTATACTATATGGATAAAATACAGGTTGGCCATTTATTTATTTTTAAAAGAAGCTTACATTGGATTGTTCTTTAATAAAGTTTTTCATTCAGTAAGGTAATTATTCTTTTTTTTTTTCTCCAGGGCTTCCTCTGAAGGTGATCTAGAAGTTCAGAGAAAGTAACCTTCGGAATCATTGGATAAGGTGAACCACCAGGCCAGCCACCAAAGTCATATGCCTAAAGGCTAATCAGTTCTATATTTCCATACCACTCTCATGTGACAGTAAAACGATCCCAGTTTAACAATTTAACTCAATAATTTACATTTTAAACCTCCTAATGGCCAAGGAGCATGCAAAAGGAGATCTGAAAGTTAGGATTTTGTCAGTCCTGGCCCATTACAGAGCCAAAAATATGCATAAAATACCTGTGATTAATTCAGATGGATGATCAAAAGCAAACGTGACATGAGACTATGACTCAAGGGGAGAGAAGAGGCATGGACATGAATAATTTACATCTGTGCTAAGCAATACAGGTTGTGCTTGCGATAGCTTTCCATGAGCAACTTCCTGAAACCTATTCTCTCTAATCTATGGGATTACAACAGACACCACCTCTAAGCTGGCACGGCCCTTGATCATATTGGCTGAGGATGATGGGTGTTGTAAAGGCCTGGAATCAATTTGGAAAAGACTAAGAATTTCTTGTCTTTGGCTATGAGCGAATAGGGTCAGTTTATTGATCTTGCGTTTACAGTATTCATACGATGGCTTCCTCCCTTCACTCCTTAATTTTTTTAATTAGCGGAAAAGAGCAAATAGGGAAAAACAGTACCCAGAATGCTATATTCCAAAGCTGATTGCTTCAGCTTGCTAGTGAAAGAGCTATGGCTTGAAAGCAGAATTCATCAGTTATAGAGAACCCAGGGAATTAGATGTAGCGTTGTCTAATTCCAAATCTGTAAATTTCATCAGTTAGTAAAATAAACAGAAATTAGACTGGCCCCCATTTTGACACTCTTTCATAAGGCCCTGAAGACCCAAGTCTTTTGCCAGTGGGCCTGGGGAACCCAGACTGGGATGGAGCCCATCAAATGGCTTATTTGACTGTGTGTTGTCAAATGAGGGGGAGGTATTGTTTTTTGTTTTTTATTTTCTATTCTTCTTCTTCTTCTTCTGCCATATCCGTTATCGGACGTTGGCGATCATGTTGGCGATCCTGTTTTTATCAGCAGCCGCACGAAAAAGTGCTGCTGAGTTTTGTCCAAACCAGTCCCTTAGATTTTGAAGCCATGATGTTCTTCTTCTGCCTGGACCTCGTTTGCCTTCAATCTTTCCTTGGAGGAGTAAATGGAGTATGCCGTATTTTTCTGGGTGTCGCATCACATGTCCGAAATATTCTAACTTTCGTTTTTTAATTGTTTTGATGATTTCCCTTGGCTTTTCCAGGCGGCTTATCACCTCCTCATTTCTGATTTTGTCCACCCAGCTTATACGTAATAGCCGCCTGTAAATCCACATTTCAAATGCTTCTAGTCTCTTCAGGTGGCCTTCTGTCAGAGACCAACTCTCTACTCCATAGAGCAGGATAGAAAAAATATAGCATCTGACAAGCCTGATTTTCAGTCTTAGGCTTATGTCGTGACTGCAGAAGACCTTTTTCATTTTGAAGAATGCTGTTTGAGCTTTCTCTATCCTTGTCTTTACTTCAGCGGTCATGTCCCAGTTTTCATGTAAATTAGAACCGAGGTGCGTGATCCTTTCAACTTTTTCTAGTGGTATTCCTTCTGAATTTATTGGTGGTAAGTTAACGGGTTGTTTGCTGACGACCATGATCTTGGTTTTTATTTTCTATACTGAGTTTTTATTGCTTGTAAGCTACCTAGAATTGCTGTAGGAGGCCATATAAATTTCCCAAATAAATTAAAGCAACGCAGCTAGGGAAGGCTGTGGTTTAAGGTTGCGTTTCACCATCCCTCCCTATTGGCTTTGTTAGTAAGGAACAACTTAGCACCGTTGGTGTCTGATAAGACTGCAGTGAAATGATTTATGTGCTGACATCCTCAGGCAAATGATAGGCATTAGGTAAATTATGGCCAATGATATAATGAGGGGTGGGATGTCATTTTTCTTTACCGCTTTCCTTTCTTTCCTATCCTGTTCTGAGGACTAATCAAGATCTAATCAAAAGTCCTGCCGCTAACACCGTCAAGTTAATTTGGGTCAGGAGAGGAAAGGGGATGTTGCAAAGTTGGGTTGATGGATTATTCAAGACTTATCCCAAGTCATGATATTACATCTTCCTTTATTTCACACTGGACAATATTCAGAACCTCACTATCCAATTAATGAATTTTGTGGATCATCAAAATATAAAAATGGGATCATTCCGGATTCTATCTGACTTCTTTGAAACAACCCTGGTTTGACCTCCTACAAAGATGAGTCGAAGCACTGGGCATAATTTTATTACCATGTGAAATCTGGTTAGCAGGTTTCCTGTGAAAGGAATTGCCCCTCAAAAGCTGGCCATGCCCGCTTTGAGGTCTTCAGTTCCCCAGATCTTAAACATGGATTTTGGCCAATAAAAGACTAATAAAGGAGAATATTTGTAGCTCAGGGTTGAAATGAGGGGTCCTTGGCACTCTCTGAACTTGGCTGTGTTCTTGCAGATGTTTCATACAGAAACTAGGTAACATCCTCAGGACTGATGATGTTTTTAACCTAGTTTGGGTAACGCAAAACATCTGCAAGGAAGCAACCAAGCTCAAAGAGCACCCAGGACCCCCCCCCCAGTAAAAGCTGCCCCCACCCTGCTGTGCACTGTCAGTCTCTGAGGCCTTTACAGTACTGATCCAGACTAAGATGGAATGGTATTAAAGAAGTTCCACGGCAGTGGTATAGAAGGATGGTTAATCACTGCAACCAAATATGTTCTTTCAGAGGGCAGTAAATTAAAGATTGCCCTGAAAACATACATTAGAATGTTTGCTTTAGTATTATCCTTCATCATAAGCACAAATATACCTTTGTTTATCTTCCAGATTCCCGACGGTTCACAGTGAAGAAACAAACAAAACCGCAATCAAATCAAAATAAACATTCATCAGACAATGCCAGTCAGAACAAGATAACCCCTTACAAGTGAAGTCTGGTAGATGTGGTTCTAAGTCTCTTCTAATCAGGGCCCCATCTAGGCCTGAGCTTTTAGGGCTATATTGGACATGACTTTAAAGCAGGGGTCCCCAACCCCCGGTCCATGGACTGGTACCGGGCCGCGGCATGCCAGCAACCAGTCCACACAAACAAACAAAGCCCCATCCGCAGGATGCAGGCAGCACACAAAACCATGCACTCTCTGGTCCGTGGAAAAACCTTTCTCCACGGAACCAGTCCCTGGTGCCCAAAAGGTTGGGGACCTCTGCTTTAAAGTCTCTTCTAGATGGGGGAATGCAGGACACACACACCCCAAATTAAAGTGAATTGAGTCTCCTCTCTCCTGACCACATAACACCGTATTGGCATCACCTCCCTTTTTCCTTATTTTTTTGTCTAGCTTTCTCTGTCAAACGAGTAATTTCAGCTTGAAAAGATGTTCACCTATTTAGCACGAAGATCTATTAATGTGTGCCTGAGAACCTTACATTCTCTGTATGATTTGGAAGCTTGATAAGATAATGTCCCAGCCGACTTTCTGACTGATGATAAAGCCACAAGTGAATTCAGCCAAATAAGGTTATTTCCTTGGGCAGACTGGCTGTGCACATAGTAGTTGAGGTGGGGCTTGCTCATGTTACATTAGAGGCCGTCCTTGCTTAACAATCCTAATTGGGACCAGCAATAGTTGATAGATAAATTTAGATCCCTCATTTGCACTTTGAGAAATTGATAGTATTGTCATCTTCTTCTTTCTTCTTCTTCTTCTTCTTCTTCTTCTTCTTCTTCTTCTTCTTCTTCTTCTTCTTCTTCTTCTTCTTCTTCTTCTTCTTCTTCTTCTTCTTCTTCTTCTTCTTCTTCTTCTTCTTCTCCTCCTCCTTCTCCTCCTCCTTCTCCTCCTCCTCCTCCTCCTCCTCCTCCTCCTCCTCCTCCTCCTCTACAGAGTTAACTGTAGAGAATTCATATACGTTTCCAATATTAAATTCCCTTTTTATGACCCTGTAATCCCTTAATTTGGAGTAGAGTCAGGGCGACTGGACAGAGCTGAGCATTTAGTGGCCAGATGCTCTTCCTGACTTCTACGTGGAGTTCACAGCAGATACTTTTTCTTTGTGCCCTAAATATCTGCTGCTATCTAGACTTGAACTCTCAACCTTCCGGGTGGGAGGCAAGCGTCTTCACCACTAGGTCACCAAGCCACTCTTCCATCACGTCACTCGTACAGTTTCCAATATTAATATTGTAAAATATAACATACATATAACAACACAGTATAATGTATACTTTTGCTTTAAAAAAAAAAAACAGGATTAAAAAAATGTTTTTCCTGACTTTTGTTGTTTCCTAACATTGTTCACCTATTATAGATATAAACTCTCTATAATTTAATCTAGACTCAGCCCTGGATTAACCATTAGGCTAAATAAGCAAGTGTTTAGGGCACCACAGGAAAGTTTTCTTCCCAGTTATCATGCTCTTATCTCTTTCACTGAACACTTCTTCAACCTTTATTGAGTCTGAATGTCTTGTTAGGTACACAAGGGAAGAGCTGAGGAACACCACTGCTGAACTGTGGTTAGGAAATCCGTTGGCTTTAATTGTTCCTATCCATCTTACACTCTCTCTTGATTTGGAGAAATCCAGAGCCTGGGCATGACCCCCAATGACAAAAAGCTTCTGTAGTTGGTTTATTTATGCTTAAGAAGAAAAGGAGAAAAGCAACCTGGCACTAAGGAGAAATTTCCTGACAATGAGAACAATTAACCAGTGGAACAGCTTGCCTCCAGATGTTGTGAATGCTCCAACACTGGAAGTTTTTGAGAAGAAATTCGACAACTATTTGTCTCAACCAGTATAGGGCTTCCTGCCTGAGCAGGGGGTTGGACTAGAAGACCTCCATGGTCCCTTCCAACTCCGTTATTCTGTATTCTGTATTCTATTCTGTAAGAAAAAGAACAGAAATTGGTAGTGAATAAGCTACCATTATGGACTGGAACCAAAGAGAAGAAAAAGAGTAGCAATGCAAGCAGAAAAATAATGTATTCATTTGTGTAAATACGTAACGTTTACAGATTTCACTTTTTACAGTGGATTTCACTTGAAATTCTCCTGCTGGCTTCCAGAGGAAAGTGTTGAAGAAAGTGAAAAGCATCTGTCTTCCATTGCAGAAACAATCTTTGTGACATGACCCAAGAATTCCAGGGACTGAGGGAATAAAGAACAAAAAGGAAAAATCCTGAAAGGGCCTCATGTTGTTGACAGGTCTTGAGGGAAAAATCCTAAAGACTTTTGCAATCCCAAGTAAGCTTGAAATTTCATGCAAACAACAAGAAACCATTACCACAGCTGCTTTGGTAAAATATAATGAATAAGATGAAGATAGTTCTAAATTAGGATCGGTCGCGTGACCTCAGTGGATTATTTATATAACTGTTGGAACTCTGCGGTTCAGCCATAGAAGGTGAAGAACGGTTACAGGAATTGGGTATGTCTAGTCCAGGGGTAGGCAATCTTGGCTCTTTTATGACTCGTGGACTTCAACTCCCAGAATTCCTGAGCCAGCATGGCTCAGCTTGGAAACCTCTCCCTTTCCCCTCAGCATGGCTGGGTCAGGAATTCTGGGAGTTGAAGTCCACGAGTCATAAAAGAGCCAAGGTTGCCTACCCTTGGTCTAGTCTAATGAAAAGAAGGACTGGGGGAGACACGATAGCACTGTTCCAATATTTGAGGGGGGTCCTACAAAGACAAGGGGGTCAAACTATTTTCCAAATTGCCAGTAGGCAAGACAAGAAACAATGGTTGGAAACTAACCAAGGAAGAAGAAACGTAAAACTAAGGAGAAATTTCCTAATGGTGAGAGCAATCAACCAATGGAACAGCTTGCCTTCAGAAGTTGTGGGTGCTTCGTCACTGGAGGCTTTCAAAAAGAGACTGGACAGCCATTTGTCTGAAATGATATAGGGTTTCCTGCTCGAACAGGGGGTTGGACTAGAAGACCTCCGAGGTCCCTTCCAACTCTGTTATTCTATGTTCTAACTGCTTGCTGTATCCAATCTCTGCCAGTTGGAATGGAAGTTATAGTATCACAACACCAAATTGGCTCTCATATAACTAAATGGACAGAAGTGCACTCTTTTTATGCAGCCATTTTTGCTTCTTCCAAAAAGTATCCATTTGTCATAACAGCTCCCATGCTACTCTCTACATTTCTCCCCACATTAACATTTCTCCACCCGTTATCCTATTTTTCTACCAAGGTACACCAATTCATCTACTTTGGGACATTTTGTCCCGTACAATCTATTTTACATTTGCTGTGCTTCATTTGGGATCTCAGCCAAGAACAGAGCGCATACAATTGTGGATACATTAATGCCCATAACTAGCATACCTCTAGCATCGTTAAAAATATTATTCATGGAATTTATCTATACAATAATCAACCACAGGAATTGCACACAATCTCCTCTTGCTCTCTGTTCAATGTTGAACCACTTTTACTAAGCACTCCGCTTACTTGCAGACATGCTTTAATCCCATCACCCATCATCCTGACCGCATTCAGCAATCAACCATCAACTCCATATTATTCATGCAAAAAATTCCTTCGTTGAATTCGTTCACGTTTTCTCTAAACCAGATTTACAATACATTATATTTTCTCGCATTCCTATCTTTTCTACAGACTTAGTAAAAATCTACATCTGAGGAAAAAGCAGTTTTGCTACTGATGCTACCAATCAGAAGACATCGTGCAGACACTGTTCCACCTTTTTCCTCTTCGTGGATGTAGGAGCCGTGGTGGCACAGTGGTTAGAATAAAAAATTGCAGGCTGACTCTGCCCACAGCCAGGAATTCGATCCTGGCCGGTTTAAGATTGACTCAGCCTTCCATCCTTCTGAGGTCGGTAAAATAAGGACCCAGATTGTTGGAGGGGCAATAGGCTGACTCTGTAATCTGCTTAGAGAGGGCTATAAAGCACTGTGAAGTGGTATATAAGTCTCAGTGCTATTGCAAACTCTGCCCACTGCCAGGAGTTCGATCCTGACCAGCTCAAGGTTGACTCAGCCTTCCATCCTTCCGAGATCGGTAAAATAAGGACCCAGATTGTTGGGGGGCAATAGGCTGACTCTGTAAACTGCTTAGAGAGGGCTATAAAGCACTGTGAAGTGGTATATAAGTCTAAGTGCTATTGCTGTTGTGGCTAGATTTAAACACTGTCCGAAGCCACCTTTAGGAAAGTTCAGCCTTGTTTCTCTGTTGCTGGCAAGTTCACCCTCCTGCTTTGCTTCTATTTAGCCCAACAATGTGTGGCCCACATGCAAGTCCACAATGACATTCTTGACGGTGACTCAATCAAGTTGCAACTTGCTGAATACAGATGACAATATGAGACACTGAAATGGCATGTTCTGTTGCATAAAAATAGAAGAAAGCAAACAACCAAGGAGCCATTATTTATACAGGCTTCTGATTTGTCTAGGCACAAACATCTTCAAGTGGCAGCAATTTGTGACTAATAGACTCAGTTCTTTAGCTGATTCACTATGAGCCAATCGGCTCTTTTATAACTATTTCCACCTATGTTAGGTGACTCAGACATACCCAATCAACACCATGTTTCCCAGAACAAGGAAGAAAGAAAGAAAGAAAGAAAGAAAGAAAGAAAGAAAGAAAGAAAGAAAGAAAGAAAGAAAGAAAGAAAGAAAGAAAGAAAGAAAGAAAGAAAGAAAGAAAGAAAGAAAGAAAGAAAGAAAGAAAGAAAGAAAGAAAGGTCGGGACAGTTGATAATCAAAAACTTACATTGAAAGGTGTTGTCATGGAATCAAAAGAAAGACTTTATTCCCTCTGGGCTATACATTTACTATGAAATGATCTTTGTAGAGAAAAACTGTCTGGCATTTAGTGTTTTCTCAGCATTTGAAAACAGAGCCAGTTCTCCACAACCCACCTTTCTTTTATTTTCCCAGGCTTTTGAAAACATGCTACAGCTTTTAACACAATTCTAGCATTGCAGTTTCTATTCTCTCATCTCTGCTTCCTGAAGTCTCTAAAATCTTGCGGCGTTCCAATTCATGGTGTGCTTTTAACAGCATTTTGTAAGGTTGAGGTTGTTTTTGAATTTTTATTATAATCTTGTGAGCCACTGACGGAACTTTAGTTAATGAAGGGCTTTAGCAAGCCACAATTTCTTAGCTTCTTATTCTTACAAGGTTGGAGTCATTAAGTGAAAAAAACAACAACCCCACACTCCTGTGGATTCTGTTCTTAAGCCAGGAGGCACTGAGTCATGGATAAAATTCAGGTAGACAAACTCAACCTGCCTGATGCTCAAACAAAATTCAGATCAGAAGCAGGTTGCTAATAGGTTGCTGGATTCTATTCCTGGACATCTTACATCACAACACTTTCCTGAAGTGTTACATGGACACAGAAGATGTCCTATGCTTCAATATGGCAGGGATAAACAAAATAAAATATAGGTGGAGAAATCAATAGCTCCAGCAACCATTAAAGGCTGAAATCAAAGTTTTTGTGTTGAAATGTACACATGCTGATACACAAACTCCTTCTATCAAAGAAGGAAACAGGATACCTTCAGTGTCACCACTCACTCCCAAGTGCATGGGCCAATACAGTTTGTCTTATACCAGGGTTTCTTCAAACTTGGCAACTTTAAGATTTGTGGACTTCAACTGCCAGAATTCCTCAACCAGCCAAGGCTGGCTGAGGAATTCTGGGAGTTGAAGTCCACAAGTCTTGAAGTTGCCAAGTTTGAAGACCCCTGTCTTATACAAACAGAGAGTCACTGATTGGGAAAATTCAGTGTGGATCAAATGAAGAGTAAAAAGATCATCACAATTACTGATTCAAAACTATCAAGTCATGCTAGGCCCAAGACATGCAAAGATCCAACCTAGAACTATGGAGAAAGCTCCTGACAGTGAGAACAATCAATGCATGGAATGACTAGCCTTCAGGAGTTGTGGGTGCTCCATCATTGGAGGCTTTTAAGAAGAGACTGGACAGCCATTTGTCCAGAATGGTATAAGGCGGGGGTCTTCAAACCTAGCCCTTTTATGACTTGTGGACTTCAACTGCCAGAATTCCTCAGCCAGCATGCCTGGCTGAGGAATTCTGGAAGTTGAAGTCCACAAGTCATAAAAGGGCTAAGTTTAAAGACCCCTGGTATAAGGTCTCCTGCTTGGGCAGGGACTTGGACTAGAAGACCTCCAAGGTCCCTTCCAACTCTGTTATTCTGTTATGCTGTTGTTCTGTTATAGGATGAAGAACTTATATCCAATTGAGCTACTGCTCTTAACACCATGCCTTCGCTGGTGGTCATCCCATCCTGACAGTGGCTAGAAATTTAGCAACACTTGATGGCCACATGTTTCCTATCCCTGAAGTAGGGAGAAAATAGCCTCCATGCTACTATGGAACTATTATTGAGGCTCCAAAGAAACTTTTCACAAGGCAAATGGACATTTCAGAGGTAATTCTAATATTGTTGGCTTCTCATACTATAGCATAAGTGTACTATGTGGGGTATATAGTAAATTGCTGGGTCCACTGTGGCTTGGGCTTAGTTTTTTTTTCTTCTGAGGATTTGGGTTGCAAGAGTTTATGTTTTCAAACATGGCCTCTAGTTTTGGGCTGATTTTTAACGATGTCTATGTCCTTGCATCTTTTATTTATCCTGTAAAACCATGTTGAGGACTCCTGTAGGGAAACTGACTTTACCTATAAGTAAAAGCAGGCTATACATTGGTAAATTCAAGTGATGCTACATTAACCTTATCAGCGTCAATATAGGTTGATAATTAGCAGAACAAAAAAGACATTAATATCTCAAAGCTCTAAAACCAATACAACAATGTTTGTCTGATGGTTGTACTTTTCTAATTGAGAATAATGTACTGCCTGCGTAAATGATGCCAGTCCAGTTCAGACTGGGCTGATCTGTAACTCTTGTAAAATACAATCGGAATAAAGGAATTAATTATTATAAAAAGTAAACAAAAAAGACACAGTGTGTTATTATAACACCATCCTCATTTGCCTAATTTAGAAACTGCAGGTTCTAAGGCAAAATGTCACCTCTTTACTGTCTAAATCCTGATCAGCTAAAAAAAAAAAAAGCAATCTTTTTTAAAAGATCAGTCCTACTGATATGAGGACATCGATTAAAGATAAGCCTTTGAATCAAGCTCAGAATTTGGTGATTGCATGGCCTCAAGCACAGTTTTCTCAATCACAATATGGAAATGTCATTCTACGTTCAACTTCACAGTCTGACCTACAACCTTAAGAACTACATGAAGCAATCTAGAATTTCTCTAGCAGAGAGAAGTTCCCTGAAGATGGGCTCCAGCATGAGTCCAAAAGCTCGGAAGACAAAACCCCTGGTTCCGATGACCGATCCAGATAGGATCCTGCAACATTATCCTGGGCCATGTATGTTAGCCTTTATTTGTTCAGTATTGCGTGTTGTCTCCCTCTCAAACATTAATAGGTCTGCTCTTCGGGGGTGGGGGGTGTCTACACAGTGTGGTCAAAAAAGTCAAGATGATGGCCCTGATGATGCAATTGAAGCTCTGCCCTGTTTTTATGTGCAACACAGACACCTGTGGTTATTGCTTATTTTTTGTGCAGATGAAGATAGCCAGGTTTGCCACAAGAATGGAAATATCTCATTTTGTATCACGGGAGTCTTTGCAATAAGAACAGTCCTGCCACAAACAGGCTCCATCTTTATCTCCTCCAAGTCAAGATACAGTCTTTGCCAAAATCTCCTTTCAAGTAGAAATCTTTTGAAGTTGGCCGTCCTTAAAGGTTTCCCTCTGCCTTGAGGAGATTAAAAAAAAGGAAAATAAACTGCAGTGTCACTCTTCCTGTTGACACTAGAGAATAGACTGAAACCCTTTAGTTCCAGTTCCATAATCTTTTTCTTTGTTTTGTGAAATTTTGTGGCAATTACAAATCTGGGGGCAAAAAGTGCATGCTTAAAACTTCTCCTCGGCTGTCTTTCAGATAAATCAAGGTTTGGTGAAATGGGGTATAAACAGTGGTGGATTCAGCCGGTTCGCACCAGTTTGGTAGAACCAGTAGCTAATTTTTTTTGACTGTGGTGAACTGGCTGCTGCCCTAGCCCTTTTTCGCAAGGCCCAGAATGGACCTCCGGAAGTGGGTGGATGCCAATTCTGGAAGTCTGTTCTGAGCCGGGGAGGCCTCCCATGCCACTTCCGGTGGGCCGTTCTGGGCCTGGGAGGCCTCCCTGGTTCAGAACAGACTTCCGGAAGTGGCATCCATGCAGAGAATCAGTTGTTCAGGTATTTGAATCCCACTGTTTTTATACTGGGTATAAATACGAGAAAACGATTGGTTACACTTTTTCTGACAAACAATTTGTTATTAGTTTGTCATTTATCGCTTCATAATGTTGCAGTTGCCATATTCGAATAGAATAGAGCTGGAAGGGACCTTGGAGGTCTTCTAGTGAATCTAGTCCAACCTCATGCTCAAGCAGGAGAACCTATACCATTTCAGACAAGTGGTTGTCCAATCACTTCTTAAAAGCCTCCAGTGATGGAGCACCCACAACTTCTGGAGGCAAGCCGTTCCACTGGTTAATTGTCCTCATGGTAAGGAAGTTTCTCCTCAATTCCAGGTTGCTTCTCTCCTTGATTAGTTTCTATCCATTGTTTTTTGCCTTGCCTTTTGGTGCTTTGGAAATAAGTTGACCCCTCCCTCTACTTTGTGACAGCCCCTTAAATACTCACAGAATAAGCTCACAGAAGCTTATGCCTTTTCATAAAATTTGTGAGAAAAATGCTACCAGATTCCTGTTTTGTTTTGTTTTTGTGATTATGAACTGTTACCATTGTCTTTCTACAATGCATACACGTGAGCATTCCAACTTCGATCCAGTAATTGTATACATCTTATTTCACTATCAGAAGATATCCCCACCCCCACCCCCATCACTACCAAGTCAGCTTGCATTACTTTCTGCCTGTCAACTCAGAACTCAATGCAACCTCTCTCTTCAGTTAGATGAAATATTCGGTTTATGCAAACTCTTATTTCAGTACAGGATCTGCAGCTTTGCCGTGATGCTTTGCAGTATTCCCAGCAATGGGCAGTCATTTTTAACACAAACTTAATTATATGATAAGGCCCTGGCTGCCCTTCGCCTGCAATGAGCTAATTTATTCTGTTATTCTAATCTTGGTGTGACCTTGCCAAACCTGTTTGACCAGAGATAACAATAGGGTGAGTGCACACAATACTTCTACCTTCAACTCTCTCTTTTGCCTTGTCAAGGCTCTTTACAGTTGCAACGTTTCACTTCGAACTCTCTGAATGAGCTCTTCTGAATGGCCGACCCCTTGGTTTCCTGGATATCTGATTTACTATCTTAGCAGGAGAAGATATCCCCGTGTCATCATGCTCCTTTTTCTTTGCTGTGGGAAATGGTTCATTCTAGACCCACATTTATGTTAACCACTGCAGGAGACGTGCAGGACTGACATCAATTTAACCAGGGCAGCCAGGTAAGTTTTATGCTTTAGTCATTTCATTGGCATTTTGTTTCTGAGAGGGCAGAAGTTAACGCTATCCTTACCAGCAGCCAGATTTCGCTCCCCTTCCTTTCCTGGGTTTTCATTAGTGCCAAAGCTAAACTAAGTCCTATAAGCTGGGGGGGTCAACTTCTGCTAGCATCCGTGGAGACAACATATTTCCAGCAGGTTTGTTTGTTTGTTTATGCGCTAGATTTAAATCTTCCTTCTTTATTCCCAAGTATTGTTGAATGAAAAATCTTCATCAGGGTCCAGTCCAAGCTGGGAATAAACAAAAGGGAGACTGCTTTAGAAAGAAAGTTGTAGTTTATTGAAGAGTAGAGCCAGACAGAAATGTGGCTCTGGGAAAGCTGACCACATGTAGCTGGGAGTGGTGGGTTTTTATACCTTCTTGGGCTTTTGAGGTTGTTTCCTGTTCCTGCTGCATGAACTTTGACCTGAGGTTCAGTGTGTCCTTTTGGTATTCTGATGGTGGGGATGTAGATTTTAGGGGGTCTTTGTCTTTCTAATCTCATCAGCTTCTAGCTTCCTGGCTCTAACCTTTCTGAAAGGATTATTGAATTTGCATTTCTACAGACCTGGTTTCTGCTGAGTTTCTGGCTGTGGGGAGGGAGTTGCCTCATTGCCTCCTTATCTGTGTGTGTACATATGTGCCTTCATGCGTGTACACTCCATTACAGCATGCCTGAACATGGTGGCTTTGCTTGATCCCAGCTGACTTGGGAAGAACATGCTGAAAAACTGGTTCTGAAAATCAATTTGCTGAATTTCTCCAAAACTACAGTATGTGATGTTTTTGTGCCTTTTCATTATTTACAGTGTTGTGCTGAACCTTTGCTACTTGGCCCTGCTGGCTCACCCAGCCTATGTCATCTATCCGGGATGCATCCAATGTTTGTATTTGTCACCACGCTCTGCCATATCCGAGCCAGATTCAAATCATGCAGATCTGGTTCCATTTTGGAATTCAAGTCTCCCAAAGGGGTGTTAATGTGAAAATAGTCCAGTTTCTTCCTTTTTCCTCTTCCCTTGGGTGTGAAATTCAGTGTCTGTTACTTTCTTTAAACAATGGGGACATAGAGCAGTGGTGGCGAACCTATGGCACGGGTGCCAGAGGCGGCACTCAGAGCCCTCTCTGTGGGCACGCGTGCTGTCGCCCCAGTCCTAGGCCTTCAGCTGGGTTTTATAAAACCTTTTCGCTTTAGGCCTCCGCCGCTGTGTGCAAAAAAAAAAAAAAAGGTTCAATCAGTCAATTTCAACTTCTTGCGGAAAAAAAAAGATCTTGCAAGGTTGGAATTGATTGATTGAACTTTTTAGTCCCACCCTGTCTGCCGTTACCACTGCAGCCACGCCCACCCAATTGGCCATGCCCACCCAATTGGCCACACCCAGCCAATGGGCCACACCCACCCGGCACTTGACAATGCATAAGTGGGTTTTGGGTTGCAGTTTGGGCACTCAGTCTCTAAAAGGTTCGCCATCACTGACATAGAGCAACTCAGACTAAAATGAATGTTTCTGCCTGGGTGTATTGTATGCCTCCTATCCAAATGACTATAAACACTGGATTAAGGAAATAAACTTAATCCACGAATCCCCACCTCAAATAATGGCATGTGTTCCGTTTTTTAATTTCTTTACCATTGTCAGCGTATAGAGTTGATTTGCGTTAGGCTGCCAGCCTTCCTCTTGACAAGTTGCAATTATCTTTTGCGGTGTTACATTAAATGCGAGGCTGGGAATTTAGGGATAACAGTATGCCAAATCACTTAATCTATTTATAACAGGTGTTCTAGTTACTAACCTGTTAGTAAAATATAGATGCAGAAATAATGATCATGGAAAATAAAAGGGTGGCAAAACTGTCTGGTGCATTATGAGAATGATGGAAGTTTCCATTTGAAATAAAACATTAAAGGCATCTTAATTTGTGTGAAAACTCAGGTCTCCAATAACTTTCAACATACCCCAACAGGAAATGAGGTTTCAGTTAAAAGAGAGGCAGGTTACGTTTGAGTAGGGAAACTCAATTGCAAATCCACCCTGAAAACTCACTAGATGTCAGCCCCACCCCATCACACAGCATTGTGTGGAGGCAGCAAAAAAAATTGAAGGAGAGAGTTCTTCTCTGTAAGTTTTTGGGAGAAAGCTGACTCATCTATTTCTTGCATAGCAAACAAATGAATGTTAAAATGGTTGGCAAGATAATTAAAATTAATTATATACAGGAAGCCCTCGACTTGCAATCATTCGTTTAGTGACCATTCAAAGTGACAACTGAAAAAAATGACTTACAATCATCGGTCCTCACATTTATGACCATGGCAGAATCCCCACAGTCGTGTGATCAAAACTGGGGACTTGGCGACCCCCAGATAATTATCATGGTTGCAGTATCCTGAGGTCTTATAGTCTTGACCTTCCCAGCTGTTTTCTGACAAGCAAAGTCAGTGGGAGAAGCCAGATTCATTTAACAACCACCTGATTTGCTTAATAACCGAAGTGATTCCCTTAACAGCCATGGCAAAATTGGATGTGCCTCACTTAACAACTGCCTTGCTTTGCCATGGACATTCTGGTCCTAAATGTGGTCATAAGAACTATCTGTAAATTGCTATTAGTTTACGTATAAGTTAAAGGGAATGTGGAATTCTAAAGCTGCCATGTCATTATGTAAAATGCTTTAAACTTTTTCTCTAATTTTTCTCTCTCTTTTACTTTTCATTGTCTGTCTTTTTCCAATATCTTCAATCAATCAGAATAGAGCTGGAAGGGACCTTGGAGGTCTTCTAGTTCAGCCCCCTGCTCAAGCAGGTGTCCCTATATCATTTCAGACAAGTGATTGTCCAGTCTCTTCTTAAAAACCTCGCGTGATGAAGCACCCACAACTTCTGAAGGCAAGCTGTTCCACTGGTTAATTGTCCTCGCTGTTAGGAAGTTTCTCCTTAATTCCAGGTTGCTTCTCTCTTTGGTCAGTTTCCAACCATTGTTTCTTGTCTTTCCCCCTGGTGCTTTGGAGAATAGTTTGATGCCCTCTTCTTTGTGACAGCCTCTCAAATACTGGAATACTGCTATCATGTCACCCCCCCCCCAATCCTTCTTTTCTCTAGACTGGCCACTCCCAAATCCTGCAACCGTTCTTCATATGTTTTAATCTCCAGGCCATTAATCATCTTAGTTGCTCTTCTTTGCACCTTTTTTCAAAGCCTCAACATCTTTTTTGTAACGTGATGACAAAAACTGGATGCAGTATTCCAGATGTGGCCTTACTAATGCTTTATAAAGCGGTACTAATACTTCACATGATTTTGATTACCTCTGTATAATGTCATCAGCTTTGCATAGTCATCTGTGTTGGGCATAGTGCCTGTTAATAAGTTCCAGGCTTTGAGTTTACTCAGATTCAAACAAACTGCAGGACAGATATCATTCGGGTGTAAACGGCAAGAATAGAATAGAATAGAATAGAATAGAATAGAATAGAATAGAATAGAATAGAATAGAATAGAATAGAATAGAATAGAATAGAATAGAATAGAATAGAATAGAAATTAATTAGAATAGAATAGAATAGAATAGAATAGAATAGAATAGAATAGAATAGAATAGAATAGAATAGAATAGAATAGAATAGAATAGAAATAAGAATAGAGTAGAGTAGAGTAGAGTAGAGTAGAGTAGAGTAGAGTAGAGTAGAGTAGAGTAGAGTAGAGTAGAGTAGAGTAGAGTAGAGTAGAGTATTCTTTATTGGCGAAGTCTGATTGGACATACAAGAAATTTGTTTCCAGTGTATTAGCTCTGTACATACAAACAGCAAAGTACTATAATCATAGGTTACCAATAGGAGAAAGTAGTAGAAAAGATGAGAAGGATAATAGTAATACAGCCCTACTACATGGGTAAATATTCTTAGACATAAGACCACCTGCTGTGCGAATTAGGTGTTCAGCAGAGTGACGGCATGAGGGGGAAAAAAACTGTCCCAGTGTCCAGTTGCTTTGGCATGCAATGCCCTATAGCAGCATCCTGAGTGGATGAGTTGAAACAGTTTACATCCAGGATGTGAGGGGTCTATAGATATTTTCTCAGCTCTTACAATGAGATGTTTTCTCGTTATGTTGTAGGATTACAATAGAATGTTAGTCTTCAAAAGGCAATGAAAAGCAGACATAGGATGAGTTGTTTTCCCGGACTAAAAAGCTTGCTTCCCAAATCCTGATCCCGCCCAGTGACTCTAGCTGCTGTTGTCTTGGGATGTTATGACAATATTCCAGCAGAATGTTTAAAGAATCTGTACTTTGTGCTATATTATTTCCTGCCCATGGCAAGGCTTATACTCTAGACACAAAAACAAGCTCTCTTCTGTAGTATGTTGACTGAAGGATTAACAACTGGCTTTGGCAGAACAGTTGTGGAACGGAAGGAAAATTCCACACATTCTCTCCAAAGGCTTTTTTTTTTTTTAAAAAAAGGAAAGAAACAAGTTACTACCAACTGATTTCCCCCTTTTCTCCACATCATATATGAATTGGAAGAATCAGCTGCTCTTCTTTTCCAAACACTGTTCACCAGGAGTGCTTGATTCTAACTGCCGTAGAGCAATGGAGTGGGTCTAGCCAAGATCCAGCCATGGAACGTAACTTCCTTAGGTTAAACCTTTTTAGGTTATCAGCCCTAACTCCCATGTCAGGGTTTATCTGCCCATATGTTGATCTTTTCTATCAAAGGGTGATACAGGGAAGAAGCTAGCAGGAACCCTACCAAGCTCTGTCTTGAAACTAACCAGTATTGACCCAAAGTGTCTATGGAGATTCTCAGTCATCCAGGCCATGGTTGTCCCGAAGGTGCTTTTTCAAGAGGCAAGAAGCTTCTTCAACTCTGAACAAAACTGAACAGCCCACTCTCAACAAAGGGGGAGGGATACGATGTCATCTACCTCCAGTCTACAACACAGTCCTTTCAGCAGTTCCAAGAAGGCTACACACCCATTTGCACCACTCAGGTGACCCTGAAGACACAGATAAACCTCCAGGTGGTCTTAATGACTTGCTAAAAGAATGCAAATGACCAGCTGTCTACAAGGAGTATAAATCCTTCCGTTCCCCACCATCCAGTCAGAGCTGAAGAAGCTTCTTGTATGAGAAGCGAAACGTCTTCAAAGAAAAACAAGAAAGTCCAGTTGCCTCTTGAAAAAGTACCTTTGGGATATTGATCCAAAGGTGCTTTTTCAAAAGGCAACTGGACTTTGCTTTCCTTGAAGACATTTTGCTTCTCATCCAAAAAGCTTCTTCTATTCTTCAACTTCAGCTTCTTGGATGAGAAGTGAAACGTTTTCAAGGAAATACAAAGTCCAGTTGCTTTTGAAAAAGCACTTTTGGGACAACCATGACTGGATGACTGAGAATCTCCATAGACAAAATAACCAATATTGAGCTGTGTGCTACTAATCAATCTCATATCTGAGGGTAAGCAGTGGTAGTAGTGAGATGGTACCAATACATTTTCCTCCCATCCAGAGAACCAGCAGAAATCACATTGGGGTGAGCATTGAAATATCCTGTATTTTACACTGGGTAAAGTTGCAATGTATGGCTGTGGAAGTTGGACCATAAGAAAGGCTGAGCGCCAAAGAATTGAGGCCTTTGAACTATGGTGCTGGAGAAGACTCCTGTGAGTCCCCTGGACTGCAAGGCGATCAAACAGGTCAGTCCTAGAGGAGATCAACCCTGACTGCTCTTTAGAAGACCAGATCCTGAAGTTGAAACTCAAGTACTTTGGCCACCTAATGAGAAGGAAGGACTCACTGGAGAAGAGCCTAATGCTGGGAAAGATTGAGGGCAATAGAAGAAGGGGACGACAGAGAATGAGGTGGCTGGCTGGAGTCACTGAAGCAGTAGGCGTGAGCTTAAATGGACTCCAGAAGATGTTAGAGGACAGGAAGGCCTGGTGGAACGTTGTCCATGGGGTCGCGATGGGTCAGACACGACTTCACAACTAACAACACAGGCAGTCCTCAACTAAATGACCACAACTGAGTACAAAATTTCTGTTGATAAGTGAGACATTTGTTAAGTGGATTTTGCCCCATTTTACAACCTTTCCTGCCACAGTTGGTGAACAAGTGAATCACCACACTTGTTAAGTTAGCAACATGGCTGTTAAGTGAATCTGGCTTCCCCATTAACTTCGCTTGTCAGAAGGTCACAAAAGGTGATCACAATACCCTGGATTGCTGCAACCGTCATAAATATGGATCAGTTGCCAAGCATCTGAATTTTGATCATGTGACCACGGGGATGTTGCAATGGTTGTAAGTGTGAACAACGGTCATAAGTCACTTTTTCAGTGCCGTCACTTCGAATTGTCACTAAATGAACTGTTGTAAGTTGAGGACTGCCTGTATAAACTCATAAGAAGCAGCAGCAGCTGCAGCATCTATTACTCTGATTTTCTATCCAGTAGCAGGATTTCTTCTAAGCCAAAACTAGATAAAACCAACGGTGGGATTCAGCCAGTTCGCACCACTTCGGCAGAACCAGTAGCTAATTTTTTGTTGCCCGGGCCCAGAATGGACTTCCGGAAGCGGCATCCAGACAGAGAACCAGTTGTTCACATATTTGAATCCCACCACTGGATAAAACTCATTAAAGCATGTACAAAATGAACCAGACATTACTTTATTCCTAGAGTCCTTAAGATTCAGGGGCTAAAAGGTGCTTCAAGGGGTTACTCAAGTGGTCAACTTTTTAAACCTTGTAACTCTTTCCCCTGGATTGGGGGATCTGCTATCCCTGTAAAAGATGCAGCTGCTTTAATGAATTGGATGTTGAATCAGCATCACCTCAAATTCTTTGTGGCCTTCACATCCTAGGTCAGTGATGGCGAACCTTTTAGAGACTGAGTGCCCAAACTGCAACCCAAAACCCACTTATGCATCATCGAGTCCCGGGTGGGTGGTGGCCCATTGGCTGGGCGTGGCCCATTGGGTGGGCGTGGCTGCGGTGGTAACGGCAGACTGGGTGGGACTAAAAAAGTTCAATCAATCAATTCCAACTTTGCAAGATCTTTTTTTTTTCCGCGAGAAGTTGAAATTGACTGATTGAACCAGGGTTTTTTTTGCACACGGCGGCAGAGGCCTAAAGCGAAAAGGTTTTATAAAACCCAGCTGAAGGCCTAGGACTGGGGCGATGGCGTGCGTGCCCACAGAGAGGGCTCTGAGTGCCGCCTCTGGCACCCGTGCCATAGGTTCGCCACCACTGTCCTAGGTTTTGGACACCGGTCAAGCTTATAGTTAGAATATGGCGGAATTCATTTTGTCTTCTTCCTATCTGAAATAATGAGAAAATTTCATTGTCGTCTATTTAAATAGATCTTAAATGACTGACTTCTCAGTTGGGGAGTAATGCAGGCTAAATGTTGACATTTCAGTTAAAAGGCTGCCCCCAGAAGGAAATATGAGGAGCTGTATATAAACCTTTTTTTTTTTTAACTTACCACCTCATAGTAATAGCAAGCCACAGAGAGACTGTGCTTAAGATACTTTAATTCTGAAAGATCTTTCATAGTTATACTTTGGTTATCTTCAGAAGTGAGGCCCTAACCATTAGTCTCCCCATGAAAGAAAACAGATTCTACTCTCATAAAAACAACCAAAGAATTACTAAGGAATGGAAGTCAGCTTTGCCACATCAGAAACTCTCTATAAAAACAAATATACTTTAGCTATAGGCTCAGCAGAATGAGATGGGAGAACGTGAACTATTACTTTGGGGGATGTGGTATAGATTTACTAAAAATGAAAAAGTTCTGCTAAAACTTTTTGTTGTTGTTGTTAATACTTAAGTAAGTAAATTGAATCTTTCTTTTTGTTGGAGAATTAAAGTCTTACTTTTCATTTTTAAAAAGAACCACTTAAAAGGGAACAATCCCATAGTTCCAGCTTCTGGGTGATATTGTTGCATAAGAACTTAATTTGCAGCCGTAAATTTAAACTTCATGTTGCCTCGGTGCCATGATTTATGTTGTTGCCATATTTATTATAGTTATCTTGACTATGTAACAAAAAACTTCATGTTTTAATTGGGGTTGGGGAAAAGGGGAACCAGAGATGGAGAGAGGTAAAATGGTAGGGGAGATGTGGTGATGATAGGAATGGGGAGATAGGCCAGGAGACAAGAGTCTGACTATTCTCAGAGGTCACTTTAAAGGGCTGCTCTTGTAGACCCCTCAGAACAGGGTTCTTCAAACTTGGCCCTTTTATGACTTGTGGACTTCAACTCCCAGAATTCCACAGCCAGCGTGCCTGTCCACAAGTCCACAAGTCATGAAAGGGCCAAGTTTGAAGACCCCTGCCTCAGAAGTTACATCTGGTCCAGGATGTAGCAGCCTGCAAAGTATTGGGTGTTCATAGGTTCACCCCAGTGGTGGGATTCAGCCTGTTCGCACCACTTTGGCAGAACCGGTAGCTAATTTTTTGTTGCCCAGGCCCAGAATGGACTTCCGGAAGTGGCATCCACACAGAGAACCGACTGTTCACATATTTGAATCCCACCACTGGCTCACCCATATTAACCTCTACTGTGTGAGCTGCACTGTCTCCCAGTTTCCTTCTGGGTGCAATTCAAGATGCTGGTCATCACCTTTGAACTCTACATAGCGTGGAACTTGATTACTTGCAGGACCACCTCTCCCTAAGAATATTTGCCCCACCTTTTATATTTGAGATGGGCCAGGCATATTCTAGATCCCTTCACTGAAATCCTGCCACCTAGTGAGATTTTAGAAGTATGTTTTTCCCACAGCTGCCCTTACTGTAGATCAGTGTTTCTCAACCTCAGCAGTTTTAAAATGGGTGGACTTCAAATCCCAGAATTCCTCAGCCTGCTTTCCTGCTGGGGAATTCTGGGAATTGAAGTCCACATATCTTAAAAGCTGTTGAGATTGAGAAACACTGACTTAGGGGATACCTTCTGCCTGGTGTCACCCTCCCCCCATCCTCCTCCATGATGTGGTGGCATTTTTACCAAGGCACAGGTAAAAAAGTGGAATATAAAGAATGGAATGAGTGCAATTGGAGTTTGTGTGGGACTTCTGAAGTAAATGGTGCAGGGATTTTGTTTGTTTGTTTGTTTGTTTGATAGCTTTACTGTTTTATTGTTATGCTTCATAGTAATTGGTCTTACTCTTGTTACCAGTGGTTTAAGATGGGCAGAATAGATAGACAGATATATAGATATATAGACAGACAGACAGACAGACAGTTCTGTTCTCTTTAACTAGGAGAAACAGTGCATTACAGGGCAATAATTTTTGAACTAAGGTACCTCAAGTAGACTAACTTAGAGAATGTGTCCAAAGTCTGGAACCCATGACTCTTGTGGAATTGAAATTTGGCAAATTTTATAAAACATTTTATGGCATAAAAATTATGATAAAACAGTTTATGACATGTTACTAAATTGAAGGAACACACCAAGAGCTTAGTAGATATTATTTTAAGACAAAGAGCACAACATTGTATTTGTAAATGTATTTGTCTCTCTAAAGCTTTCAAATACTTAAGTTTACAATTTCATAACCCCCCCCCCAAAAAAGAGTTCAATTGTTTATATGCTGTAGTTTGCAGTTCCCGTGGTTTTTATATCAAATGAAGCAATCTCACTTGTCAGCTGCTACTTCATACTTCTTAAAATTCATAATGAAAACACAGCAGCTCTCCTGTAAACGGTTAGCATAACAGTCAGCATTCTCCATTTTGGGAGTGGGAGGACTACATTCTCCATCATTCTCAGCCAGAAAGATGTCAAAACATCTGGTGAGCATCTGGTGAGTGGATGCTGCAGGATACATTTATGTCAAAATAATTCTTGAACTCAGCTGCGGTTGCTCATTGAACTCACCCAGGAGCCCTCAGATCAGCTTTTGAGCTCAAAACATATGTGGCAAAAATTAGCATGTTTAAGATTGCATTTTGGAGGGAAAGATAGAACAAATAGAGGTGTTATGTTTTTGGTCTGCAAAATAATAATCTCTCTGTGTCGGCCCCTTTTTAAAGGAAAAAAAGCAGTTTGCCCTTTTGAGTTGCTCCCTCAGGGTGTCCTTTTGTTTCTGCTATAAAAGATGGATTAATCTAGCCCTTCATCGGTCACCTCCAGCATTAGATAAACAAGCCAAATCAATAGCTTTTTCATGCATTTTATCTCTTAAGGACCAGGGCAACCTCTCGCAACCTTCCCAATTGGTGTTGTCTTTTCCACTGCCTGTCTCCATAAACATGACAAACGATTGTTGGCCATACATAATTCCTCCTGTCACATTAAGTGAATCTGTAGCCTGAATGATCTTTGCGGAAATATTCCTGGAAGCCATGCTATCCTTCAGGACACCGTGTCAGTTTGAGCCTTGAGAAATCAGGAGTTTAAAACACAACTTTTACAACGGTTCTGTGTTTGAAGTGGGAAACATAGGACAAATAAGGGAGATTTGAATCCCTAAAATAATGACAGGAACCCTAGAGCAGGGGTCCCCAACCCCCAGTCCGTGGACCGGTACCGGGCTGTGGCATGCCAGCAACCGGTCCACGCAAACAAGCAAAGCCCCATCCGCGGGATGCAGTCAGCACACAAAACCACACACACTCCGGTTTGTGGAAAAACCTTTCTCCACGGAACCGGTCCCTGGTGCCCAAAAGATTGGGGACTTCTGCCCTAGAGTATATCTGCAACAGTTATTATTCTATTATACTTTATTATTCTGTACAGATAGTCCTCAACCTATGACCACAATTGAGCCCAAAATGTCTATTGTTACGTGAGACATTTGTTAAGTGAGTTTTGCTCCATTTTATGACCTTTCTTGCCACAATTGTTAAGTGAATCACTGCAGTTGTTAAGTTAGTAACCTGGTGGTTTAGTGAATCTGGCTTCCCCGTTGACTTTGCTCGTCAGAAGGTTGCAAAAGGGGATCACATGATGTTGGGATGCAGCAACCGTCATATGTATGAGCCAGCTGCCAAGCATCTGAATTTTGATCACATGATCATGTGGACGCTGCAAAAGTCATAACTGTGAAAAACGGTCATAAGTCACTTTTTCCAGTGCGGTTGTAACTTTGAACAGTCACTAAATAAACTGTTGTAAGTCGGGGACTATCTGTATTCTACTGCAGACATGTCAAACTCGTGACGTCATGTGACGTTGCGCAATGTATCGGGACACTTTTGCCATTGCCGGCAATGGGGTGGGCGCGACTTCCGCGTGACGTGTCCGGCCCGTGGGCCGGCAGTTTGACACCCCTGTTCTACTGTGTATTAGAATTAGCTATGATTAGAATTCTAGTTTACCTAAGTTCATATTCTTAGAGTGAAAGGAGTAAAATGTTCAGTAACTCCTTAATCGTCAGACCAAAGATCTAAAGTTTTTTTTGTTGCATAAAGCTGGAGCAGTACTATTCCCTAGCTAAATGGGCAGAACTGGCAAAATATGATCAGTTGCTTAACAACCATTTGAATAGGTGGCAAAAATTAGACTTGTCATTAATGGGAAGAATCTCAGTAACTAAAATGAATGTGCTACCTAGAATGTGATTTCTGTTTCAGACTATACCAATATTGATTAGAGATTCCACTTTAAAACAGTGGCAGAAAGATATGGCTAAATTTATTTGGCAAAATAAAAAAAACCAAGAAATAAATATCAGCTGCTACAAGATTCTAAAAATAGAGGAGGTCTGGGTTTGCCAGATCTTAGATCAGTGGTGGCGAACCTATGGCACGGGTGCCAGGGGTGGCACTCGGAGCCCTCTCTGTGGGCACACGTGCCGTTGCCCCAGCCTTGCCTCCCTCCATGACCCCCTCCTCACCAGCAGCCCCCCTGGAGGAGAGTCGCCCCCGAGCGTGGCTCACGCGGAGCAGTGCAGCCAAGGACATGGCAGCCAGGCAGCATAGACAAGACTCTTGTCTCTGCCCCATCGTGCAGAGTTGATGCTGCGGGGCGCAGGCAGAGGGCATGGCTGCCATGGCGCTGCTGGGCGATCTGCGGCGGGCCCTGGAGGCGGTGAGTGGCCCTGCGGGCAGGTGGGGTGGGGATGGAGTGGGGGCAGGGCAGGGGGTGGAGCGGGGGCGGGGCCAGTTTTTGGGCACTCGGTCTCTAAAAG
Organism: Azemiops feae; assembly: GCA_023970755.1. Lineage (NCBI taxonomy): Eukaryota > Metazoa > Chordata > Lepidosauria > Squamata > Viperidae > Azemiops > Azemiops feae. Next base: position 54,213 of record JALGBA010004209.1, on the reverse strand, counting down.
GTTCGCCATCACTGTCTTAGATTATATTAGGATGCTTGTTGTCTGGTAGGGTTAAAAGATTGAATAACTTTAAAAAATTCGAGGCTGTTAGACCCCGAAGGTTTTGATTTGAGTCTTGAGTGGCATGCCTATCTGTGGTGTGACAAAGTAAAACTTAACCCAGGCTTTAAAATTCATGTTATTAGACAATCGATTGCACATGTATGGTGGAAGTATAAAAGAAGATTAGCTGATGAAGTGCCACTTTGGCTATCACCTCATGAAGCACTACATAGAACAGAGGTGATTTTGGAATGTAAATGGATGACATATCGAGACTTATTGATATTTGAAAAAGAGGGATTTAAGATAAAGAGAAGAGGACAACTAGTAAGCAAAGGATTCGCTTGTGATTGGTTTAATTACTATAGAATTTTGGAAAGATTTAAACTTGCTTCAAAAAAAAATTGTTTACACAGGAACCAAATCTGAACTGGATGTTAATTTATGTTCTGGAGATGACCACTTGATTTCTAAAATATCTAAAATGCTACTCAAGATGAATCTAGAAGATGAATATGCTGGTGTATGGTAAAATGGGCAAAAATAATTGGGTATAATATGACGCTAGATAAATGGGAGAATGTATGGATGAAGGGACTAAAATTTGTATTAAATTGTATAAAGGGATAAATTTGTATTAAAGAATTTAAGATGGACTTTTCCAGAAATACTTAACAACCCATTTTTGAAGTTACAACAGCATTTGCTTGTCTGCCTCAAAAATGTTGAAAAAATCAGATCAGGACATGTGATGCCTTCAATTATGACCTCAGTGATAACCATAATTCCAGGCTTAATTATGGTCGTGTTACAGAAAATGACTGAATTGTTCCATGGGAAGCATTGGGACTCAGTGTTTATCTTTCTGTCCCCAAATCTATTCATATTGAGCTGGAACAACAATAGAGAGGAAGAATCCACTCTTGTTTAAGGATTGAGTTTAAGTTTTTTGCTTCTGATGAACATGTAATGGTGATTGTGGTGATGACAAAAATGGTGGCAATGATAATTGTGATGAATTTTAACAGAATTACAGAATAACAGAGTTGGAAGGGACTTTGGAGGTCTGCTAGTTCAACCCCCTGCTCAGGCAGGAAATCCTATACGATTTCAGACAAATTATTGTCCCATCTCTTCTTAAAAACTTCCAGTGTTGGAGCATTCACAACTTCTGGAGACAAGTCGTTCCACTGATTAATTGTTCTAATTGTCACGAAATTCGTCCTTAGTTCTAGGTTGCTTCTCTCCTTGATTAGTTTCCATCCGTTGCTTCTTGTCCTGCCCTCAGGTGCTTTGGAGAATAGCTTGACTCCCTCTTCTTTGTGGCAGCCCCTGAGATATTGGAACACTGCTATCACATCAAAGACTAGATGGCTTACAAGGATCAGATGGGTTGCTGTGAGGGATTGTGGGGAACTGGGAAGAGAAAGAAAAGGACACCAACATAAACCATCAAGGGATGGCAGGCCAATCAGCTGAGAACTTATCCCAAGTACTGCAACTCATGCCAAGTGGGAAGAAGAAGCATTTCAAAGCATTCAAAGGCTCTGTACTCTAATTAACTCACTGCCAAGAGTCTATATATACCCCTGACAAGCATTACGGAATTGAAGTTTGGGTACTGTTATTCCTTCCACTTGTTCAGGGATGGACATCTGCTCATTTAGGTACTCTACACGGAGATGCAGGTGAATTCCAATGCACATCTCAGCTCTTTGTAGAGGGATCTTACTTGTTAGGCCCCGTACGCAAAGCGCAATCAAGGAAGCCAGAACCACCGACTCCGATAAGACATTTTAATGCAAGAATTAGGGGTGAAATTCAGAATTTTGGAAACTGCAGGGGCAATCTCCAGCCCTCGTTTAAATCATGTGTTCATTAAGGGAGTTTCTCTCTGAATGTTTTGACTTCCTTCTTCCTGAGCTTTTTGCAAACCAAGTTGCTGTTTATGAGATACCGTAAGCCAGACATGTCAAACACAAGGCCCGGGGGCCGGATGCGGCCCGCAAAGTGGTTTCATGTGGCCCACGAAGCCATCCTGGAAACAGTGAGGGAATGGCCCCCGCTGCCTTGGCCCTGGCCCAGGCCGGCCGGGAGCCAATGTAAATTTTGTGGTGGCCATCTATGCTGAAACGCATTCAGTCTTACCTCCACAAGGCCGTCTGGAAACAGCGAGGAACCAGCCCCTGCCGTGTCGGCCCCGCCCCCTGGGTGCATGCTGGGGAGGCTCCTCCAGTGGACCATGCCTTGACACTTGCCCTGGTCCCACCCCCTTCTGCCAGAGACCCTCAGATCTGTCCCACTCCTGCCCAGGCCCCCAAAGGCCCCCTTAACACGAACGATGTGGAGCTGGCCATGCCCACCCAGTAGGCCGCACCCATCCAGCCCCCCGAGGGCAACCGCAATGCTGATGCGGCCCTCAATGAAATTGAGTTTGACACCCCTGCCGTAAGCCATTAACAAACTCCCATCCCATCTTTGATTGTTTATACCTAACACACCTCCATTAGTTACCTGGCTTCTGCACAATTTCTCATACTGCTTAATATTGTTGGTTCACGTTGTCAGTGACCATAGAAAACCAAGCACCCTGGTCCGAAGTTCTATCCCTTTTTCAAAGAGCTCTGATGCAGATTGCTGGTATCAGTGGGAAATCCGTGATTTCCATCAGGAATGTTATGTGCTCCTGGCTACTTTCCTTCGTGACCAGAGGCAAGCTCGGCCTGACCAATAACCAGCCAAGACACAGTGAAGGCCTTTTGTTTCGTCTATTGCAATAAGCAGGGAGAGAAGCTATCAAAGCTTGGTTCTCTCCAAAGTTCCAACCCAAAATATTCCCTTCTTTATATAGCCCTGTCCCGGCCGCCACATCCCTCCTCTTTCCCCATTGGCTGAGGTACTATGAGGTTACACTCTTTCCGACCGCCTCCTATATATTTCCTGCTACATACTAAATCATACATCACATGTACATTAAAATTAAGAGATAATTTATGCAAAATGTGTCAGTTAATATTAATCAGCTAATTGCACATGCTCAGTTGCCTGAGTTCTGGCCCCCCCTTTTTTTTATGACTTCTTAGAAAAATAGGTTTTTTCCTGTTTTGCTAGTTATCTTCTCTTACAGCTCCTTTTCCCATTCTGAAGACACAGATAACAATTTTGCCTATGTGTTTCTCTTACATCCTTCCTTTATGCCAGGGGTGTCAAACTCAATTTCATTGAGGGCCGCATCAGCATTGCGGTTGTCCTCGGGGGGGCGTGGCTAGGGGGCATGGCCTACTGGGTGGGCGTGGCTGGAGTGGGTGTGGCCTACTGGGTGAGCATGGCCAGCTCTACATCGTTCGCGTCAAGGATGCCTGTGGGGGCCTGGGCAGGAGTGGGACAGATCTGAGGGTCTCTGGCAGAAGGGGGTGGGACTGGGGCAAGCACCAAGGCATGGTCCACTGGAAGAGCTTCACTGTTCCTCTCAGGCCATGCGAGGGGAGGCAGGGCCAACGCGGCAGGGGCTGGTCCCTTGCTGTTTCCAGACGGCCTTGTGGAGTAAGATTGAATGCGTTTCAGCATAGATGGCCACCACAAAATTGTACATTGGCTCCCGGGCGGCCTGGGCCGGGGCCAAGGCAGCAGGGGCCATTCCCTCAGTGTTTCCAGGATGGCTTCGCGGGCCACATGAAACCATGTCGCAGGCCGCTTCCGGCCCCCGGGCCTTGTGTTTGACATGTCTGCTTTATGCTATCCTTTCCTGGTTCCCATCTATTATAGTTGCGTCTCCACTCAGTAAATTTCCACTGCAGCAAATTCAATTTTAAATTTCTCTTTCAATATTAAAATTTTGAAGATCTTTCTTTTACTTCTATCAGGAAGAAACAGAGTAAGAAATCCATGGTGTTCCTTATCATTCCCAGCAATCAGTCTTATGGAAAAGGAGCAATTAACTGTTGGCAGGCAAGGAAAAGGCAAGGAAAAGGGGTGGTGCTCCCATTGGCCCCTTAAAATGGCAGCTTGTTGCACACCATCCATTGACTCATGAATTAAACCTTCTTTCCTTATTTTATAAAAATTCAGCGGATTGCTGAGATTTTATCTGTTATTATTTCATCAAGAAACAGAGTTGCTTTGGCAAGAACAGTGACAATATAATTCAAATTTATAATAGCCATAGTAGTAAAAGATTGGCAATGGATTAAGGTTTAACAAAAACATTAAACTTATATTGTGAATACACTATAGCCGCTCCTCTCTTTTCCTATATTTGATTTATTTTGTAATCATATAGTTTATGTGGCTTATCTTCAAAACCCACTGAATTTTACATAAAGTGTATATATTCTGCATTATATTTCTTTAGCCTTGCATTTGGCCCACATAAAACATAAGCCTTTTTGTTTTGTTTTGTTTCTGGGCTTAGCCCATAACTTGATTGTTTTTTTGGTTTCAGACTCATATGGCAAGCAGAGAGCTTCTAATTAGTCTCATTATTTTATTGCTGATATATTTGGGCCGATTCCAAGAAACTGAGATCCCATCCTCAAGGAAAGCCATATGAAGGGCTTCTGCTAATTTTCCCATGAGAAATGCCTGTAAATATACATCTGAGGTTCTTTGTATATGCCAGTCTGAAGGATGTGCCCCCAATTTCCATTCCCGGGGGTGTCATATTATGTTTTAGACTTATATATCCTACACGAGCAGGCAATGTATTGAAAAGTCTTTGACCTCCAGAAAAATTGTGGCCTGTGGTTCTTAAAATATAGAGGATTGCCTTTGTTCACTAATTCTGGTCCACAAAGTACTTTCTAATAAAGGGGGCATGGTGGTGTACCAAACAATAATTCAGATCAGATGCCAAGTTTTTTTTTTTTTAAAAAAAGCCATTTGCCTCTATTCATAATGTCCAGTAGGAGGAATTCTATAAATAGAGTATGTTTTTAGTGAACTATTTTTAGATGCATGCACAGATTGCCATCATATCATTCTCTAGTTTCTTCCTGTAGTTAACTCAAACCAAATAGATTTACGTATGTTGGTGACATTTTAATCCATTTTCATTAATACATCTGACTTAAGTCACAACAACTTGAACAATGACAACTGTACTTATCCAACAGAATCCTCAGCAAGCCACAATAACACCAAAATGACAACAGGCATCCAATGACACCCTTATGCGCATGTCAGTATTATATATTTGCTTTCTGATATCTGATTAAAGTACGTATATAAGTTGTGACTGTGACATGATGACATTGTCCTCCACTTCTTGGGTCCGGCATATACCTATGTAGCTACACATAGTATGAGCTATAGTTAGCTTCCTCCAGGATAGAAATAGCTGTTTTATTGCCCCATGGTACTCTTAACAATGGGTAAATTGGCTGAAACCCCTGAAATACTTGAGAAGTTGATATGAGATGAATTGCACAAAGGTGTCCATATTTAGAAATAAAATCACGGACTCATCTTTGAAGGGTGCTCTTTCAAGACATAGGTGTTAACTGGTTCTTCTCAGCATTTTACAGTAGTCTTCTTTAATTTATATTACTTCACTATTTTTGTGTCATTAATCATCATAATTTAATATGGAACAATGAATGGAACTCTACGTATGTTTTCTACAGTCTTTACAATCTGTCATTGATGGAGATTGCTTAATCGCCCAATATATTTTTGGGGTCATTAGCATGATGCCCAAGAGGACACTATCATACCTGTGGCTTGGGTAAAGGAAAATAATTTTAAATAAGAAAATAAAAGCTTGCATGGGACAAATAGCAAATGCCAGTTTCCACCATCATTCTTTCCAAGAATGCCTCTAGTCTCAAATAGGCCCCATAAACCTGCTTCAAAAATAAATATTATGGACAGCTGCAACTCATTGCTTGGACTAGAAACTTGCCAACCACAATTACCCAGGTAAACAACAGCAATAGAAAGTGTTTTGCAAAAGCACTCATTCTGGAAATACACATCCTTTTCCAACAAGGTTGAGAATCACCAGGCTAAGATAGAACCATCATAAATAGACTTGTCCACCAGATGCAGAAATAATTTGCCATCCAGAACCAATTCACTTAAATAGAGAGAACATCGTGTCTTTCTACTGCAATCATCAAAGAACATAAGGAGAGCACATTTAAATCAAAATGAGTCTTCTCACTCTTTATTTCCCCCCCACTAACCAGTATTTAGAAGCATGGTACCCTCATAATATGCAAAGAATAGCCTTATGAACCGTGGTGGCACAGTGGTTAGAATGCAGTATTGCAAGCTAACTCTGCGTTCCCACTGCCAGGGGTTTAATCCTAACCTGCTCAAGGTTGACTCAGCCTTCCATCCTTCCGAAGTCAGTAAAATGAGGACCCAGATTGTTGGGGGCAATAGGCTGACTCTGTAAACCTCTTAAAGAGGGTCTGTAGAACTCTATGAAGCAGTATAAGTCTAGGTACTGTTGCTATTGCATTATCAGGACTAATAGCCTTATATCCAGTGAATGTGTTCTGTACCCTTTTAAACAGGCTAGGATGGTAATGATCATAGGTCTGGGGTGGTTTTTCCATAGATTAAACACTGAGTGAAGCAATGTTCTGGTTGAATTCTAAATGCAGAATCAAATTCTATTTATTATTTAATTCAGGGGTCCCCAACCCCCGGTCCATGGACCGGTACTGGGCCACGGCTTGCCAGCAACTGGTCTGCAAAACAAGCAAAGCCCCATCCGCGGGATGCAGGCAGCACACAAAACCACGCGCCCTCTGGTCCATGGAAAAACCTCTCTCCATATAACCGGTCCCTGGTGCCCAAAAGGTTGGGGACCTCTGATTTAATTGATAGGCTGTCTGACTCTCAAACAACTCTCCTTGCAACTAAAAAAAACTAGCATTGCTAAAAGAAAAATATAACACCACCAGAATAGCACAGTAGAAAGAACCAAAGAAAACAAATTTTAAAAAGAGGGCTCTTCCAACTTACCCTGTCTCTAAGGCATGGGAAAACTTTGGAAAGAGAACTCAACTGGGGTCCTTCCAAAGCTTTGGAAGCGATTTTGAATTTCAAGATGCAAAAGTAGAAATTATGCATTTGCAGATCCTTCTTCCCCAAAGTTTTGCAAATAAGGAAAGAAGAGAAACCAGAGGGGGCATCCCTTAATGACTGGCTTCACGATGGCCATCAAAAATCACCTATTCTATTTTCTTAATACCCCAAACACTTCAAAGACAACTCAAAAATTCTTGCTCTGAAAATTTACAGGCTTCATCTTCTCAAACAAGGCAGCTATACAGTACTTGCAAATTTAATCTTATTCTGCCAAACTGCAAAAAGTGAAAAATAACAAGAGCCCCATAAATTAAACTGAGAATTTAAAAGATTAAATGAAAAAAAAGCCTGCTTACATTTGTCTTACATCTGTTTGTTCTGAATCCCTGGCCACCGAGCTTCCCTGAATGACCTTGAATTACAGGACCTCTAGAAGAGGGAGTAATAATCCAGTGTTCTACTTTTTATACATGGCACGTATATTTATAATGTTTTGACATGTCTTACCTTATTTTTATTTTTATTTTTAAAAATTCTTAAATTAAAAACTTCCAAACTTCACAATGCCTCCTCATGAGCTACAACTCTGATTATTTTGATTTCTCTTCTTCCTGTGTGTGATGCTGCTACTCATTTAAATGCAGTGCTTTATGGAAATCTCTAAAGTAAAACAAAAACAATAAATATACAGGTGGTCCTTGACTTATAATAGTTCACTTAGTGACCGTTCGAAGTTACAACGGCACTGAAAAAAGAGACTTATGACCGTTTTGCACGGTTAGACCTTTGCGACACCCCCATGATCATGTGATCAAAATTCAGATGCTCGGCAACTGGTTCATATTTATGACGGTTGCAGTGTCCCGAGGACATGTGATCCCCTTTTGCGACCTTCTGACAAGCAAAGTCCATGGGGAAACCAAATTCAACTAACAACTGTGTTACTAACTGCAGTGATTTCCTTAACAACTGTGGCAAGAAAGGTCGTAAAACAGGGCAAAACTCGCTAACCTTTCCAGCTAAAACAAATGATGATGCGTTAGTCACATGGCAGTCCTTGCCCTGTGCATGTCCCCTTGCTGTCTTATCTTAGCTTCTGTTGCCATTTTGTGTATTTTTGTGCCCCCCCCCATCAGTACAAATAAAGTGAAGTTTTTATTTTATTTAATCTAAGTATTTATTGTTATTTGTAGGTTTATTTCTCATGTAAAGAAATGATATACAACCCTAAATTTTTTTTTACATATTTCCTTAAAAATGTGCATTGTCTTTGGTTTGAGAAATATTAAATCTATTTACATTATTCCTTATGGGAAAAATTTGTTTAGTATTCATCACTTATGGTGCTCATTGCATCTCCTGGAACCAATTAACAATGAGTATTGAGGTACCATTATACTCCCACTAATCTTTCCCATGTATACAGTTAAAAATACTTCCTGTTAATAAACTTATGTATGACCATGGGTTGGATCAGGACTTATTCGTACTGAAATGTGTGCAGTAGAGATTCATTGTAATATATATTGGGCTTAGATTACTTATAACGAAATAAAGCATTACTGGTTTTAACAAGGCAAACTCAAGTATCATTCATTTCAGTGGAGCTTCAGTGATAGAGAGAACATAACAGTTTACTGAGGTTCTAAAAAAAATAACTGAGATCATCTATCCCAACTACTTAAAACATTTGATTTGCTATACATTTGATTTGGACATTAAGTGCTTTGAGGTGTCTCCGGCCTGGGATCTTAAAAACATTTCATCCATTGGGTTTTTTGGAATTTCTATTTTTGTGGTTTGGAAAACCATGAAGAAAGTCAGCATCTTTCTAAAAATCCCAGAATTCCATTGTGCAAAATATATCCTTGATACTTTAATAGTCTGAAGAGAGGATGGAATGATGGATGGATACATAGAATTGACGAATGTGCTTTTCAAATTTGTATCCCATTATATGATTTTAAGGGAATTCTCAAATTCCCTGAAATCCAATCAGTGAGAATAGCATCACATATTACATTTTGGAAATTGTTTCGCCTTTGTAGAAGTGCATGTCAAGCATAAACTTTATAATCATCTATTTGTTCTACTCTTAAGTTGTTTCCTTCCTATTTTCCTTAGGTTTTTTTTTGTTGTTGTTTACAACGCGCCTTTGACATTCTGTACCTCACCCCCTCTCCTTGTTTTCCTTAACCGTATCCTGTTTTAATATTCCCTGTGGAAAGTCTTTTGTGGAGTATTTTTATACAGATTTTTCAAAACTTCCTTCCTGGCCGTTGAATCCTCTCTTCCTATGTCAGAATCAAGAGTCCTTTGGCTAAACTTCTCAGGAGATGAGCAAGACTTTACAGTCCCACACATTTTACAAACCAACTTCCTTTATTTGTGGTGTATATAAAACCTCATGTGTTCATAAACAGTTGCTTACTGTTTGTCATACATGAAGAGAGAACATTAACTTTCAAGAAAAACTTTTTGCAATATTGTTAGCATTTGCAGACTGGTTTTTCCCATTTGACAAGCAGACCAAGTTCCCAAATGGTTTGAGGTAATCTAACAAACTCAGAATTTAAATGGAAGGGTAGAATGCTTTATAATTGGTTTTTATTGGAATAAAAATGATTGTATTAATAGTGTATTATAGAAACAGGATTAACTGGGTTTCTAAGGCTGGTGGAATCTGAGAGAAAGAAGCAGCAATTTTCCAACCAGCAAATTTCATTAAAAGGTAGCATCTTTCATCAACTGCAGCTTATTTCACTTAGCTCACAAGTGCCTATGTCTTGTAATAAAATTTGTTAGTCTGGTTTGGTGAAATAAGATAACTCCTTCACTGTTCCTCCACTGAACCACCAATGTTCCTCCCAAAGTATCCCCAAGTGTTCCCATTGATCTTACCTTTCTACTAGCATTGGTATTACTACTAGTACTATATTAATACTGTAGTTCCCTTTGCAATATGCCAGAGTAGCTTCTGCTATTTAAGACACCACTGAGGGTGCCATAGTGGGCTTTCTTTTCTTGCTTAGAACTAAAAGTTCTTTGGTTAAATCAGATGTCTTCCAGGTATGTAGTATTCAACATTTTTATTTAACACACCCTCATTTCTAAATATAGTAGGAAATCTGTGTTAAACTATAATTACCATCAGACTTAGCCACAAGGATTATTGCCCAGGAGTCGTGGGCATCCTGTATATATGAAGGGCACAAGTTGGGAAACCGAGCAAACAGAAAAAAAAACTTTTATAAGTAGACAAAATCTCCTATCAAGGTTGCTGAAGAGAAATAACAGGCCTTGTGTTGCATCATTCTCTCTCTCTCTCTCTCTCTCTCTCTCTCTCTCTCTCTCTCTCTCTCACACACACACACACACACACACACACACACACACACACACACACACACACATTTATTCCTTGAGCTGGAAACAAAGTAGAGGAAAATTAAGCTCCAAAAATAAATTTTCCTTTTGAAACTCCCTTTTGATCTCTGTGGGTTGTTATTTTCTCTGCCGCCTCGTGAAGTATCAAAACCTTCAATGTTCCAGCTATGTGTTGTGTGTGTATGGGTGTGTGTTTTTATCATACTTGAAGTCTCAAAGTCGTATTCCTAGATCGCCTTTTTGAAGGTTTCTGTTCACATTTAACCCCCAAGTTTTTCTTATGAAGAAGGTTGGGGGGGACGCCATTTTCCTGAATGTATTTTTGTGTATGAATGAGAAATGACTCTTTACAGTCCAATCGTGTTCTTCCTTTTACATGCTGGTTGAATCGTTCGCTTTGAACTGAAGCTAGCAAACATTCCTCCACACGATTCTTCTCAAAAGCAAGATGTAAATTTCTTTATAGTTAGTAGAGAAAATGTTAGGGGAAAGATAGTTGGGAAGATACGTCAAAGTTGGGAAGACGGTAGTGGAGCTTCACAATTCATCCCCTGTTCCTTTTAGACACGCACAATGCATGTACAAAGGGGGCGAAGCCATCTTGTCAATCTTGATCCTTCCCTCTTGCATACATGGCTGTATTCAGCTTTGCTACGCCTTTATCCAGCTCCCCACAAACCATGTCCCACTGAAAATATTTACCCAACTCGAACAGGGTAGAGGAAAGCATCAGAGAGACCGCAGTATAAATATTTTCCACAGTGCGTGCATCTTCATGAGCAATGCATTTTAATAAAACCCGATGTGACTGCCATCATTATTATTGCGGTCAGGCATTCTAAGAGAAACCAGGTAAAGAGGCGTCAAAATGAAAGACCCACAGAAATGCAACAATGGACTTTTCTAAGACGCCAATAAATGTCTAAACTGTTTCTCAGAGTTGCAGTGTCCTTGCCCTTTTTGAAATCCAAAGTATAGAGTTTTGTTTTGTTTTTAATTTCAGACAGGAATTAATGCGATGTTTTTTAAAACAATGAAAGGAGCTGAACCCCTTTTAATTACTCCAGTGCAGAAGTGTGCTTGTCAGTTCCTAACACAATGCAAAACAATTAGTTCTCAGTGCTCAAACTGGGTGGCTGTCAAAGCAGACAGCTTCGGAGCCATTGGAAAAGACAAAATACCACAGGACATCTGCTCGTAGTTAACCACTTTTGGAGTCTATGGGGGTTAGTGAGTTTGAACATAACTAGAAGTAAAAACAATATTTTCAAATGAGCATTGAGCAGAGACTTCTTTCGGAAAACGTTAACAGTTGTTTTCTGTTGGGGAATGTAACACTTTTAATTAAATGTTTTGTTTCCGGGAATCCAGAATCTTTTCCATTGTTGTTCAGCATGGCACAATATTAGCAATATAGTAGTATGTCAGGACATATTGGGTGAAATAATATTTGTGTTTCTCCTACAACTGTCTATCTGTCAACACTGCAACGATCCTGGCTGAAGCCATTTTTGCTTCATTTTCGGTTGCCACAGTACTGGGAGGAGGGATAAGCGGTTTTAAGGTTAGACTAAACAATAAATTGTCCCGTGGGAACCAAGGTCATTGCTGCCTGACTTTTGGCGGGCTGAGCCTTCCATTAGAAAGTCTGCCAAAGTATTCTATTGGGGAACGTGGATAATGACATAGTCCTGGGATGGGAAGTTCAACTTTGTAACATTGTAGCGCTTGGGAGAGAACTCCAGATTTGGTTTCACTTTTGACTGTGCCGATACTTAGTAGCCAATAAATATGTTCTTTAAGGAAACCTATTGCCTTGGAGTTCTGCTTTTACTGGTCTCATCTATCAGAACCATGACACTATCAAGATTCAATCAAATCCAGGGCCCTCTAGTGATCAAACTATATAATAGCAGTATCCACATAGACTTTTGGAAGTATTACAGGGAGCTAAACAGGCCTTTTGAGGAATCCCAGAGGTTGGAAAGACTCACAAGGCATAATTTGCTGGATGTCGCCTGTGTTATAAACTAGATTTAATGAACACCTAGTTCACCATATTAGAGTGTCTTGTAACATGATATAGTCTTCCACATACTAACCTTTTATTTTTTAAGTCTGCAATATAGGGCTGCTTTTTACATTCACTACTGTGGGCATTCAATATTTTCTCACAGAGAGATAAGAATGGAGAAACAGTTGGGCTTCACACAGCCATCTATTTATGAATGGTTTCTCGTACATAAGAAGGCTGAGAGACCAGCTTCATTTTCTCCTGCCCTTTCACCAACCTCCCTAATGAGAAGAATTGGAAACTGAAAACTATTTATAAAACTTGCAAATGGCCTTTTTGAGTTTTTTTTTTAAAACTTTTCCTATTTCCTTTGTTTTTTAGAGCATTGCTATTATCTGATATATGGAAAGAATAACACGGTTATTATTACCAAATAAAACTCAAGGGACAAATCCTGAAAAAGAGCAGTAAAGGATCCTATGAAATTTAGTAATATTAATACAAAATCCCATCATCCTGGGTGTAGTTCAATTCTGACCAGCATCCACTCAGTTCCAAAGGGCAAAGCAAGGTGAATAATATAAAATAGTAATTAAAGAAAGGCAATTACTTTATGGTGAGCCTTCCACTCCCAAGATTTGTGTCTGTTCAGGTTGCTCACAAACATTATGCGCTCATTTTTCAAACGTTTCATAGCTTGATAAGACACTCTCTGGGCTCACACATTATGAAAAGGCATAAATATGAATATACTTGGCCTGGACTTTCATCACTCATAGAAATGCAGATTCTATATCTTCCATGCATCACGGCATGTTATTTTCATAAATTATTATTGAGCTGATCTCAGGTTATTATGGTATCGTCCTTTTAGTCTTCCGTTTACTCTTGCCCATTCCCACATAGACTAAACGATTTCAGTTTATTCCTTTAGCTGTCCTTAGTCAGCTCTCCTCAATGTATTTCTGAACTCAAGAAAAGGAGAAAGCACATATTGAGCATCTCACCAAATTTAACTTTTGGCTGTTGGATCCTTCAGTTCTGTTGAAATCAGACTAAATTAAAAGAAACCCAAAGAAAGAAACACCTGGTCTTTAAACTGATGCCCGTGTGGTGATCTGCCCAAATGTGGAGGTTTGAAGGATTAATATTTCTCTTATAACTAAACCTTACACGTTAAGATCATGCTTGAATACTGACCTAGAGACTAGACTAGACTTCCTCTAATCTAGTGTGGTAAACAGCAGCCCCTTCTTAAACATCTACATGGCTTTGTCTATACAACCCAACTAGCCTGGTGTGATTTATAACAAATTTGTATTACTTACAACTAAAGGATCCACATCAACAGATTCAACTGCAGGAACAGACAACTTAATTTTTTTTTTTGGATGAATTTTTAACGTTTTTCAAGCCAGCAAGTATGAAGTAAAATATTATCCTACATCCTTGAGGAGTTCCAAAGCTGCTTCATACCTTTGCTTTTAACTGTGGTTAGGAGATGAACCTTCTCTTTAAAATCCATGGGACGTCTTTGCAATTACTCAAGATATAAAATATGTCTGGCTTGAAAAAGAAACTTATAAGTGCTATGAGCCCTGGTGGCGCAGTGGTTAGAATGCGGTACTGCAGGCTACACCTGCTGACTGCTGGCTGCCTGCAATTTGGCAGTTCGATCCTGACCCCTTCAAGGTTGACTCAGCCTTCCATCCTTCCGAGGTCGGTAAAATGAGGACCTAGATTATTGGGGTCAATATGCTGACTCTGTAAACTGCTTGGAGAGGCTGTAAAGCACTGTGAAGCGGTATATAAGTCTAAGTGCTATTGCTATACAGTATGATACATTACTGGCAAGTACACACAATGTCCTTCCCTGGGAATTATGACTGATCAGGTGTGGCCAGCTGTTGCTTTAAATCATTCAGGTAAAGTTTGTATTTCCAGCCATGTGTGATGTCAAGCATTTCTTTGAGTCAATCGCCCAATTAAAATTTTCTTTCCTGTACAAACATCAGATTAGAACTTGCAAGTTGGGTTAGACATCTGTTAATGAACCCTGGTTTCTTTCTTTCTTTTTTTCCTCCTCTCCCTCCCCGCCCCCATCCCAATTCTGTGGTTGGGAGACATTCTACGTCTTTGTAAATATATGCAGGAATTAAATGGTTATACAGATAACAAAGGTAAATGAAGTCGTGTTTGTTCCAACTTTCACTCAGCCTCATCAAGCCTCTGGCAACTGCAAAGAAGCAAATCGGCAACAGAAAAAAGTGAGTTCTCCTGAACAAATATTTGCTTGTTGGGTTTTTTTTAAAAGAATGAGGATAATGGAAGAGCTTTTATAGCTATAGAGGGACAGTTCTGTTATTTCGTACCTTTACAGGACATTCTCCTACTAGGTGAATGCATTTTTTTTAATGGTGGGAAAGGCCTCGATTTGAAATTTGACTAGAAAATTTAATTCACTGAAGCTGGACACTGCTGTAAGTATTCTGACAGGAGAGAAAAGTTCGATGAATCTGCACAGTTGAAATTAAGCAACCTTCATACAGATTCTTCTGCTAAAGTTCATCTGAGAATATCTTAATTAGTATGTGATTTAAGGCCTACTTCAATGCATCTGGAATATCCATATTTTCTAGGGATAGCTTTAAATCAGGGGTCTTCAAACTTGGCCCTTTTATGACTTGTAGACTTCAACTCCCAGAATTCCTCAGCCAGGCACACTGGCTGAGGAATTCTGGGGGTTGAAGTCCACAAGTCATAAAAGGGCCAAGTTTGAAGACCCCTGATTTAAATCCTCCTGTATTGATTCAGTGGCATTTTTCTGGACACCAGATGTAATTGTATTATTGTTCCTCTTATTTGTAAAAATAATTGTTTTGTTGCAAATAACTTAATTCACAGTGATAACATTTTCTGTTTTCCTAGACTTATGATTATTGAGTTACATGAATACAGAAATGAATAGAGGTTGCCACAGATGATACAAGAACATGTAGAGTATAGTTGTGCACTGTACTATCACACTATATTCAATTAAGTTAACTTCCCAGGATGTTTAGAATGGCTGCCTGAGATTCTGTTTGTTGGTTCTGAGAATGGCTTACATAGATTGTGGTGGTTGTTTTTGATGGAGTCTCTGTAGCAAGTTGGTATGCCAGTCTGATCAAACCACTTTTGATTCTTTCCTGACTTTAGTTGGCTGCTGTGGGCATCCTCCGTGAACTGAGATTACATCAAAATGATGATATGAAAACAGTGACATAATGACGCACTGCATTCTGTCCCATTATATTTGTGTGCGATGCAGAACATACATCACAAGCAGAGCCTACATTGGCTGCAAAAGCTATGAAAGAAGGATAAACAGCTGGTGATGCCAGATGTTTAATTCAGTCGTTCATAGACTCACTGGTGGCACTGTTCCATTCTGGTTTTCCTTGCTCAGCTGGACACTGATGGGTTTGGTAGATTGTTAATTGTTCAATTAAACAAAGCTGAAAAGATAAGTTTCATAGTAGCGTTTTGCAAAGCAGACGTACTGTTATTCAAAGTTGCAAAACACACTTGTGATGGAGATTAAAGGAAGCCAAATTAAATTATAATTAACTAAATGCATGTGCCTACTTTCAAAGGACCCTTACTCAAATCTATAACATTATTGTATTAAGGATGGATGTGTAAAATGGAAATAACATCTTTCCTTCACCTATATTCCTGCACTTTGTCTTTCAGCATATATGCAAAATCATCATATTTTGACGTCCTCATCCTCAAATTGTTCTGATTGGCTAATACCTTGCCTTCAAAACCAAAAAGCTTTGTAGCATTTTAAAACAGATGTAATTTTTCTGACCTGGGACATGTTCCATCAGCTATTTTCACTGTGGTGAAATAATATGATGATTATTACTACGTTGGGCAACATATCTTAAAATCCGTGTCAAGGCAGAACTGTTAAATTTTGAAAAGAATTTTGATTATCTCAGGGTATAATATATGTATTCAGCATTTTTTCCCATTACCAGTAGTATTTAAAATCATTCAGTGCTTTTTTAATGAAACAGTTCACAAAATATTATCACAAAGCTGTGTGTAAGGACATACAATGGAACACAATGGACTTTCATGGGCAAAGATACAATGACAGTTAAGAAAAACGTATTATCTCTATCTCAGTTGTGATAGCAGGGTTTGTGTGGTTATGCAATCTGTTAGGAGTTCAGTATTTTATATTTTTACAGAGCCAGTTTGATGCAGTGGTTAAGGCATCGGACTAGAAACTGGGAGTCTGTGAGTTCTAGTCCCACTTTGGGCACAAACCCAGCTGGGTGACCTTGAGCCAGTTGTTCTCTCTCAGCCCTAGGAAATAAGCAATGGCAAACCCCTTCCAAAATCTTGTCAAGAAAACTGCAGGGACCTGTCCAGGAGACAATATAGATTTAAAATCTATTTAAAAATCTTCAAAAGAAACATAGAAACAAACATCAAAACCAACTGGGAATGTAGAGGTCAATATCAATACGAAAATATACTTATTTAAGTTCCTTCTGCTAAATATAGTCTTTCCATGAAGAATAGTAATCATCTCCTTCTGTTTTATTAGATATTTTCTGGATCCATGTTCCTTCATTTTGTACAATTTAGACCAGGGATCCCCAATGCCCTAGTCCAGGGGTAGGCAACCTTGGCTCTTTTATGACTCGTGGACTTCAACTCCCAGAATTCCTGAGCCAGCATGGCTCAGCTTGGAAACCTCTCCCTTTCCCCTCAGCATGGCTGGTTCAGGAATTCTGGGAGTTGAAGTCCACGAGTCATAAAGCGGCCTAGGCCTAGGCCAGAGGTAGGTAACCTTGGCTCTTTTATGACTCGTGGACTTCAACTCCCAGAATTCCTGAGCCAGCATGGCTCAGCTTGGAAACTCTCCCTTTCCCCTCAGCATGGCTGGCTCAGGAATTCTGGGAGTTGAAGTCCACGAGTCATAAAAGAGCCAAGGTTGCCTACCCCTGCCCTAGGCTGTGGCCCACTACTGGGCCCTGAGCCGTTCAAAACCAGGCTGTGGAAGTGGCAGGCAGGCGTGTGCATGTATCCCCACTTACACAAGAAAGCACGTGTGCATTCCATTTGCATGAGCCACAGGCGCACGCTTGCCCGCCCCTCACACGGAACCATCCCCTCTCCCCCCCCGCCACCAGGCCACAAGCCGGAAAGGTTGGGAAACTCTGATTTAGACTATTAGGTAATACTCTAAGCAGTACATGGTTATAGGGAAATAAAATAAAGACTTTATTATATGAGAACTCTGAAAAGAACGTTTTTCTTTCTAAAAAAGAACATCTCATAAAATGGCTACGATAAAATATTAGATTCATTTGATTGGATTGGGAAAATGTATCATGTAACATGTAACATCCCATCAAAATCCACGAAGTTTTTTTTTTCCCCAGATGAAGAAAATAATAAACAAGTTCTTTAAACTAGGTTCGCATCTGATGTTCCTGCTTGTCCTTTTCAGTGCCAAATGCCTAATCTGTCTCATTATAAAGATATCCCATTTACAGCAATGCATGTAAACACATAGCATGTTATAACCTTCTAAAGCTATGTTGTTTTTATAAGAACAGAATGTTTTCTTGTAACAAAAGAACTGGGCTGTCCTGCCTAAATAACTTCGATTCTATTTGCATGGAATAGATAATTTGACTAATTCCGAGGTAAAATCAGGCGAAGACAAGTCTTTTTTTTGCAAACTCAGCTGTCTCTTGTGTGAATATTAACCTGGAGGGGAGAGGACTGAAACAAGGAGAGTAACTGACAGCAACTTCATATTTTTCCCTGGTTAATAGGTGGTTGCTAATTATAACTAATCGTATATATTAGGAATGTGATAGGATTACATGACAATGTATTTATATTCTGTTAATTCCCACGTATTGTTGTTGAAATATTCAGATTATACTGCAGGGGTTAGACTTTCAGGATTGGTTTCATGGAGTTTCACATTAATTTAACATATTTTGGTTGATTCCAGACTGGGGACCGGTAGCAAAAAAATACCAGTCATATATCATTGCAGCTATTCTGTCTTTTCTGTTTTAATGAAAAAGGAAGGATGGTTAGAGACACTGGAAGGTTTTGAGTGAAAGTTTGCTTATCTGAATCCTCCATAATATATTTCTGAATGAGGCAAAATGATTGTACAGTGAAAGTTCTGTTAGGTGTTTTCTCGTCCGTCCATTAAGAAATTGCCACTTCTGCCAGACAGACATTAAAAGTTTTCTTCATTATAATTGTCATGAGAATAGTAAGGTATCAAGTGCTTTGCAGCCCAAACATTCTCGTTGAAGATGATCTCTTTGGACTACAATTCCTGAGGACTTCATGCACAGCTATATAGTTTTCTTGATGGCAGCATGGCAGTGGCCTCTGCCTTCATCTGGGATCCGTTTTCATCTTCTGAGTATAGACCACATCCCTGATCTTTATTATTTATTTGCTTATTTATTTTTATTAGATTTATATTCTAATTGGGTGGCTAATATCCTGATAGTTTCCCATTCTTCTGCTAATAGAATAGAATAGAATAGAATAGAATAGAATAGAATAGAATAGAATAGAATAGAATAGAATAGAATAGAATAGAAAAGAAAAGAAAAGAAAAGAAAAGAATAGAATAGAATAGAATAGAATAGAATAGAATAGAATAGAATAGAATAGAATAGAATAGAATAGAATAGAAGCTGGAAGGGACCTTGGAGGTCTTCTAGTCCAGCCCCCTGCTCAAGCAGGAGAACCTATACCATCTCAGACAAGTGACTGTCCAATCTCTTCTTAAAAACCTCCAGCGATGGAGCGCCCACGACTTCTGAAGGCAAGCTGTTCCACTGGGTTAATTGTCCTCACTGTCAGGAAGTTTCTCCTTAATTCCAGGTTGCTTCTCTCTTTGATCAGTTTCCAACCATTGTTTCTTGTCCTGCCCTCTGGTGCTTTGGAGAATAACGTGACCCCCCTCTTCTTGGTGGCAGCCCCTCAAATACTGGAGCACTGCTATAATGTCTCCCCTGTTTCTTCTTTTCTTTAGACTAGCCAGACCCAAGTCCCGCAGCCGTTCTTCGTATGTTTTAGTCTCCAGGCCTTTGATCATCTTAGTTGCTCTTCTCTGAATTTTTTCTAAACTCTCAACATCTTTTTTGTGATATGGCGACCAAAACTGGCTGCAGTTTTCCAGGTGTGGTCTTACTAGGATTTTATAAAGCGGTATTTTTTGAACAACAAAGATTGGCCCAGTGCTGCAGGAAATAATGGCAGTGATGTATGATTCTTCTTCCTTCTTCCTGAAAACCAGTTATCCAAGGCATGTAAGATAACTAAGGCTCTGAACTGAAAAAATATATATTTCTCAAGTATACACTAGAAAAGGGGATGTAATTCAGATTTTTGCAGATAGATTTAAGGCTCAAAATGGGCTGGGGAGGGGAAAAAGCCCTATCTGAAAACCTGAGTTGGTCTCAGCCAGGGAAAACAGTCCTGGGACAAATTGATGGGTGGCAGAGTCAGTTTCCTATGATGTTCTTGTTCACCCAGGCATGTCTTAGTTCTATTAGAGAGTCATCCAGGAATATGTGCTGATGGACTATGCATCAGACGGAGCACGCGGTATGTAACCAGTGAGATTAGTTAAGATGTGACACCATGAGGCTTCTTGTAACAATACTTAGAAGCCTGTAGATTATAGCTGTGAAGCACCTTTAATTAAAAGATAATATGCTAATTGCTGTACAGTTAAAATATGATGCCAATAATCACATGCCTTGAATTATATAACCAAGTTACTAAATAGTATTGAAGGATTGTGTCATAATACTTCTAAAAACTGCCCATAGCTTTTTACCCTTGTTGAGAATAAGCCTTACACTTTTTCATCTACAAGTAGTCCTTGACTTACAACAGTTCATTTAGTGTCCATTCAAAGTTACAATGGCTCTGAAAAATGTGACTTACGACCGTTTTTCTTAGTTGTGACCTTTGCAGCATGCCAGGATCACTTGATCAAAATTCAGATGCTTGGCAATTGGTTCATAGTTACGACCGTTGCCGTGTCCCCGGGGTCACGTGATCCCCTTTTGCGACCTTCTGACAAGCAAAGTCAATGGGGGAAGCCAGATTCATTTAACAACCAGGTTACTAACTTATTAACTGCAGTGATTCACTTAACAACTGTGGGAAGAAAAGTCGTAAAATGGGGCAAACGCTCACTTAACAAATGTCTCACTGAACAACAGAAATTTTGGGCTCAGCTGTGATTGTAAGTCGAGGACCACCTGTACTTGGTAGATGAGAATCAGCCTCAGCCATATGAGAACAGGATTAACTTAGAACAGGGGCCTTCAAACTTGGCAACTTTAAGACTTGTGGACTTCAACTCCCAGAATTCCTCAGCCAGCCCAGGGCTGGCTGAGGAATTCTGGGAGTTGAAGTCCACAAGTCTTAAAGTTGCCACGTTTGAAGACCTCTGACTTAGAAAATAAACCACAATGCTATTTGTGTACTACCTTGTTAGCATTTGGTTTTTTAAAAAAGATCCATGAATTTTTGAGAGAAAATCCATCCGCATCTTTCTGGAACAGATTATGGAGAGTAGGTCTGTAAACAATGGCATGGGAATAGCTCATGTTTAATTAGCCTCTGAGTATATGTGCATAGGATCAGTTCATGGAAGCACTAGGATCTAAAGAAAAAAAGAAAAAAAAACCTCTAAATGAATTAGGAAGCGAAGGAAGATGAACTGTTTGGTGACAGGACTATATGTGAGCCATTTTACAAGGCCAGCAAGGAAGAGTAGCAAGGAATGAGGTGTGCTGATTCTTCCCGATATCCAGAAGTGGTAGTCAAGTCAGGCAGCGTTATTTTAATAAGCAGATACAGAAAGTCCACGCAAAAATCGATCTAATTCCTTGCTTCTTTTAAGTAGGATGTGAGACTTTCTACTGTGCTGCATACCTGTTTCCTATGCCATTATCCTCGCTGAGCCACACACAAAAATTCCCAGTTTTTAGATTGCAGTGGAGCTGTGGGAGAAGAATGTTATCAACAGTAGGAACATCTCACGTGCTTCCTGGATCCTTAGCTATTCTTCTTGCAGCTGGGAAGCCATTGAAGTGTCAAGGTAAACTGTGGGAGTTCGAATCCCGGGGTCCAGCGCCTGCTGGACGGACCAGTGATGTACGTTAGCCTAGGCCAACGGACCTCGCGTTTGGTAGATAGGAAACACACGGACAACATGTTTCTTCAGGTTGAATCAGCAAGTGAGAGCGCAGAAGGATCTGCGTGCCTCTCTTTTATTGGTACACTTACGTCACAGCAGGAGGTTGTAAAGGGTGGGTTTTGCCAGGAAATGAAACTTAAAAGGGTACCTTAACTTAACTCAGGAAATGGAAACTTAAAAGCATAAATGAAACCTTAAGCTATTGAAATGGTTGCAACATCTCCACTGTTTTTATTTTTTAAAGTTCAATCTCTATCCTACTCGTAGCCATCATCTGCATCCTCCGAAACAGAAGAGGGCAACTCCATAAGAATACGAGATTCTTGCTTGGGGGCAAGAGCCTCCATGGCTAAGTCTGATTCAGTATCGGAACAGTTGGAGTCCGTGTCAGACAGTGTCAGTAGGGCAACCTTTTCAAAGGGGTGGAATTTGGGTTTCAAGGGTTCATATATATTGTTTGAGGCAAGCATAACATTAATCTTAGAAAGATTAGAATCCAAACCATTCAAACGATCCTTGAGAAATTGCAAAAGGCGTGAAAAAACACATGGGCCAATCATACATAATATAAGCAAAATTATACAAGGTCCTAAAATAGCAGAAAGCAATGTGGTAATCCAGGGAGAGAAATTAAACATACTTTGATACCAGGATTGTTGGGAGAACCTTTCCTGTTCCCTGTCTTTTAATCGTTTGCGTAACTCATTCATAGAGTCGCGCACAATGCCAGATTGATCAGAATAAAAACAACATTCTTCTTTTAAGGCTACACACGTTCCACCTTCCTTTAAAAATAAAAGGTCGAGGGCACGCCTATTCTGCAAAACTACTTCAGCAAGAGACGACAAAGAAGTTTGAAGGGCAGAAATTGAAGTCTCAATGCGGGAAAGATCATTATCTATTTCTAGACTGAGTTTTTGTATTTGTTGTTGATTAACAACTAAAGCCGCAGCTCCAGTAGCTGCTCCTGCAGCACCTAATCCTAAAAGAACTGAAAGGGTTAGGGCTGTAACAAATTCACGTTTTACACGTAGGTGGTATTCCGGTGGTTCCATAAGGGAAACAAAATCAGAGGGGGAATAATAAGTGATTCTAGGGACTAAGCGTACCTGAATACAAAAGGCTTTTTGTTGTATAAGGACATCCCCTGATACACAGGCTGTGGCACCTGTAGAGCAAGCCCAGATGGAGTTGTTACCGGGGATGAGGAATTGGCCCTTTAAGCTGGCAGAGATATTACCATTACCCAAGGTACAAAGAGAGTTATAACCTGCCGTATTTACACTGCCCGATCTTTTCTGGGTGAGCCAAACATCACATTGGTATTTGCCAGTGGTGATATTAGCACAATATTGAGAATAATTTGCAGGAATGTTTCCCAAACAACAACCATGTCCCATAATGGAAGTAATAGTGATGGATGTTGAGTTCCATCTGCAAGAGTCATCTTTTGTAGCATTCTTAATAGGTTCAATAGAGCCAACGGCGTCATAAAAGGGTGGAGTGGCTGATAAACAGAGCCAACAGTGGTCGGTTTGTGAAGAAGAATTAACAGCACTTTTTAACAAAAAGGAAGAAGCATTGACAAGGTTAATCAAGGGATTAGGCATATTATATACAACGGACTGTAAAAAAACAGGTTGAATGCTTTTGTTAGGACCTATAGGAGGGGAATGTGGTGACTGGATTGTGAGGCGAATGGAAAAAACTCCGCCGTCGTCTTCAGAACCGCTCCATTCTCTACCACCCCAAGAATATCCGACAGCCCATTGCTCTGTAGTCAAAGTCTTTCCTTGGGATGTGAAGGTAATGTTCATTGGATTTTTCCGCTCACCACAGCAATGCAAATTAGTAGGGCAGGAAGGAGAAGGGGGTTTGCCATTACTACGGGTAATGGCGATATAATCATTTGAGCGAGGGGCAGTCCAGGATATAGCGCCCGTAGAAACACAAGACCATGAGGCACAGTATTTATCCAAAAAAGTGCCACATTGATATTTTTCCTCAGGTGTCTTTGGTTCGGGACAAAAATACAGGTCCCACCATGTTGCTTCTAGTGGAGAAGGTGTACACGAACCTTGTTTGTCCCATTTGTTAGTTTGGAAAAATTTTGAAGCAAATTTGTTGACCCCGGTACCCATTTCGGCAAAGTCAAAATGTAAGATAGGGAACCAGGGCCATATTGTGTATTTGGAGATTTGGAATAATACCTGATTTTCAAAGTCACGAACAGTCCATGTGTAGTTGAGAGGTCGATGAGGATTAGGATCAGGAGATCGCCGTCGTCGAGAATGAATGATGCGTTGGTGTGAGCGAGGTTGCTTTGTGGAATGAAAGTGTTGTAAGTGAGGTGAGGTAAAAATACGGGCGGTCAGGTCTTGGAAGGAGCGGGGATGAGGAACAAAGTTGTAGGCAAGTAAACGAGGAGACAAAGGAGGTTTTGCATAGCTCGCCACTGATGCGAGTTCAAAAGAATGTGTAGTATAAGTACCATAGGATGAAAATCCAGACACATAATAGCGCCCCGTAGTCTCAGGGGTCACAAGAATAGCAAGAGTTATGTGACAAGGGTAATGAACATAGGTGAGGGAAATAGAGGGAGATGGTGGAAGAGGAATGCCACGATTAGGATACTGAGAAAACACAAAGGGACAAAAGGATTGACCTCGGTCATAACAATGAAAAAGGGCAGTAGTATTGAGATCAAGAAAAGAAAAAACAGGACCACAATATAGGCCTTTATGAAAATTTAGAGGAATTCTCAGGTGCTTTGTCATCATGGGAAGGTGCAGTGTGGACATCATGGGGAAGGAACTTGTCAAGAGTGTCATCAAAAGCAGGGTCCACATGATTGATGCAAAAGTGTTGGACCCCTGGACAATATGGGTGGTGCAATATGCAGTTGTTACACCAATAACAGCATGTACATCCGCACTCACAAAGGCAATGATGGCACATCCGATGGAGTTGGTGGGTTGTGTGGAGTGATGAAATATGGGCGAATACAACGAGCAGGGACCCACAAAACTCTGTCGGTAGTTGAACTGCAGCGTAGCCTCTTCCCCAGGTGATGAGTTCAGCTGGACCTTTCCAAGTTGGATCCGGGAGCTGCCTGTAGTATACAAGTGGTCTTGAAGTTGGGACAACAGGTTTAGTAAAGTGTCGAGACGCAGCAGACAAAGAGGGAGTGCCAGTGAGATTTAGAAAATTGAGAGTATACAGACAAACATTTAACACGTTTTGCAGTGCCGGGAGGTTTGGGGGGCATAAGCCCTTGGACCCCATATAACGATCTAATGCATTTTTTAAAGTTTGATTTGCTCGCTCAACAATAGCCTGCCCTTGGCTATTGAAAGGAATTCCAAATTTGTGGACAATGGACCAGTGATGACAAAACTGTGAAAATTGTGAGCTGACATAAGCTGGGCCATTGTCTGTTTTTAATATTTTTGGACATCCCAGCACTGTAAAGGTACGAATACAGTGATTAATCACTTGTTTTGCAGCTTCCCCTTTTTGTGGGGTTGCCAAAATAAATCCGGAGAACGTATCTACTGTAACATGTAGATATTTCCACGGGGCAAATGGAGGATATTGAGTTACATCCATTTGCCAGGTATCACAGGCTTCAGTGCCTCTAGGGTTAACACCCTGTGGGATACCTTTAGACTGTAGGCTACAGGTTGGGCATTGTTAAATTATGGCTGTAGCTTCAGCCATAGTGATTCCAAATTGTTTCATTAGTGCTTTTTTATTTTGATGAAAATAAGCATGACTGTCCCAAGGGGAGACAGGAGAAAGAGACATGAGGCAGGTAGCAGAGGCCGCAGCGTCTGCAATATCATTTCCCTTTTGCAAGAAGCCAGGAAAAGGTTGGTGGCTTCTTATGTGTGTGACAAAGTAAAGATGTTTCCTGTTGGATATTACAGTTTGTAGGGTGGAAAATAAAGAAATTAAATCAGGGTCCAGGGATGGAGAGAGGTATGATTGAAAAATAGTGGTGACAATTTGAGTGACATAGAGACTGTCAAGAATGAGATTTATAGGTTGAGTGGAAAATGTTTGAAAAGCTAGAATGGCAGCGGCTAGTTCCGCACGCTGAGCAGACCGTTGGGGTGGCGTTATTTTTGTGTGCCATTGGTCATGAATATACCAGGCACAAGCACCAAATTGTTTACTGCCATCTACAAAGAGTGTGACAGCATGTGGGATGGGAAAGCGTTGTAATTGGGTATCCCATGAAACATGGATATTTTGTAGGAGCTGAATGCGAGGATCAGCAGGAGGGTGGCAGGATATCTTTCCAGGCCACTCAGTGAGAGCAAGCTGCAAGGCTTCAGAGTTAGAATAGATGGTTTCCCATGTAGTGAGAGAACATGGTACATATAGGACAGAAGATTCTATTCCTGCAAGGGCTTTTGCTCGAAGGCGAGCCTTAGAGATGAGAGAGGCAAATTGAAAAGGTTTTTGACCAATTGTGTTTCTAGGAGTGTGAGAGAGGTGAAGCCATTCTAGAATCAGCAAGGAGGGAATAGTTTGGACAATAGCACATGTAGGTAAAGAAATAGTATTACACAATAAAAGAAAAAAGGGAATGTTTGGGGTCATTCGGTCAACCCACTGAATTTGTAGGGCTTGGTTGACCAATTGAATCACTTTTAAATGACTGTCCTGCAGTGGAATAACATCTGCAGGATGTTTGCCTTTGGGTAAGGCTGAAAAAAGAGGTGATAATTGAAAAGTGGTGAGACCTATATAAGGTCGAATCCAATTAATAGCACCTAAATATTGCTGTAATTGAACTAAAGTTGGTTGGTGTGGTAATTTTAAAAAGGGAAAAAGTGGTGCAGCATGGGAGGCCAATAATTTATGGCCCAAATATTGAAAAGGAAGGGAGGTTTGGACCTTGTCAGGAGCAATGTGCAAACCTCCTTTTTGCAAAATTGTTGTGAGGGTTGGCAAAGTTGCAAAAACAGTACCCTTTGGGCCTGGTGCTGCGACCAAAATATCATCCATGTAATGGTAAACCAAAAAAGAGGGATGAAGGTCCCGATATGGTTGCAAAACATGGAAAACAAAAAACTGACACATTGTAGGGTTATTTAGCATGCCCTGTGGTAAAACCTTCCATTGGTAGCGCTGAGTTGGTTGAAAATTATTCAACTCAGGCACTGTAAAAGCAAATAAATGTTTATCCTGTTGATGCAAAAGAATGAAAAAAAAAAAACAATCCTTTAAATCAATTATCATTAAATCAAAATCTTTTGGAATTAAATTTGGGTTTGGGAGGTCGTATTACAATGCTCCCATAGGTTGTAAAACAGCATTCACTGTACATAAATCATGGAGGAAACGCCATTTGCCTGATTTCTTGTTTATAACAAAAACTGGAACAGAATAAGATTGCAACATTTTATGCCCTAAATAAAGATAAAGTGTAACTGTATCTTTTCCAAGGCAACTTGCAATCCATAGATACTTGAATCATTTTGTATTTCAAAAAGCCAATTAGATTGTATTTTTGGGGTTCCAATTTAATCAAATTCCATTCAGATGAAACAAATTTTCATGAAATAGGAAAAACCTTTACAAATCTAAGCAAAGCAATTCAGTCATTTCTTTTGGTTGATGGATGTATATGTCTAACTAAACAATTTAAAACTCAAAAATTTGCAAAAGAATTGCCCAACAATTACTGCCTCCTCTTTCAAGTAAAAAAAAATAGCAAGCTGAAACTGCAAGAGTGGGCATCAAATTTCACATCCACCCCCCTTCCTCAACCCAGACTTCTAAGCAGAGGAAGAAAAAAAAATAGTTAAAACGAACAGCTGCCCCCCCTCTCCTTTCGCCTGTCCTTCACTCTTAAAACAATACAGCCAGCGAAAAACGAAAGAGGCAGGAGGGGGGGGGAAGAAAAAGAAACTTTGCAAAAATCTCACCACCAAAAAAATTCACATGCAGTCACATGTATAAATTCTTTTATACCTCTTCCATAAAACTTTGCACATGCAAACTCATACCATTGCGTTCCCATGTTACAACAATAAAAACTACAGTTTTACTGTTCCTTTCACAGCGTGGGATGGGTGGAGGGGTGAGGGCTAACACACACACATTTACACCAGCAAATTAACTCATTCACTTCCATTCTGTTTGCTTACACCATTTCATATACAAATATTTCATTTCATATGTTTTTCAAGCAAAACTTTTTATTTTTAATTAAGGCCTTTTTGTTTGTTGTTATCAAAGAGGGTTTTGACCCTTTTCCAAGTCTTGGAAATAACACAAAACAACACAGACAGACATATATACACAAATACCATTAAAACAACATTTATTTAGACATATGGCTTGTCCTGCAAGAAGCGAGAAAATCATGAGATGATTCCAACCAAACATGTGGTTTTTATAGGGCCCTTTAACCATCTCCTATTTTTCTCACCATTCCAAGTCCAAACGTAACGTTCTAGGAGTTAAACATATATAAAACAAAACACACACATCAACACAAAGCACCACCAGACATTGTCTGACAGGGTTCAAACTTAACAGATTACAAAAGAGTTTCAAAACATTCCAATTGTTCAAAACGCATTGCAGAGAAGTGCAGTTTGAGTTAATTTATGTCTCTAAATTGTTCTGAAAATTTATTGTTTGGTAGTTTGATGAAACGGAAGCATTGAGTGCAGTTGCAAAACTCTGCAGAACAGAATACAGGGTTGCCTGTTTCTGTTTTGGAGGAGAGAGAGAAGGATAGAGCGAAGAGGGGTTTTTTTTTGGCTGTGCCGGCTTTGGAACGTCTTCCGTAGTAGGCACAGGTTGGGAGGAAGGGTCTGGGGATAGACAGTTGTTCCGTTAACTTTTTGCAAACAATTTGCCTTTCTGGCTAAAGAGGAAAGTTCATCCACATGCTTGGACAGAACCTTGGAAAGCGGGGAGCCCATACCTACGTTGCAAGCCTTTGCCAGGTGCGTAGTACAGGAGCCAGAGCAGCGCTTCCCTAGACAGAGAACACGCCGTGGAGTAAATCACGTCGGGGTCACCAGTTGTGGGAGTTCGAATCCCGGGGTCCAGCGCCTGCTGGACGGACCAGTGATGTACGTTAGCCTAGGCCAACAGACCTCGCGTTTGGTAGATAGGAAACACACGGACAACATGTTTCTTCAGGTTGAATCAGCAAGCGAGAGCGCAGAAGGATCTGCGTGCCTCTCTTTTATTGGTACACTTACGTCACAGCAGGAGGTTGTAAAGGGTGGGTTTTGCCAGGAAATGAAACTTAAAAGGGTACCTTAACTTAACTCAGGAAATGGAAACTTAAAAGCATAAATGAAACCTTAAGCTATTGAAATGGTTGCAACAGTAAACTTGTTCTGGGCACTTATATTGAGTAGGTGGAGAGCTTCATAGGTCCCCTAAGACAGAGGTCCCCAACCTTTTGGGCACCAGGGACCGGTTCCATGGAGAGAGTTTTTTCCACGGACCGGAGGGGGCGTGGTTTCGTGTGCTGCCTGCATTCCACGGATGGGGCTTTGCTTGTTTGTGTGGACCCGGTTGCTGGCATGCCACGGCCCGGTACTGGTCCACGGACCGGGGGTTGGGGACCCCTGCCCTAAGAGTAGAGCTAGGATACCAGGGCTGCAACAGTCTGGATGAACACTAGGATGGCCCGTGCAGATGGCAAAGGTCTCTTTGCTGTTATCTCTGTGGTTTTTCTGGGTATACGGTAGCTAGCCTAGATACAGTAGCTCTGGATCACAGTCGATGCCTTTTTTGTTTTATTCCTTGTGAAAACAAAGGCAATATAGCTGCTGCCAAATTCAGTGCTCCCTGACTAGAAGCTGGAAGAACTGGTCCACCCAGAGGGACTTGCAATTGATGGCAGCGGGGTGGATGTTTGTGGATCAGTTAAAGAATGTTTTTGAGACTTGGTGTGTGTGTGTGTGAAATCAATAGACTACATAACAGAATTACAAAGATGGTAGGGACCTTGGAGGTCTTCTAGTCCAACCTCCTGTCAAGCAGGAAACCCTGTATCATTTCAGACAAATGGCTGTCCAGTCTCTTCTTAAAAACTTCCAGCGTTGGAGCATTCACCGCTTCTGGAGGCAGGTTGTTCCACTGATTAATTGTTCTCACTGTCAGGAAATTTCTCCTTAGTTCTAGGTTGCTTCTCTCCTTGATTAGTTTCCATCCGTTGCTTCTTGTCCTGCCTTCAGGTGCTTTGGAGAATAGGTTGGCCTATTCTCCAAATTTTGGATAATTTTTACTCCCCAAAAGTCTTCCCCCATTGGCTTGGTATCATCTCCATTTTGGAATTTGTTCTGTAAACATGACTGTGCCGATAACCCTTTCTGCTTTTGGCCATTGTAGAAAGTCTCTGTTTCTCGGAAAACCAGGATTCATTGGAGTGAAATTACCTATTCTAAATGAGGCAACACACAGGGAGCCACACAACAAATTACAAACTAGCCAGCTGCATTAAGTCTAGCCCTAATTCTTCCCATTTTAAACCATGGTTCTCCTTCTTGGTATGTTCGTGTTTGCTCCTTTTTTTCTCCCCACAGCTTTATGTGGGTCCACTATACCAGTGATGGCGAACCTTTTAGAGACCGAGTGCCCAAACTGCAACCCAAAACCCACTTATGCATCGTCGAGTGCCGGGTGGGTGTGGCCCATTGGCTGGGTGTGGCCCATTGGCTGGGTGTGGCCCATTGGGTGGGCGTGGCCCATTGGGTGGGCATGGCTGCAATGGTAACGGCAGACTGGGTGGGACTAAAAAGTTCAATCAATCAATTCCAACTTTGCAAGATCTTTTTTTTTCCCGCGAGAAGTTGAAATTGACTGATTGGACTTTTTTTTTTTTTGCACACGACGGCGGAGGCCTAAAGCGAAAAGGTTTTATAAAACCCAGCTGAAGGCCTAGGACTGGGGCGACGGCGCGCGTGCCCACAGAGAGGGCTCTGAGTGCCGCCTCTGGCACCCGTGCCATAGGTTCGTCACCACTGCACTATACTATAATTCATTTCAGCTGCAGCAAAACCTGTTGGGTCTCTTTCTGCTTTATGTCCCTGTTTCTCTGAAGATCACATTTTTTCTAGTAGACTACTCTTTTTTTTCTGCCAACCATTATACTTTCCAGTTTATCACTCAAGTGTAGTATTGTGTCTTAAATCCCATCTCCACTACACTGCAGTATGTATGCATTACTTCAAAGTACAGACTGTCTTCAACAAGGCTGGCCATAGAGTCCAGCTTCCTCAGCATTTCTGGATTTGGCAATTTTTTTTTGCATAGTGTGGCTGTAGTATTATTATTTATCCTTTTTAACTTCTTTATTTCCCCCTTTTATTGGTATTATTATCATTCTCCATTGCTTTGCAACGTACACTGCTTCTGTACAGAGACAAATTCCTTGTGTGTCTCATTATACTTGCCCAAATAAAGTATTCAATTCAATTCATCAGAGAAACCTTTGTTTCATCCGCCTTCCTCCAAAATCAATCAATTTCAATTCAATCAGAATAGAACTGGAAGGGACATTTGAGGTCTTCTAGTCCAACCCCCTGCTCAAGCAGGAGACCTATACCATTTCAGACAGGTGGCTGTCCAGTCTATTCTTAAAAATCTCCAGTGATGAAGTACCTACAACTTCTGAAGGCAAGCTGTTCCACTGGTTAATTGTTCTCACTGTTAGGAAGTTTCTCCTTTATTCCAGGTTGCTTCTCTCCTTGATTAGTTTCCATCCATTGTTTCTTGTCTTGCCTTCTGGTGCTTTGGAGAATAAGTTGATCCCCCCCTCCTCTTTGTGGCAGCGCCTCAAATACTGGAATACTGCTGTCATGTCACCCCTAGTCCTTCTTTTCTCTAGACTAGCCACTTCCAAATCCTGCAACTGTTCTTCATATGTTTTAGTCTCCAGGCCTTTAATCATCTTGGTTGCTCTTCTTTGCACTTTTCCCAAAGTCTCAATATCTTTTTTGTAATGTGGATGGAGTATTCCAGGTGTGGTCTAACTAAGGGTTTATAAAGCTGTACTATTCATCTGAATTTTCTGTCTGAATTGATTCCAATGTGTGCAGATCTGTTAGCTATTACCTTTAAGTGTAACCATTAGAGTCCAGATTAGAATTTACAGACTGGGTTTACCGTTAGGCTGTTAGTTTTTCTTTGTCCAGAATTGTTTGTTCAGCCTGGCTACCCAAAAGAAATTAACCAGAGGCTTCAATGATCAGTTAAATGTCCGAGGAAAGCTACAGTTTTTATGGTCCTTGAGTTCCAGGAGTATAAAGCCTACGGTTGGGAAAGCAGCTGTTTTCTCTATAAGCTGAACCAGTTGGCGTGGAAAATAAAACTGCTTCTGGTTAACATCTTAACCAAAAAAGAAAAAGAGAGAGAGAAAAGAACCCTCATCACTTCATGTAACTTATTTTTCTCCTCTCTTCTTCTCTAGAAGGGAAGTCTTCCTTTAAAGGACCAACAGGAGAGACATGCCACCCACAGCCACATACAGTAATTGTGTCACATTTTCAGAACAATTACTGTACTCCTACGACTTGCCATTTTTCCTTTAAAGTTTGATACTTGGGTCTCCCCTTCCTTTCTCACAACACTATAAGTGATGTTAAGTATCTAATAAATGCTTAATTCCTCTGCTCTGGAACGAATGCTTATATTGTTATCAAGTGTGCAATCTTCTCTTGATTAAGTTCAGGAGGACCAAAATTTGCCCCACAGAAGCAAGAAAGATTATTCAACTAACCGATTCATTGGGTCCTACCCTTTACCTCAACATTAAGAAAACCAAAATCATGGCATCCGGCCCTCTCAATTCCTGGCAAATAGATGGGGAAGAAATGGAGGTAGTGACAGATTTTATCTTCCTGGGCTCCAAGATCACCGCAGATGGGGACTGCAGCCAAGAAATTAGAAGACGCTTGCTCCTGGGGAGGAAAGCTATGGCAAATCTAGACAGCATACTAAAAAGCAGAGACATTACCCTGCCAACAAAAGTGCGTATAGTCAAGGCCATGGTTTTCCCAGTTGCAATGTATGGCTGTGAAAGTTGAACCATAAGAAAGGTTGAGCGCAAAAGAATTGAGGCCTTTGAACTATGGTGTTGGAGAAGACTCCTGTGAGTCCCCTGGACTGCAAGGCGATCAAACCGGTCAGTCCTAGAGGAGATCAACCCTGACTGCTCTTTAGAAGGCCAGATCCTGAAGTTGAAACTCAAGTACTTTGGCCACCTAATGAGAAGGAAGGACTCACTGGAGAAGAGCCTAATGCTGGGAAGATTGAGGGCAATAGAAGAAGGGGACGACAGAGAATGAGGTGGCTGGATGGAGTCACTGAAGCAGTAGGCGTGAGCTTAAATGGACTTCAGAAGATGGTAGAGGACAGGAAGGCCTGGAGGAACGTTATCCATGGGGTTGCGATGGGTCGGACACGACTTCGCAACTAACAACAACAACCCTTTACCTTCCCGGGGCAACTTGTCCATTAAAAAAAAAGTGTCTTTACAAAACGAAACTAGTTATGAACTATAAACAAACAATTCTACAGGTAGTCCTCGACTTACCGCAGTTCATTTAGTGACCGTTCAAAGTTACAATGGCACTGAAAAAAGTGACTTATGACCGTTTTTCACACTTACAACCGTTGCAGCATCCCCATGGTCACATGATCAAAATTCAGGTGCTTGGCAGCTGACTCTTATTTATGACGGTTGCAGTGTCCCGCGATCATGGATTCCACTTTTGCAACCTTCTGACAAGCAAAGTCAGAATCTGGGGAAGCCAGATTCACTTAACAGTTGTGTTCCTAACTTAACAACTGTGGTAAGAAGCATTGTAAAATGGGGCAAAACTCGCTGAACAAATGTCTCACTTAGCAACATAATATACCTGTAATATACCTGTATATTCAAAGAGATATATCAGAATTTTTCAAAAATGAGGGTGGGGGAAGATAGAGTGAAATTTGTGTTCGCTGTGGAGATACATATATATGTCATCCACGGGGCAGAGATAAGGAAAAAATGAGCTCATCCTTTGGAAGAAAAGTGGTTCTTTGGCTCCCGTTTTTCTGTACATCTGTTGCAGTTGGCTTTCTTAACCTGTTGGACTGGGTGTTTTAAACAAAAAAGTTGCAATTTTTATAAAGCTGGGTTTGATTCAGTTGGAACTGAAAGAAGAAAAAAAACAAACCTCGAGAGAAACAATGAGTTTACTTTGAAAGGAGGACGATCCCATTTTATCTGTCGGGGGGGACTCGGCTGCCTGCAGAGCTGATATTCACTTTAAAACTTCCTCCGACATTGATGGAGTCACAGGAAAAATATTGCAGACTCCAGTTTCCAAAGAGGCATTGGTCAGGTTGGTTGTGGATCACATGACATGCTTACCACAATTAATTTTATTGTGGTGTATGGAGTTAATCCCATTTTCTTAGTGTGCATAATATCTTGCACCATAAACGCACCACAAAGACTGAATTCTCACAACACTCAGCTCTAAAATATGGCTGGCTAGCTTGTATCATTCGGCTTTAGTCCATCTTTGTATTTCCTCCATCCCATGGGGAAAAGGTTTCTGGTTTGCGTCCTTTGCTCTACATATAAGCTTGGCATCGTTCCTTATTTTGTATCAGTGTGTCTTTTTAATAAGTTTACTTTCCTATAACTTTCGGCCCAAGAAGCAACCATTATCACTGGAAATGTTCATGACACAGATTTGTGTACATTAACTTTTAATAACCTATTAGTTGTAGAATGTACTCTAAAATGTATAATGCCGTCTTTTGCCTATTTCTTCATGCTTCTTAACTTCCTGTTGGTTATGTTTAAATCAATATTATTCTAACTGAACATTCCCTCCTGACGTATCCTTCTGGCTAAAGAGAAAGAAAAAACAAAAAAATACAAAGAAAAGGGAAAAATAGAGAAGAGGGAGAAAAGCAAGAATATAATAAAGAAAAATAAATGTGTAAAAAAATTACTTCTAACCATTATCACAAAAAACTACAAATTTAGTGACTCTAAGGTTACAGTTATCTCTTTATCCCATATCCCATCCGTTATCTTTAGGCAAATCCATAAAACATCTTTTCAGTGCTAATGTCCACAGAGAGTCCATAGAGGATTGCCAGACCCAGCAACATATCTTGTTTTAACCTTGATCAAATAAACCAAGTTTATATTCCTTCCTTTTACTTCTAACAGCCTTAATTTTTAGTTCATTCAAGTAGTGTCATAGAATTTGATTTTTGATTTTTTTTTTCAATAACAGATCTATCTCCCATAAGAAGCTGTTTGTTCTTTATAATTAATTCCAAAATCTTGTTGCAAAAATGTCTATATTCCAAATTTATTTGGACCCTTAGTCAGTGGTGGGATTCAAATATATGAACAACCAGTTCTCTGTGTGGATGCCGCTTCTGGAAGTTCGTTCTGGGGCTAGGCAACAAAAAATTAGCTACCGGTTCTACTGAACTGGTGCGAACTGGCTGAATGCCTCCACTGCCCTTAGTCCATTTATGACATTCTAAGTTCAAAATCTTATTTAGCTTTTTGCTGTTTGTTTTGAATTCTTTTAAATTCTAAAGCTTTTAATTAAAATTTTCTTTCATTCAGGGTTGAAGACAAACTCATCTGTGTTTTCAAACTTGTCATTCTGAAGGTCTCTAATAGCTTAAAACTCATTAAGTTTCTGGAAGTGCTTTAGAAAGTGAAGCTAGCAAACTTAGCATCTTTTATAAGGCACTGACTGTGACTGCAGTTGTAAGCAAGATGGCCATGCTTGTCGTCTCCCTGTGCTCAAACCCATGTAAAACAGCTGCCCTGCCATCTCCTTGCAGGGAGCAGCTGTCCAGAGCACATGTGGGCAATCTCCTGTCCTCTCCTTATCCAGAGAGGTTCAAAGGAACTGGTCTACTCACAGTTTCCTTGATCTTTGCCATGGTCATCAGCTCCACTTTGGCAGAGATGTTTTCAGTCACCATTCATTCCCTGAAAGGCGGGTGGCTGATGCATTTTTGTAGTAAGTTAGTTAAGAGAATTCCAGTAGCAAAACTCTAAAAGTTCAGATGTTCATATTAGCCTCCTGCTTTATCATGGGTGATGCTCTATCCAGTAGCCAGTGAACTGAGTAGCTCTTCAAAGCCAGAAAACACCCTAAGGCTTTCTAAACTTTTGCCCACAAAGGGATGATTAATGGCCAAGCAATCATGCTGCCCTTTCAATACAGCCAGGCCATTTGGCCTTTAGCAGCTGACCCACCTGCCTGAAAAAGACAAGACGTTCAGAGCTGCAACCGTTTCTAACTGTCGCCACTTACATAATAAGATTGATTACATGCT
The DNA here is from genome assembly GCA_023970755.1 of Azemiops feae. Classification (NCBI taxonomy): domain Eukaryota; kingdom Metazoa; phylum Chordata; class Lepidosauria; order Squamata; family Viperidae; genus Azemiops; species Azemiops feae. The sequence goes on along the minus strand of JALGBA010004209.1, from coordinate 18,112 downwards.
GTGCCACTGCATTTATGAGGGCAATTAGGAGCCATGCATATTTTAAGGACTGGTTCAGGATGGGGCACCTGATTTGCTTCATATGCATGACTGTCTCCGGATGTATACCGGAGAAGCCTGCTGGGGAAGCAGTTTGCCTGGAACCGCTGGCATCGCCTGGTCTCTTGGCTCCTGAATCTTTCTGCTGGGAATTAGCCAGAAACATAGTTCTCCAAAAGGTTAGCATTGCTGCGCTACCAAATAGCTAGAAAGTCCAGGAGCTTTTATTTAGGGGCGGTTTGCATTGGAGTGGGGGAGGTTGGGGGGGTGGGGAAGGGGAGAACTGGAATACTGTGAAAGCACAACAGTCTCAGCACCTGAAACCTCCCAAGGCTGAAGAGGACTTCTAGAGCCGAGGTAAGCTCTTTCATCTCTGAGATGCAAAATAGAGTCGCAGAGTTAAAAGGCCTGAACATGTGGCCTACAGTTGAATATGCAAGTTGCCATCCGCCCAAAACGTGTTTCTACAACCTTCTAGATTGCACACACAAAGTCTGCTGCTAAATGCTTCTCTGTATATACAGCATCTTTTGTTGCGGAACAGATGCATTTCCAGAACTATATAATCAAATCCTAAATTAATCTTCCTTCCTTCCTTCCTTCCTTCCTTCCTTCCTTCCTTCCTTCCTTCCTTCCTTCCTTCCTTCCTTCCTTCCTTCCTTTCCTTCCTTCCTTCCTTCCTTCCTTCCTTCCTTCCTTCCTTCCTTCCTTCCTTCCTTCCTTCCTTCCTTCCTTCCATACTTACTTACTTACTTACTTACTTACTTTCCATTAATATATCGAGACAATTTTCAAGGGTAGAGAGTTCTATATGTTAATGGGGTCCACAAGTGCATTTTCTTAAAATTAAAACACTATTTTTTTAATTTTTATTTTATTTAATGTTTGTATAAAATATATATTGCTTTCTGGACTGGGAAGTGTTTAATTTCTAGTTCTGTAGGTAAATATTTAAAATGGAAGGTGTATATTCACCCTGTGAGGGGTGGTGGTGTTGATGGAGCTGCACCATGCAATTTATTTGAACGGAGGCCCAGCGGGATTGGCTGACAAAAAAGTTGCATCAGATATTAGTCAGAATGTAAGAATCTTCTCTGTTTGGGTACACAAAATTACTAAAAGCCTGTGGTGTTAGTTCTATTATTATTACTATTGCCAAAATGAACAAATGCATAAAGTACTGAAGATTTATTTATTTAAAAAATGTACCTGGTCACCAAACTCAGTCATAGTGATACTGGGTAGTTTACAAAAATAAAATCCCAATATAAAAACCAATAACCCCCAACACCTTAGTGATAACAATCAGACCAATCACTTGATGTGCTCCATATCCCCCAGGTGTCCCCCCATGCCTCTGGCAAAACCATATCTTCAGGGACTTTCAAACGAGTGTCTAAGTGGGGCCAATGTTATCTCCTCAGGGATGATGTTCCACAGGGAGGGAGCCACCACGGAGAAGGTCCTTCCTCTTGGCCTCAATAGATAGATCTCCTTAAGAGAGGGAACCTGTAAGATTTTATGCCTCCCTGCTCTGGTGGGCAGGTAGTTATAACTGGGGAAAGATGGTCCCTCAAATAACCTGGTCCCAGGCCACATAGGGATTTGAAGGTGACAACCAGCACCTTGAATTAAACTCAGAACCAAATTGGCAGCCAATGCAGCTCCCACAAGAGAGGTAACACATGTACAAACCTAAGCTTGCATAAAGCCATGCAAATCTGGAACCAACTGAAGCTTCCAGATACTTTTCAAGGGCATCCCCACGTAGAAATTATTTCAAGTCCAAACTCTTTGGGGCAAAATAACCAGACTCCTTCAAGACATATATGTATACTCATCTATTTTTAAAATGTCATAAGGAATTAAAAAGTTGACCTACACTTTCTATAATAGGAAAACTATCTCCCCAAAAGCATAGCTAGAGATGCTGGTCAGTTCAGTTTAAACCAGATGGAGGGTGGGAAAATCTGGCACATTTTGTCATAAGTGATTTTCACCTAGCTGAATAATGAGTTTGGAAGGGGCTTTTGCTAGTCAAATCACAAATCACTTTAGCTAGGCATAATCTACTTATTTTTAATGTGTGGACTAAAATATTCAGTATTCAATATTTCAACCTAACTGCAAAAGCTAGAAGAATATAAAACATGTATCATTTCTTAATATACATTGGAGGGGAGAGGAGACACGGACCTAAATTACACTATTTTAAGGGATTAAATCAGTGTTTCCACCTTATTGGTATGGACTAGGGCATTCTGGGAATTGAATAAATAATTATGGAAATGCGAAAGAAATGACTAAATAAATGAATAAATTAATTTAAAAGTAGGTCTCAAGACTTGCTTTTTTAAATACAGTATTCAGCAAAAAAAATACAGCATCATTTAAAAAATAAAATACTTTAATGTCTTATATCAATAACTTTTACACTTGACATTGCATTGAGTACTCTATAAGTCAAAATAATAAAAGTTGCAAGCTTGTGCATGTTTATTTGTGCCTATGTTCCAACTGGACTTAGTGAATTTTATTTGTGAATACTTAGAATGAGCATGCACATGTAGAATTATGGCTGTTTGAGAATAGAGACAAGAATGCTTTGGAAAACATTGCCATATATTTGAAAAACATCATATATTATTGTATAACTTCATATTTAAGTGTCCCAAAGGACAGGGATTTATTCTACCTAATTTATGTAACTGATGTTAGCGCTGATCCAAGAACTTTTCTTCTCTTTTTTTTACAAAAATGCATATTGTTCTGCTTTTCTTCTTTGATATGTAAGTTTACATATTACAGGTCTTTAAAGTCAAAAATCTCCCAATGTAAGTTATTTTTAAGTATGTAATTGCCATTACATTCATGCAATTTTCTCTAATATACTCTTTTTAAAGTGTAGCTTTGAGTGGATTTTTCCTGTTCTTTTTTGAAAATAATTTGTACTGAACTTATCAAAATGTAAAATACAAATGAAAATAATGGGAAAACAGAAAAAGGGGGAAAGGAGGAGACACAAGTAAAAGAGAAAGGGAAAAAAACACTGATTTAATGCTAGTGGTTGTTTCATTTCAAAGTCTCGTGGGAGTGGAACCTCTCAATTTACTTACAGTGGCACTCAAGAAGTAAGAATTAAACGGTTAATCTTATCTTTATCATTAATTGTAGGTCAATAGTTAGTTATATGTTTAAAGCACGGGTGTCAAACTCACGACGTCACGTAACGTGTCGCGACGTATCATGCCGGCAATGGGATGGGCGTGATTTTGGCATGACCCATCCACCCCTGGTTTAGATTATCACTATTTCTGACATGGTTTTCAAGATATGAATTACATTTAGAATGAGGTTTATTAATGGAAATCTAGCTTCACACAAACCTAGTAGTAATTCCTAATACTTAATTTGTTAGAATGTTATGTCTTCAGAATCCCAGTGAAATTTTGATCTCTGTTGGACGTCCCATTTATCTGAATTATTGTATTATTAAAGTTGCCGTCATACCTGACATTCGAAAGACAGAAGGAGAACCTTTATAGCTGACTAAATGCTTAAAATTCCAACTGCTTCCAGTTATATATTGCCTTGGATAGCGAGTCACTTTGGATAGTGGGATGGATGGCATATAACTTTAATAAATAAATAAATATATGAATTATAGACTGGGGTGCTTATTATATGTACATATTATATGTACGTATTATAGGTATATGTGAGAATGTATTTATTTATTACCACAAGTCATCACAACAGAAGATTCTGTTGCTCAATTTAGACTTCAGAAAAACGTAAGCAACATATAAATAGAAAACCAGTTGAATGCAGCTTAGTAATGCTTCAGTGTTAATACCCACAAAGCCACTATATGATCAAGCAAATCAGGAAGCTGTTAAAGTCTTTCACAACAGCTTATATGACACAGTTGCAGTTAGCGATACATGGTTTTGTTTATATTTTTTCAGTAGCTAAGACCAACAATGCCACCTTCTAAATAACAAGACAAATTAAAAGAAATTTTCTGAACACATTTGAATTTTGCTATTTCACAGGAAGTCCAGCAATAATATATTATTGAAAAGAAAAACAATAATTGTTCTCTTTAACTGCAATTTTGAGAGCAAAACTAGTTGAACTGAGATTATTTCTGGGTAATCATCTATAGGATAGAGCTGAAAATCTAATTTGCTCAGTGACCACTGATTTCAGTGTTTTATTTTCAATAAATAAGGACTCAGGCTGAATGGGGCTTTTTAGACTGAACTTAAAATGTTGCTATCTTGGTTTCTCGTGATATGTGTATGTATCATAACAATCTTTAGTTTGGACTTTGGCAGCAACTAAAGTCCTCATCAAATAATGAAATGTGTATTGTGATGCCATGATATAAACTTATGTATTTGCATGTTATATCACAATGCATATACAATACAGGTGAAGTTTGGGATTATGACACGGTGACACCCATTTCATCATTTGCCTTCCCCCAGGACACAATGATGTCACTGAATTAGTTTTATGCTTGGTAAAGGCGCCATCTCACTAAACGTCCTAAGATATTCCCGTGAGCATTTTTGACCACTTCCATTTAATGTATTGTCTAATAAAGCCTTAGTAAGCCCACATTTGGAATATTGCATCCAGTTTTGGTCACCATATTATAAAAAAATGTTGAGACTCTGGAAAGAGTGCAGAGAAGAGCAACTAAGATGATTAGGGGGTTGGAGGCTTCAACATACTAAGAACAGTTACAGGAATTGGGTACGTCTAGTCTAATGAAAAGAAAGACTAGGGGAGACATGATAGCAGTGTTCCAATATATGAGCAGCTCCTACAAAGACGAGGGGTCAAGCTATTTTCCAAAGCAGCAAAAGGCAAAATTAGAAACAATGGATGGAAACTAACCAAGGAGAGAAGCAATCTAGAACTAAGGAGAAATTTCCTAATGGTGAGAACAATCAACCAATGGAATAGCTTTCCTTCAGAAGTTGTGGGTGCTCCATCACTGGAGGCCTTCAAAAGGAAACTGGACAACCATTTGTTTGAAATGGTATAGGGCAGGGGTAGGCAACCTTGGCTCTTTTATGACTCATGGACTTCAACTCCCAGAATTCCTGAGCCAGCATGGCTCAACTTGGAAACCTCTCCCTTTCCCCTCACCATGGCTGGCTCAGGAATTCTGGGACTTGAAGTCCACGAGTCATAAAAGAGCCAAGGTTGCCTACCCCTGGTAGGGTGTCCTGCTCAAGCAGGGGGTTGGTTTAGAAGACTTCTGAGCTACCTTCCAACACTATTATTCTATATTCTATGTCTTCCCTTCACTCTCTCTGTCTTCAGTGACTGCCTGGAAATATATAGTGTTGAGTACTAAACTTGTTAACAACGATCAGTGAAACTCAGTGCTAATGAAAACAGCATTTGCATTTTCTTTAGCTGGCAATAGATATAATATGAATTTGCATTTTGGTCTGAAGCCCATTTTTCATGTGCTTTCATCCCAATGGTCCATAACATGCATGCAGAATTATGACCAATATAATTTTATCAGAGTAGAATTGAGCCTTATTTCCAACTGTCTTAAGAGCCTTGCTTTTTGGAAATAAACAAGGAAAACAAAATTCATTAAATTAATAGAAAGAGAAGCTAGCTTTCTCATACTAAAGCTATGTTCTGGGAAAAATTTTTATTTATTTATTATAGCATTAGTTTAATTGAGAATATTTTTTGTAAAATGCTTGTTACATCAAGCTGCTTCGTTTTGTATTTTATCTATTCTGTTCTTGAGCACTTTCAGTTGTTAGTTGTAGAGACATTCATTGCATCAAGATGTGAGCTGTGCCCATGTGATTAAATCATTTTGACTTTTTTACCTATCCTATACCTTAGTTCAGGGGTCTTCAAACTTGGCCCTTTTATGACTTGTGGACTTCAACTCCCAGAATTCCTCAGCCAGCGTGCCTGGCTGAGGAATTCTGGGAGTTGAAGTCCACAAGTCATAAAAGGGCCAAGTTTGAAGACCCCTGCCTTAGTTAGTTGCCTTGAATAGTATTCTTCAATCAGTAAGGAAGGATATAGATTGATCTGCAAATAAATAATATTCTTTTTCCTATGCTGACCAAGATCACACCATAGTTATTTTGCCCATCATACCAACTATTATTACTTAACTTGCCAAAAGAGTACCATTCACTCACAAGAGGTAGGTATTCAGGGCTAAGTATGAAAGCATATAAATTAGTCATTTTAAAAAAGTTAGTTTCAAATTGTCTTTGTAAATCCTCTTTAGAAATTCAGTTTTATAATAGCTATGAAGGAATAATGACGGTGAACATGCAATGCTTATGCATAAACATCTTAACTGCTAATAACAAGCAGGTTAGTTTCACTAAGGGCTGATTTATTCCAGATGGCCAAACTCTCTAAAAAGAAAACTAAGGGGATTTCTCACCATTTTTTATGGTATCTAAAGCCCCAGCTTTTCTACAGCTACTCAAGCTTTGCCATTGCCTCCCCCCCCCCATTCCCTTTTGGATGTATTTCTTCCCAGAAGCTGATATCCCATCAAGAGGGAACTACCACCGGCTCTTTCCCATCCTTGCTGAATCAGTTCCCTATTGTTCAACCCCAAAATAGGCTAATGTCATTTGTGGTTCATGGATGCTGTATCTATCTACCAGGATATACAAAGTTAACCAGGAGATTCGGGGAGGGGGGGGGAGAATCCTGCCCCCTGCTTGTGCCTCTTCTGCCTGGGCTTTCAGCCAACAAATCCTACATTCCATGTGGCTGAAACATACTGAAACATCAATTTCCTTTTCATAAACAGCAAAACTGACCTGAAGAGAGAAGCGCTATATCAAGACTGCAAAACTGCGGAACAGAGAATCATATGCTTGGTGTCAGCTGGATGAATTAGAGTCAGATGAATTTGCAGATGAGCTATTGACTCATTAAGATGACTGTCCAAATAGGTATGAGTGCTTTGCAGGTCCAACATCCTCTTTGGCCAAAAAAGTACCGACATTTAGCAGCCTGTAATAAACGCTGATGCTTTGAAGCCACAGGAGTGAGCATGTAGAATGGATTCTGCATGTTCTCCCTGGAAGCTGTTGGAGGCTACACATGTTTATACATCTGGCTAGACCTGACATGTCAGATTATCTTGGAAGTATACATTAGCCTAAGTGCTTAGAACCCTGCAATAATGCAGGCCTTTAAGGTGCCTGTAGGTTCTTTCTGTATCAGACCCAGAAAAACAGAAAAACCTGATTGAGATTCAAGCTTGCAGACAGAAAAACAGAGGGTCTGAAATTCTTTCTTCATGAAACAATTACAGTAACGCCTGTTTTGTTCAGCTTGCATTCAATATTGGTCGAAACAACAAAAAACTAATCTATTCAATATTTTTTTAGACCGTGAGTTCTGTCCCACCTTGACTGGGTGGCTTTGGGACAGCCCCTCCCTCTCGACCCAACCTATGCCAGAGTGTTGTTTTTGTGGGAAAATAGAAAGAGGAAGGCGTATTAGTTACGCTCATAGCTTTCAGTTATTTATTTAAAAAATAAGTTGGACTACAAATAAATAAAATAATAAAAAGGAAGAAAAGCAAAAAATTCTTGCTAAGTTAAGAGGCTGCCACAAAGAAGAGGGAGTCAAGCTTTTCTCCAAAGCCCCTGAAGGCAGAACAAGAAGCAATGGATGGAAACTAATCAAGGAGAGAAGCAACGTAGAACTAAGGAGGAACTTCCTGACAGTGAGATCAATTAATCCGTGGAACGGATTGTCTCCTGAAGTTCTGAATGCTCCAACGCTAGAAGTTTTTAAGAAGAGATTGGACAATGTCTGAAATGTCTGAAATGGTATAGGGTAGGGGTAGGCAACCTTGGCTCTTTTATGACTCGTGGACTTCAACTCCCAGAATTCCTGAGCCAGCATGGCTCAGCTTGGAAACTCTCCCTTTCCCTTCAGCATGGCTGGCTCAGGAATTCTGGGAGTTGAAGTCCACGAGTCATAAAAGAGCCAAGGTTGCCTACCCCTGGTATAAGGTCTCCTGCTTGAGCAGGGGGTTGGATTAGAAGACCTCCGAGGTCCCTTCCAACTTTGTTATTCTGTTACTTCACAAACATATTCATGTAGTTTTCTTAATAACAGAGTTGGCCATTTCCACCTTCTGGAATCCTTTATCCAACTCTCTCCGTCTACTGAAGAGTTTCTCAATCTTGGCAGCTTTAAGACATGTGGACTTCAGTTCCCAGAATTCTGGCTGGGGATTTCTGAAAATTGAAGTCCACATGTTTTAAAGTTGCCAAGGATGAGAAACAGTGGTGTAGTCTTCAGCTGTGGTAATCTCTGGAGATGTCTCATCCAAGCACAAATAGATGTCAAGTACGAATCGAGACCACTGTGCTTCCACACCCAGATAAGATAGAATAAAATAATAGAATAATAACTTTGAACGCACACTAGTCGGCATACATTAAAACAAAATTTCGTTGCATACGGCTCTCAAAGGATCACCACCTCCGATATACACTACAAAATATGACATAAATAAATAAATAAATAAATAAATAAATACAGAATCATGCATATACTCAGATATATTACAGGACACAGAGAAACAACTCAGTTTAGTTTGGCTTATGTATACATGTGCATGGCGAGAAAAACGAATCTTGCGAGTTTACCAGACGGACGGCATAGGGAACAAAGCTATTACAGAATCAGTAGTCCTGCTATAAATACTTCGAAACCTCCTCCCAGAAAGGAGCAACAGAACAATTAACCAGTGGAACAACCTGCCTCCAGAAGCTGTGAATGCTCCAACACTAGAAGTTTTTAAGAAGAGACTGGACAGCCATTTGTCTGAAATGGTATAGCAGGGGGTTTGACTAGATGACATCATCATTATTATTATTATTATTATTATTATTATTATTATTATTATTATTATTATTATTATTATTATTATTATTATTATTATTATTATTATTATTATTACATAGCAGGGAGGGAAAAAGAATCCTGCAAACTTACAAGACGGATGGCATAAGGAACAAAGCTGTTACAGAATCTAGTAGTTCTGCTATAAATACTTCAAAACCTCCTCCCAGAGGGGAGCAACAGGAACAGACCATGAAGTGGGTGTGTGGGGTCTCTAACAATGCTTTGAGCTCTAAGCACATTAGCACTTATAAGCAGCATCCTGAATAGCAGGAAGCGAGCTTCCTTTGATCTTCTTGGCTGTCCTTACCACTCTTTGCATGGACTTTCTACCTGAGGCACGGCTGCCACCAATGATCAGGCAAGGACTGCTACCTGCTGAGGAACTCAATATTTGCCCCAACAAATAGAATGTCCCTCATCACTACCATCAGTGCCATCTTCTCTATGGAGGTCGTCATCTCTCACTTTCTCACTTTCTCTTCAGGTTTATCTTCTTCCCTGCCCTCAGATCCATTTCTTTAATCCTACATAACTATCCCTTGCTTTCAGCATAGCCACATTTTCTACAAACCATTTTCCTTGCAAATTTCAGTGAAATCAAACCTGGGAAGTGCGAGAAAGAATTAAATACAGATTTTTTTTAGCCTGTCCTCCCAAATACAGGTAGTCCTTGACTTACAACAGTTCACTTAGTGATTGTTTGAAGTTACGATGACACTGAAAAAAATGACTGTTTTTCACAGTTACCGCCATTTCAGCTTCCCCACGGTGACGTGATCAAAACTCAGACGCTTGTTTCCTTCCAAAAAATACTTTAATCAAATTGTCTTTCTTATTCCAAACAATATATACAAAAACAGAGGAAGAATTACTTGATGATTCAAATGCATCGACTTGGAAAGTTAGTTGGCAAAGGAAGAATGCTAGAGTAAGATTGAAGAAAATAGAGGTTTTGACCCATTAGATGGGATATTACACTATTATCAGATGTTTGAACATGGCTGAGAATAGATAATTAGAAATAGAAGTAGTATTATAACTAGAAAGATAGGATTTATAACTAGAATATTATATTTTGGTATGAGAAGGGAAATATGAAAATGCTAAGAGGGTTTGAATAAGGGAAGCTTTTGGTTACCCAAATATAACTTATTATGAGAAATTATAAGTGATAGAGACATTTTGAAAACTGATGGGAAATTAATTTTTTTTAAAAAAAAAGCGGGGAAAACAGGATAATAATTGAACAAATGGATATTAAGCGCAAATGCAATTAAGATATATTTTGGTTAGAAAAGATATTTTAAACCGACATTATTGATATTATTAGGAAAAATGTAACAAAGATGTTGATATTCAACTGTATATGTATTAACAACAATAAGAATTGTATTTGCCTAGTGTGGGAAAATGTGTAATACCAGAAGAAGAGAGGAAGCATTGGATGGTGTAATATTGGGCCTAGAATCAGGGGTAGGCAACCTTGGCTCTTTTATGACTCGTGGACTTCAACTCCCAGAATTCCTGAGCCAGCCATGCTGAGGGGAAAGGAAGAGGTTTCCAAGCTGAGCCATGCTGGCTCAGGAATTCTGGGAGTTGAAGTCCACGAGTCATAAAAGAGCCAAGGTTGCCTACCCCTGGCCTAGATTGAAGAAGTTAATATGTACCACTGAATTACTAATGTACCCAAACAACACATTGTTTATTAAGTACTATGATTGTAAAACTAGAAAATTAATAAAATATTTATATAAAAAAAATTCAGACGCTTGTTAACTGACTCATATTTATGATGGTCACAGTGTCCCCCAGAGGTCATGTCATCCCCTTTTGTGACCTTCTGACAAGCAAAGTCAATGGGGAAGCCAGGTTCATTTAACAACCGTTGTCACCAATTTAACAACTGCAGTAATTCGCTTAATAAGTATGCCAAGAAAGGTCGTAAAATGGGGCAAAATTCATTTAACAGGTGTCTCATTTAGTAACAGAAATTCTGGGCTTAATATTCCGGTTGTAAGTTGAGAACGACCTGTATCCTTAGTAGGCCATAAGATCACCAAACTTACTAGGACTCACTTCTGAATAAATACGGTCCTTGTTCATAACTTGAAACCAGTGTGAACGAAAAGTCTCCTCCGTCTGAGTCCTCAAGATGTAAATATGTATGCAGTAAGATTAACAGTGATGACAGAATGAAGTACAGCACACAGAAGTAGCTTCCATTATAAACACAGGCTGTAGATAACATAAATATATTTTGACCCTTATCCTTTTCTGCCTTTCTCTTATACTTGATATATAAATGGTACATCAAAGAGAGGATTTCCCTTCCTTTATCTTTCCCCATCCAGTGAAATTAATGAAATTGTCATGTAATCTTTTAGAGTTTGGATAGCAATTGTCTTTCCATACATAAACCTGAGTGTTCAAAACGTAGCGCCACTGGAGAGAAATGAGTCTATACAGAAGCAGGAAGCACTGATGTGTGGCTGTCGTCGTTGGTTTTTTTGCAACAAAAAGTATTCCAGAATTTAGAAACTATACAGTAGTCAGACTCGGTAAATTTTGTTTTTGGATTTTGCAGCGCGGAGAAAAAAAATGATTGTCCTCTGTAGCTTTAATTGTCACCAAGTTCAACAATTATAGATATAAGTTGGTGTTTTCCAAATTGGGTGCTTTCCAAAGGGGTTGGAACTAGCCTGGGAGTTACAATCCCCATATTTCTGTAGGAGGCCATGCAAGGAACAGTTGCCTTCAAGAGTTTTTAACAGGCATTTCAGCCAAATCAAAATTATGGCTGTAAGGCCAGCAGCTGAAGAACAATAACAATGGAGCTGAAGAAAACTAAACAGAGAAATGAATATTAAGCTTCCAGATCAAGGAGAGATTGATCATGCAAATGGAATTATGCGCTTCTGTGCAAAACTATGCAGACTCAAAGGATTTTTTTTTTTAAATGGTCAGAAAGGAATAACAGCAAAGAGAAGTTATGCTTGTAATACCAGCACAAGGCAGTTCTTCACCATCCCCATTAGCACTGGAGCTGAGAAGCAGGCTGCATGTGGCTGCTGCAAACTTTGGCTACTGTCTTCCAGAACCTTTACAAAGTTTCTGCCAAGAGGAAAATGTTTAAATATGTTCATGAGGAACAATCATGTTAAACGAATTTAATTTCTAAATATAAATGAAATCAGATGTAGGTTTTACCCTGACTTTCCCTACCTCTTTCCCCTAAGGTAGTAGCATGGTGCTGCTTCTAATGCTGTGTTCCAGGAGAAATGATCTTTCAAGAAGCAGACAAGAATTGGGGTAACTATTAAGCAATAGCAACAGCACTTAGACTTATATACCGCTTCACAGTGCTTTACAGCCCTCTTTAAGCGGTTTACAGAGTCAGCCTGTTGCCCCCAACAATCTGGGATCTCATTTTACCCTCCTGGAAGGCTGAGTCAACCTTGAGCGTGTCATAGCTAAAAGTCTATGGAGATTCTCAGTCATCCAGGTTATAGTTATCCCGAAGGTGCTTTTTCACGAGGCAACTGGAGTTGTTCCCTTGTGAAAAAGCACCCTTGGGCTTGAGCCAGTCAGAATCGAACTGCTGGCAGTCAGCATAATTAACCTGTGATACTGCATTCTAAGCACTGCACCACCAGGGCTCTTGCGATGATGGATATAGGTCTATTCTTATAGAATGAGAACATCTGTTTGAACTGATTAACTCTTCCATAGCAGAACCTCTTGAGATATTCACTGCCCTATCAAAGTGTTCCCCGTTGTCGGCATTTCTGTAGCCTGAGTATTCGAACAATTTGCACATGTATTTTTACAACAACACTGTAATGTACCCCAGTCTTTGAGACACAGCTGTACAGTGCTTAGGATGGTGATAGGGTTTTTTTTGAAACAGGAATGTGACGTTTATAAGGAATTGCCTTCCTTGTCTACAAAGACTCCCCTTGGCACTGACTCACCTCATTTTTCTTGTTCTCTTAATTCATAAAAAAAAATGTAAGTAGAAATCAGGTTTTTGTTGCAAACCAAACGCCAGCTGCCAGCATATTGTGCTTTCAAAATTTGAAAGCCTCCTGCGAAAGTGAAAGGTAGCACCAGCTCCATCCTTTATTTGGAAGAGGATCTACCTGCTCAGAAAAACGGACAAAGTTTAGTTGAGGGGGCAGAGTGGATAAACGAAAGCTCTTGCAGAAGGCCTTCTAGCTAACTGACATTTCATGAAAGATCCTGACAACCATTTCTACTGTAAATAGAGATACTTCCCCACCCTCAGCATCCCTGTTGATCTGCAATTTCATGAGAATATTTGTAACTCAGGGTTAGATACAAGGATCCACACAGATTAAAAGAAGAGCAGAATGGAGAGAGATATGTCTCCAGTCTTCAGAAAATACCATGATTAGGTTCACACATCACATTAAGCCCTAATATAATGTAGTTCGTTTGGGTTAGAATGATAGATTGTGTGAACCTAGACTTTATGGTTTATAAACTAGAGTATATGGCCTAACCCAGGGGTAGGCAACCTTGGCTCTTTTATGACTCGTGGACTTCAAGTCCCAGAATTCCTGAGCCAGCCATGGTGAGAGGAAAGGGAGAGGTTTCCAAGCTGAGCCATGCTGGCTCAGGAATTCTGGGAGTTGAAGTCCACGAGTCATAAAAGAGCCAAGGTCGCCAAGCCCTGGCCTAACCTGATGCACAGATCCAAACATTTTCTGAATGTTTCTAAAACATGGCTTAGGGTGACATGTGGAGCACATTTCAGTTTAAGTCAACTGTTTATCGTACTTTGAATTATTTATAACCTGGGGTGGCATGTGTGTATGTGTGTGTGGGGCAAGTGAGTAAATAATTGTAGAAGCCATTTTTATTTAGTTTTAATGAGGGTAGGTGGGTTATAGGTGATTATGCAACACTTGAGACCTTGTATTTCCTTGCGCTATCATGCTGGCTAAAATGATTCCTAGCGACTTTACACAAGCTCTGTTTTCTCTTAAAAAGGATATAGTTTTTTTCAGATGTTTGCATTTCATTGTTTTTTTTCACACTTCTCTTGTGTGGTAATATTGCCTCATGGAATTTTTCTAAAGGACTGGTGTCCTTTATTGCTATACTCTTGTTTTCTCACTGTTTCAGCTATCACTTTTCTTTCTAATGAGAAAAATCAACTGATTGACAGATGTAATGGCTGCATGCTACTTTCAACTTTCAGAAACAAGATTTTAGAAAGATATTGATATATATATGTGTGTGGGTGTGTGGGTGTGTGGGTGTGTGTATACACATATTTCAGCCGGGCTTATTGATTTGTTGCAATAAAGTTTGATTGTTGGGTGCTCCATCACAAAATGAATAATATAGAATTTGAATACCGACATAAATTAATTGACCATTGTGTCGCTTCCCTCCAGATCGGAAGGCTCTCAGGAACGGCTGACTAATAAGTTTGGACAGAGATAAGTTCTCATAGAAGCCGAACATCGTCTCCTCTGTTTTGGTGACACGGGAACATACAATTATGAATCCAAAAGATCCATTGGAAGAGACAGGAGGAAACTCTGTGCCATTATGTTTGGCCTGTGGCCAAAGGCACCTTCCAGAAGAGAACCATATATACACCTACACAGAAGATGTAGATGATGACCTGATCTGCCACATTTGCTTGCAGCCTTTGCTTCAACCTCTGGATACACCCTGTGGACACACATACTGTACAGTTTGCCTTACAGATTTCCTTGTGGAAAAAGACTTCTGCCCTATGGACCGCAAAGCTCTAGCTCTACAGAGGTGCAGGAAGTCAAGCATCCTAGTGAATAAGCTGCTGGATAAGCTACTGGTGAACTGTCCTTTCACAGAACACTGTTCAGAAATTCTGCAACGCTGTAATCTGGAGCAGCATTTTCAGACTGGGTGAGTCCTATATATATATTCTTAATTATACTAAAAATCTGAATCCCGGGTAAACACATGTCGTAAAGCAAATAAGTAAAAATGATCACCGGGATGAAAATCTTAAAACAAAGATTGTTTAATTTACAAAGCTGAGCTTTCGTCGGCCACACTGCCGACATCATCAGAGCATATAACGTAAGATTTGGGAGTCCGTTCTTATATGACTAACTGTCTCTGTGCCCGGGCTCTCGACCTAGTCGTCGGTCCGCTCATCGGCGCCGGGCGCACCGTTCTTAAAGGGGCCATTTCCACAGGTATCCTCTCTCCTCCAGTTGCTGTTGTTCTTAGGGTATGTGTGCTAGCGTTAGGGGGTCGGGTGTCAGATCGCTCCTGCTCCTCCCGTTTCGTGCCGGGAGGGACGATGTGCCCGGCGCCGATGAGCGGACCGACGACTAGGTCGAGAGCCCGGGCGCAGAGACAGCCAGTCATATAAGAACGGACTCCCAAATCTTACGTTATATGCTCTGATGATGTCGGCAGTGTGGCTGACGAAAGCTCAGCTTTGTAAATTAAACAATCTTTGTTTTAAGATTTTCATCCTGGTGATAAACCTCAAATGGATAACATTTTCTATAAGACATTCTCATTCTTCCTTATGATATAAATAAATCTGTCGATCAAGTTAGATATAACAATAAAAATAATAGAGTTGGAAGGGACCTTTGAGGTCTTCTATCTAGTCCATCCCCCTGCTCAGGCAGGAAACCCTATAACAGGGATTCTCAATCTTGGCAACTTTAAGACTTGTGGACTTCAACTTTGCTGGCTGAGGAATTCTGGGAGTTGAAGTCCACAAGTCTTAAAGTTGCCAAGGTTGAGGACCCTTGCCCTATAACATTTCAAACAATTGGTTGTCCAGTCTCTTCTTAAAAACTTCCAGTGTTGGAGCATCCACAACGTCTGGAGGCAGGTTGTTCCACTGATTAATTGTTCTAACTATCAGGAAATTTCTCGCCTGGTCAAAGAATTCAATAAGATTTGTCTGGTATGATCTGTTTTTGACAAAGCCATGTTGGCTTTTGGCTATGACTTTGTTTGCTTCTAGGTGTTTGCTGATTCGTTGCTTGATTATAGTAAATATAAGGTGGACTTTTAGTAGCAATTACTTATTTTCATTATTGAATGTATCCTTCATCTTTCAGCTTACATGAATTAAAGGCAGTTTATAACAGTACCGCCACATTCAGACGCTTTCTGGGTCACTTAGGGTTTCATGCAAATATTTCCATGAGGCATAAGAGATGAAGCATGAGGCATCTTAAACGCGTAAGCTTTTGTATTATGCACACAGTGTAATGTTGCATGGGATCCAAGAGAATAGGTGACGTATGCAAAAATTGGGTTATGCCAATGTTTCTGGAATAGAATCATTATGTAAGATGGGAAATGTAAATCGCGACAGTAGAATCAATTTAGTGAAGTCACCACTGAAATTAACGTCAGAACCATTTAAGTTCAGTTAGCAGTTAAAAGCTTGATGCAAGAGAAGAGATTTTGCCATTTTAATAACTACAGGGAGCTTGGGGGGGGGGTCTCAAAGCACTTCTTCCAGAGGACCTCTCTTGATTTAAGAAATTGGAAGAGTTCATAGCAAGGAAAATTGTCAGGTTCTAAATTGTTTAGAGGGATTTAAGGTGAACACCAGCACCTCAGATGACCAGGGTTTACATTTTACTTCTTTCCCATTCCCAGAAGGAAAAGTTCAGGTTGCGAAATATGACTCCTTTTCGTCCACTGTAAGGAGGGGAAGAGGACACTGTAGTATGGTGGAAAATCTGTTCTAGATTACGTTTTTAAACCTGTATATGTTTTCTCAGCTTGCTTAAATCCAAAAACAATGCTCAGACTTTAGAGATACAGATGTAGTAGATCAAGGATCCCCAACCTCTGGTCTGTGGACTGGTACCGCTCCATAGCCCGCTGGGCTGCACAAGCGGCGGTCGAGCACGCAAAACTCCATTTGTGCATGCGTGGGATTAGGGCACGGTGGTGCAGTGGTTAGAAGGCAGTACTGCAGGCTACATTTGCTGACTGCCGGCTGCCTGCAGTTTGGCAGTTCGATTCTCACCGGCTCAAGGTTGATTCAGCCTTCCATCTTTCCAAGGTTGGTAAAATGAGGACCCAGATTGTTAGGGGCAATGTGCTGACATTGTAAACTGTGAAGTGGTATATAAGTCTAAATGCTGTTGCTATTAGGTTACAGGGGTGAAACTATCCCTTCCCCACCATTGTAGCCACCGCCCATTGCCGCCAGTCCACAGAGCCAAAAAGTTGGGGACCCCTGTAGTTTATGACTAATATATATATGTAGTATATGACATGTGGATGACATATCTAATTTATAGGGGGCCTATCAATTAGCAACCCACATATTTCTTCTTGGATCCCCAAATACTGTTTTTACTGAGGGATGAGAGGGTCATCAAATGCAGTGATTCCAAATTATAGCCATGAGCATGTCAGAAATGATTTTGAAATAGCAGTTTTGATGGATTGGAAGGCCATCTCATAATATCAAAGATGCTTAAATTATCTCACCTGAGTGGAAAATAGCTATTATACACATCCTAGTATGATCCCATCCAGCTGTAGAAAGGGAGCAAAACAATCTGCAGTGATTTTGCCAAGTGCTCACAAAAGCTACTGAGCACATGGCAAAAGAAATAAAATAAACTGCATTGATCACTCCTGAAATAGTTTTTCTTTTATTCCTATGGTGCTGTCATCTGGAGTCTATCCAGTTCTTAGACAACTACTGAGATAATCTTGGAGAGAGGAAAAAAAACGCAATAGTTAGCAAAACATGATTTAAACCAAGAAAACAGTAAAAAGAAACAAACTATACTTATGTGTAAATATGATGGTTCAAAGTAGGGCTATCGTTTGCTTTCCATTACCTTTAAAAAAAACATTTTTATACAGTTCCAATGTAGAATGGAGAACTTAAGGAAAACGGAGAGAAGAATCTAGAGCTGTGATCCTGTATAATAATAATAATAACAATAACAATAACAATAACAATAACAATAACAACAACAACAACAACAACAACAACAACAACAATAATAATAATAATAATAATAATAATAATAATAATAATAATAATAATAATAATAATAATAATAATAATAATAATAATAATAATAATAATAATAATAAT